>JAHTLZ010000268.1:3024962-3054524 GCA_023846285.1 Phrynocephalus versicolor | reverse complement strand
AGATAGATAGATAGATAGATAGATAGATAGATAGATAGATAGATAGAGAGTCACCCCCCTCCATTTCGCGGTTCAGGTACTGCGGTCCCACTATATCGTGAGATCGCACTACCTGCGGGGGGTGGCAGGGAGCAATCGCCCCCTGCCCCCTTGGAGCCGCGCGGGGGGCAGGGGGGAGTGATCAAATCGCTCCCCGCCGCCCCCACCCGCCCCTTTGATCACCCCCACCCCCGCCCGACCTGCTTCCGCATATCACGGATTTTCATGTATCGCAGATCAGGTGGGTCCCTAACCCCCACAATAGGTGGGGGGGGGTTACTGTAGATAGACACAAACACAGAGTGGTCTACCACCCTATATCACGAGACCGCAGTATATGAAAAAAGGCCCCCTAGGTTAAGGGGGGAAAGTCCTGTTTCAAGCCTCCCATACCTACCCCAGGACCGGAGCTGCCCCGAACAGGCCTGTGATGGCTTTCCTGGGCCTTCTGGAGGCCCCAAAAGGGCTTCCCTGGAAACCGGAAGTGACTTCGAGATCACTGAAAATCATTTTTGAGGCCTCCGAGAGCTTTTCTAGGCCTGCTGGAGGCCTCAGAAAATGATTTCCGGTTTACCGGAAGTCACTTCCGGTTCGCAGGGAGGCAGTTTTGGGGGGCCAGAAAGCCCGGGAAGGCTCTCACAGGCCCGTTTGGGGTAGGGCCAGGCTACAAGAGCCCCCAGCTCGGCCCCCCAAGGTCTGATTCCACCTGCATCCACATATCGTGGATTTTCAATTATTGCGGGTCAGGTCAGGTCCCTAACCCCTGCGATAGGCGGGGGATAACTCTGTGTGTGCGTGTGCCACATTTTGGGACATATGAACAAAGGATACAGTATTTGAGTTTTGATTTTTAAAGGTAAAATGGTTTTACCCCTCCATTGAGAAATTGCTAACCCCAAATGTTCCCAGTTTTAAAACCGATCACATCAATTGAAGAGGCTACTTTTTCTTATCTTGAAAAAGAATGTTTGGTCCCATCTACTTTTTTTTTCATTTTGGAAAGCATCATGATTGTAGGGCCTGAAATACTGGTCTTCAAAAGGCTTTTCAAAAGGTAGAAACAGTGATCTCTTATCATACCTAGCATATATGGAATACTGTATATACTCGAATATAAGCCTAGTTTTTCAGCCCTAATTTTGGCCTGAAAAAGGGGGTCCTCGTCTTATATTCGGGTCAATACTTTTAGCCACTGAGGCAAGTTTGGGTGGGTGGCTAAAAGTCATTTTAAACATTGTGCACCACTTCTCCTGACCCCCCCCCATGTTTAAAATGACTTTTTTAAAAAGTCATTTTAAAACAATGTTTAAAATGACTTTTAGCCACCAACTCAAGCACTTGCCTCAGTGGCTAAAAGTCATTTTAAACATCACAGGTGGGGGCAGAAGGGAGATATTTGGATAGCTTAGTGCAGTGATGGAGAACCTTCAGCATGCCAGATGTTTTGGACCACAACTCCCAGAATTCCAGGCCTGTATTGCCAGTGACAAAGGACTGTGGGAGCTGTAGTCCAAAACATCTAGAGTGCGGAAGGTTCAATCACCACCACTGGCTTAGTGCAATGAAAAATTGCAAAAGCATAGTCAAAAGACAAGTTTACTTTGAAGAGCAAAAAAAAAAAAAAAAGGCTTGGTTTAAAGAAAGTAATGGATCTACAGTCCTCCATTAAGGAAAACATTTTACTATACAGTATATGTTTAGAGAATTAGCATACAATTTTGTAAAGCATATTCAAAGTATTTCTGCAGTATAAAAATATAGGGCAGTTGTGTTTGACCAGGTTCTCAGTGCTTTCAGTAAATGTACTCTAAGGATTTCTGAAATCAGGCTCTTGACACAAGTTTTCAGAAGGGAAATCTGCACCTATCAAATAAGAAATAACTAAATTTTAAATACTTCCTGGCCAAACAGGGATTTGTGCTTGCAAAGAGATTCTTTGCCTGATTGTAAAAATATTAAAATAGATTTTTTTTTCAAAATAGAGAACAAATATTCAGAACTTCAGCCATTTGAATTGTGAAATTCTCATTGTTTGCTTTGCAACTGGGGTCGGTCTTCTTCTGTGTTGGTACCTACATCCTGTCCTAGTCTCAACCATTCCATCTGATCACTATATAATTGTTCTGTAATTTGATCAACAAGCAATGTCTTGCAATACAAGCACTGGAGCAGCAGGTCATGATAACAAGTGAACTAATGGTGGTGCGTGCTCTCCCCCCCGATGGATTTTAGGTGATTGTCTGGAACGTTCCATCTCAAGCAAGCCTCAAAAGCAGGGGGAAGAGAGAAGAAGGCAGGTTTCCCTCCCACCCAGCCAGGAACGTTTTCAAAGGAGAGTGAAGGTTTTTTCTCTCTATTAGAGATGGGCACAAATAAAAAAAATGGCATTTCATTTGTCGTTTGTCGTTTGGAGGGTCCGTTTCAGTTCGTTTCCGTTTTTTGTGAATTTTTGCAAAAAATTCGTTTTCATTTTCATTCGTTTTGTTACCATTTTGTTACCATTTATTTCAAATTTTTGTGATTTTTTTTTAGGATTTTAAGCAATTCACTCATATTGCAGTAACGGAAACGAAACACATGACAAAATTTCCGGTGTTTCTGTTCGTTTCGTTTCATTTTAGAGACAAAATTCATTTGTCATTTCGTTATGTAACGAAACAAAAAAATGAAAACAAAAAATTGTTCGTTTCATGCCCATCTCTACTCTCTATTTCTATTTCTATTTAATTTGTTTTCAACATTCTTCTTTTTCAAACCATTTCAAGTCATGGGGCAGCTAGTCAAGTGCGTGTACGGCTACAAAATGCACTTTATTATTGTCACATTAAAAACACAGAGTAAAATCCAGTTCTTAGTCCCAAGCAGAGCAGGTTCTGCAGCCAGGTACCAAAACCCTGGTGTGGATCGCAACTTCTAGCGAACTTCTTTTGAGAGTTTTGGCATTTTGTGTGTACAGTAGGTAGTTTATGGGACCCCAGAATGAATTATCTGAGTTTCCATTATTTCATATGGGGACAGTTGCTTTGAGATAAGAGTGGTTTGGTTTGCAAGCATGTTTCTGGGACAGATTAAGCTCGTAAACGAAGATACAGTGGTACCTTGCATAAAGGAATTAATTCATTCCAAATGAAATTATTTTAAGCAAGTTTTCCTTTATACAAATTTCCCATCGGAATGCATTGAAAACAGAGTAATCCCTAATCATGACCATTTTTATGTTGTACGGATTCACCCATAGACTATTCTATTAAGCAAATTTCCCCTATCTCTGGAATTTTTTACGTTGAACAGATTTTATGTTATACAAACTGTTTGTTATACGAGGGCCCAGTGTATTCCTGTAAGCAAAATGAGAATGAACTTACTTTATGACACGGCAAGAAACATTTTTTAATTACCTTTTGCTTTTTAAGGTCTTTTGACATTATTTTCAAGCCATTTGAGATATGCTTTGCTGGGATTTTTTCAAGTGTAACACCTGCCTTATGAATCCTAAAAGTTTAAAAACTAAACAAACACAAATCTTCCCCAAAAGAGAGCAATACAACAAATTCTGCAATGAGTGGCTTGAGGTTATATTTTTCCACATTGTCATTTAAAGTACAGTGGAGCCTTGTACAACAAATGGTTTGTATAACATAAAATCTGTACAACATAAAAATTCTGGAGATAGGGGAAATCTGCTTAACAGAATCACCTATGGGGCGAATCCATACAACATAAAAATGGTTCTGATTCAGGGTTACTCTGTTTTCAATGCATTCCTATGGGAAATTTGTATAAAGGAAAATTCACTTAACATAATTCCATTTGGAATGAATTACTTCCTTTATACAAGGTGCCACTGTAATAAGAATGGACTATACTTTCAACACAACAAAAAATAATGGAACTAGATCACTTTATATATTTTTTTTAAAAAAACCACCCTTTCCTCTGGATTAGCAGGCTTCTCTCTTCAAAGGCCAACGCTGGCAACCGAAATCTTCTACAGATGGGGCCGCCTCAGCCACACTCTTATAACTAGCCCAACAGCATCAATCTGGCACTGGGGCCTCCATTTTGGAAGGCCTCACAAGCCATGGGCCAAGTGGGACTTTTCCTTCCTTTTGTGTGGAGCCTTGGGTAGTTAGTATGCTCTGAAGGTTCTATCAGAAGACGGACAAAGGAAACCCGGCCGACTGTAGGCAGAATCAGAATATTGCTTGGCTTCTCCTCAGAGATGGCGGGAAGAGTGGAAATCGACTGGAATCTCTGTTCCAGAGAAAATAAGAGATAGAGAAAGTGGTACGGCCTTTAAAAAAAAAAAGAGAAAGACAAAGGAGAAGCATGGAATGCAAGTGAGCGCTTTGGCGTCCCCGTCACCACCACAAGCTGGCCTGATGGCACATGGAGACAAGTTCCATTCCAGCTTGGTTCTCCCGGAGAGAAGAGGAGCCAGGAGCAGAAGGGCTTGCCTGGTGTCGCTCAGCTGCTCACATGGAAAGGAGTCAGGCTTGGTGTCAGCCAGGGGTGACCTCTCCAGCAGACAACACCCAAGGAGGCCAACAGGAGGCTAGGACATGGCGCCGAAGCAGTGGCAGGGATGAAGGGAGATGGTTGGAGTTGAAGGTGGCTTTCTGCCTCTCGGGGGTTGGGGGATGGCTTTTGGAGAAATAAGACATAACAGTGTTCTTATATACGCCCCATACCACTTCAAGTACTCTCTGGGCGGTTTACAGTTTTTAATTACAGTATGCAGGCTACACATTGCCTCCCCCTCCCCCCAGCAAGCTGGGTACGTACTCATTTTACTGACCTCGGAAGGATGGAAGGATGAGTCAACCATGAGCCTCCTACCGGGGATTGAACCCCAGGTCGTGAGCACAGTTTTACCTGCAGTGCAGGCAATTAACCACTGCGCCACGGGGCATCTATAAGGTTTCCATGCAACCACCTGCCAACACGGCCTGAGGGAACAGGAAGTAATCTGGACAGCGAAAAAGACGATGGCGCAGAGACATAATCCTTATACAGCCGGACTATCTTACTCCCTAACGCCCTTTACAACTTATCCAACAACTTATCCAACAGTGGGTTGCCACACCTGCTTCTGTCCAGGTAACTACAGTATTTGCTCTCTTCATTCCTTAACTGGCAACTGAAGGGTGACAGGGATGATTCCCCACCCCCACCCCGGCTACTAAAAGAAAGATCCGGTCTTCTCCCAGAAACCTCCGCTTTCTTAACCAGCTGGAATCAGGAAGAATAAGAAGGCAAGTGAGTATATATTCTGCTCCACCGTTCCCATAGATGGATTTCAAATTCCAAATACAGTAGGACCCCCGTATCCACTGATTCATTAGCCACTGATTCAGTTATCCACAGTTGGCAGAGGAAAAAAGGTTTTCATTATCCATGGGAAGGCTTGGAACTGATCCCCAGCAGATACCAGGGTCCTACTGTAAAGCAAAATTTGGTTTTCCAGAACCAGTGGGCTTTTGCAATTGATAACCTTTGGGGTCCTTTCCCATTTCACCATTCTGTGACCCTTTTCTTAGGGATGGGGAAATCTGTCTATTTTCCCCACCCCCCACTCTCATGTGTGTGGGATTTCCCCCTGCAAACTCTGCCCCCCCCCAGCTAGAGCTGAGCACAGAACCTCCTGTTTAGATGCCCGCCCTGGAGTTTTAGAATAGATTCCTGGTCTGATTGGACCAAATTGCACCCCATTCTTGGTTTCACTTGGCACTTTAGGTGTGAGTCCTTCTGTCAAGTCTCCCATTGGTTTATGGTAGAGAGACATATTTTACTTCCTGGCTAATGTGCATGTAATTTGGGGAGGCACTTAACTCTGAAGAAAAAAGACACTAAAATGAGCCTAAAGAGGGGAGCAATCCTTCCAGAGTCCAGACTGGATCCTTAACAGCTTCAAAGTTTGTTTGTTTGTTTTTGTTTTTGTTTTTGTTTTTGTTTTTTAGAAAATCATTGATTTGATCCCCAGACATACAACCTTTTTGCAGTTTGCTTTACTTCATCCTAGAATGGATCCTGTCCATTCTCCATTAATCCAGATCTCCTACAAATCAGGCTGATTTGGATAGCCACTCGGGCTTCACCCAGATCTGGGGAGTGGGGGTGGGGGCATTGCCCTGTTTCCAATCTGAATATCGAAGCCATTTGGTTCTTTCAAAGTGAATGGTCTTAGAGTTGAAACCTTCTTTTCAACATGACTAAAAATGCCTTTTTAATGGAATGTTTAAAACCCACTGGGATCTGTGACTAAGTGCCACTGCTCCAAACGATGTAACACCTGCCCTGTACACCATATTACTTCTAAAATGGAACTTCTTAATATCAACAACATCCCCACACCCAAGCAATCAACCCACCCAACTAATCTTGGCTGGAATCCCATCCATGTTCTAGGGTTGTGTAATATGCCCTAGCTATCTGGCACATTTCAGAAGGTGATCAAAGGTGCTTATTTGGTTGCACCAGAAAGGTGAGCTATGTGACTCACCTAATCTGATTAGATTATTATTGTAGATTAATATGGAGGAGACCACAGCTAGTGCAGAATACAGCAACCAGACTGTTAACATTGGTGCATTGATCAGGCTGGTCCATGTGCTTGTAATCTTGAGATTAGACTACTGTAGCGCTCTCTACATGGGGCTGCCAATGAGGTTAATGTAGAGACTGCAGCTAGTGCAGAATGCAGCAGTGAGATTGTTAACAGGGTTAAAAAGGTTCCAGCATATTACCCCTGTTTTAGCCGCTCTGCACTGGTTGCCTCTTTGCTACCCCAATGACTTCAAGGTTTTGGTATTAACATACAAAGCCCTAAACATTTTGGGACCTCAGCATCTGATAGAGTGGTTCCTCCCAGGAAGAACTGCCAGCATCGCTCATTCAAGCCAGGCTGGCCATCTGCAGGTATCAACCATAAGGGATGCCCAGAAAGTGACAACAAGAAACCAGGCCTTCTCGGTGGTGACACCTCACTTGTGGAACCAGGTTCCACAAGAGATTCACTTGGCACCCTCACTACAAGCCTTTAAGAAATTACTGGCTTTATGGAATGGCCTCCCCTGATCATTCAGTTTCAACTTCTTAATATAAATACAACACTACCCTTCTTTTCCACCTCATGATAATTCTTTATCAGTTCTTTTGATTTTCATTTTATTTTATTTTATTTTCATTTTCATTTTCATTTTGTTTTGAATGAGTGAATGGTTTTGATTTATTTGTGCTGATTTGTCCTTGTTTGATTGATGTTAGGTTAGTCTTGACTGATTTGTTTGGTTTACTTACTATTTTACGGTGCATAATGTGTTTAATTGTATCTTGTTTATGTTGTAAACTGCCCAGAGTAGCTTTCCGATAGATGGTCGCAGTATATGAAGCAAATAAATAAATAAATAAATAGGCCTGTGTGATCAAACCCTCAATGGTTGCCAACCTGACCAGGCACTTGACAGAGAACCACCCCTGGCACCTTGTCAATTGGCCACAATTAGCTGTAGGAATTTGCACATACCTTACACAAACACTAATTATCAAGGAGAGGAATTTGGAACCCATTCCTTCCCCGCCATACACACATTTCATGGATGTATAGATTTTTCTATGTGGAAGCATTAGATGAGAGATAGAAGCCCTACTCATACAACAACCATCATCATTGTCATGATGGTCATGGTGCTGGTGGTCATCATCGTCGTCATTGTGGTGGTAGTGGTGGTGGTGGTGGTCGTCGTCATCGTCATCATCATCATCATCACCTTTGAATTGCTGAGCTGGAAAGGACATTATGGATCAAGAAATTTAGCCCCTTTCAAAGAGGAACGGGGGGGATTGAACTCCTAAACTCTGGGCCTGCAAGCAGAGACATAAACCACTAAGCTATCCAGCATCTAACCTATCATCACAGCCAGACAGGTTGCTTGCTTCCTCTCTCTTGTTGTTTCTAGATGCCTCTTCTACTTATATGCAGGGCGTGTGTGTGTTGTGTCATTACAGTCGTGACCGACTCTTCATGACCCCATGTCCATGGAGTTTTTTTGGCAGGAGTACTGGAGTGGCTTGCCAGTTCCTACTCCAGGCGCCTACAGCACCTGGTATTCCCTTGTGGTCTCCCATCCAAGTACTCACCAGGGGCGACCCTGCTAGGCTTCCGAAATTAGGCGAGATCGGATGTGCTTAGGGTATCTAGACAGCATATGCAGGACATACATTGCCATAATAACAGTGGTACCAACAAACTCTCGGTCCTATTGGTTAAATCTGGGTCACATGAGCTCTGCATGCTTGGGAAGAGGATGAACTGAGCATGCCATGGGCCATATCAGTTCCAAATTGAGCGCACCTTTTTGTGTATCCTTCTCAGCACGGTGTTTATTTTATTTATTTTAAATATTTTTGCTCTGTCTTTCTCCTTAGAAAAGGACCCAAGGCGGCTTACAATAATAAGGGACAGGCATCTTACAACATTAAAAGGTAACATTAAAGCTACGAAGAAGACATGGAAAGAAGAAGATATCCCATTATTAGGGGTGGAAAGTAAACAAGGACATGGGTTTTCATATGAAATCAAGTCAATGCAATCATGCATGCTTATCCATCTAAACGGCACATAGCAGGTAGCCCTTCATTCAGGGAAAGCTTATCTGAAGAGGAAGGTCTTTGCCTGCTTCCGGAAAGACAGCAGAGACGGGGCAGTCCTGGCCTCCAGCGGGATGGAATTATCACACGCAATGGTCAGACAATATAGGTGGACCAAGAGCGTTACTTTGGAGGCCCTTCCATCAGCAAATACCAATAGATGGGTTTGCAGCTTTCCAAATTTGGAACCTTTAAGCCAAGGCGCCAGTCAGCCAGTTCTAGTTACAATTCTGCCTGCTTGCAGATTGTTCAGCATTTTTACTTGCACGCGGAATCTCTATATAAGTAGATATTGTCTTCGATTCATTCCCTACTCCCATGGTGTGGGGCGGAAACAGATGCTGTGCCTTCAAATTGTTAAGGGGAAAGGGTGTAATATTTTATTTATTTATTTATTTATTTATTTATTTATTGGATTTTTATACTGCCCATGTGGCAGTGAGGTCACTCTGGATAACGTAGTGGTTTAGGATGTGGGCAGGTCATGACAGGCCAGGACTCGCCAGAGATGACAAAATGGCCAGAGAAATTGTGAGATGGGATGACGCCACCAAGACCTGACTTTTTGCAAGTGCTGAACAGGACTGTTCACATCGGGACATTTTCGAGGCCATTCATTCGTAGGGTCGCCCAATGACGGAAGCGATTTGATGGCCTGTCAGAGAAGCCCTGCTGCTTCTGGATGGAGAAAGAATTGACAAAAGGGTCAACGACACAGTCCCCTAGCCATGTTCCTTTCCCAAGGGTGGGGGGGGATGGCAAGACTTGGGCGGTTACTTCATGTCCATTTTGTCTCTGTTAGTGTTGCACTTAGGAGCGGTACCAAAAAAATGTTACTTCATGTCCGTCGCGCAACTACTGAAATTTCTCTCGACCACGACCCCGGAACGGCTGATAAGAGCGACAAATCTGTACCTGGTGCTGGGGTAGGGTCTTCCCTTGTCGCTCTTTGTTCCCACTTTCTGTTCCAAGACAAGACACCGTGTAGTAACGACTATTACGCAACAATACATTCATTTCTCTCAAAAAACTGTGTCCAGGTTTGTTTGTTTTTAATTTGACTCTGTTGCATTCGCATATGAAACCCTGATCACCAGTAATTCAAAATATCGAAAAAGTTTTTTTTAAGCCTAAAAATAAAGGAAAAGGAAGCTAGACAAATGCTGTGTTTGTCACAGGGCAAGATCGTGAGGTAACACTTGTCTCGAGACAAGTTATCACGACTATGGGAGCACTGAAACAGGGACAAAACCACGTGATCACGACCAATGCTGTCACGGTACAACACTAGTCACAGAACAAAGAAGGACGTGAAGTAACCACCTTGGTTCTCTATTTCCTCACTGAGCCTTCCTAATCCCCTTAAAAATCCCCCAAGTGCTTGCCCAATTCAAGGCGATCCCTCTCCCGGCTAAACCAAATCCTTTTTTAGTGGAGAGTTTTACATCCTTAAACCACAGAAGGCTTCTTGGAAGGAAGAAACATTGGTGAGCTCTTTCTGTCCTACACTTAAAACATATGCTATTTGTTTTCGGCCTGCCTTTGGCAAGCAGGACATTTAATATGTACAATGGAATTAATAGGGATGGAGTGTGTGCCGGCCTTACGTCCAATAAAACCTAGGGCTTCTGCAAAACAAAGGCGCAGCTGCGAAGACGGAGCCGGACGGCCTGAGATTTTCCGCTCACGTTTGCTGAAAGATTTGCTCTGCAAAGTTTTATCTAATTTCTCATTCATTCAATTAAACAAGGAGATAAAAATGAACCGATCCCAAGAGATTGGGGAAGAAACTATGTTTAGCTCCTGCGTACAGGCTGCAGTCATGACAGTCTTGAGCTTCAAGATTAGGCAGGGGCGGGGACACCATCGTCTGCGGACACATCCAGAATGGGGCTGAGCTACTTGCCCAAGTTCGGGTTTTCAAGCGGCTATACATGATGGCCTACATCTAACTCATAAGAACATAAGAGCCCTGCTGGATCAGGCCAAAGGCCCATCTAGTCCAGCTTCCTGTATCTTACAGTGGCCCCACCAGATACGCCTGGGAGCTCACGAGACTAGATCTCTGTCTCCTGATACCACTCCCCTGCATCTGGCCCTTGAAGTACCCTGGTTTTAAGCCTGGAGATTACACATCTCCATCATGGTTTGTAACCTGTGATGGACTTTTCCTCCAGGAATCTGTCCAATCCCCTTTTGAAGGCATCCAGGCCAGATGCTATCACCACATCCTGTGGCAGGGAGTTCCACAGACTAACAACACGCTGGGTGAAAAAATACTTTCTTTTGTCTGTTCTCACTCTCCCAGCCCTCAATTTAAGTGGATGTCCCCTAGTGCTGGTATTTTGTGAGAGGAAGAAGAGCGTCCCTCTATCCACTTAACTCACGCCCTGCACATTATTTTGTACATCTTAATCATATTCCCGCTCAGGCGCCTTTTTTCCAGACTAAAGAGCCCCAAATGTTTTAGCCTTTCCTCATAAGGGAGGTGCCCCAGCCCAGTAATCATTTTATTTGTTCTCTTCTGCAAATTTTCCAGTTCCACTATGTCTTTTTTGAGATGCAGTGACCAGAATTGTACATAATACTCCATGTGCGGCCTTACTATCATGTACAATGGCATTAGAGATGCGCACGAATAAAAAAAAGGCATTTCGTTTGTAGTTCGTCATTTGGAGGGTCCGTTTTGGTTTGTTTCCGTTTTTCGTGAATTTCTGCAAAAATTTGTTTTTGTTTTTGTTTGTTTCGTTCCCATTTCATTACCATTTATTTCAATTTTTTGTGATTTTTTTTTTTAGGATTTTAAGCAATTCACTCATATTGCAGTAACAGAAACGAAGCGCACGACAACATTTCCGGTGTTTCTGTTCGTTTCATTTCATTTTAGAGACAAAATTCGTTTGTCATTTTGTTACGTAACGAAACAAAAAAACAAAAACAGAAACCAAAAATTGTTTGTTTCGTGCCCATCTCTACATGGCATTATAATGTTGGCTGTTTTATTTTCAATCCCCTTTTTTGATAATCCCTAGCATGGAATTGGCCTTCTAACAGGTTTCTTCCAAACTGTGTGTTCGCCATATAGCCTGACTCTTTCAATTGCGCCCATGTAAGCGTATCGGGGACACGCGTGTCCCGCAAACCACACTGAACATATATTGCCCCTCTGCAAATTATTCCAAGTCACAGCCACGTGGCATATGCGCGCACGCGTGTGTGTTTTATGTATTAATTAACTCTCTATGCATAAACAAATTATCGTATCACTTTGTTTTGATCTTCCATTAACCGTCAACAGTAATTAAGTCATTAAATGCGGTGATTGAGAAAGCAGTCGCTCAGCTGAGCTGTAGTGGAGGGAGCTCGTTAAGGTACATATGCTGAACGAACAGCGGCGGTCTAGATGAAAAATTAGCTGGGGGAACGCCCTTTGAAGTCCAGCAGCAGAAATTTGGCAGGAGTGAAATCATGGGCAGGCTGACGGGGCAGCTGAGCTGCTTTCTGCACTCAAGAGCTGGTCATCGAGAGGTGAGCAAGAAACACGGAAGGGAGACAGTTTGGGGAAGAAGCGGATTAAATATTCTAAGATAAATCTGTCTCACTTCCATTTGCAAAACGCACCAATATTTTGCAATACTCCGAATATTCTAAGATAAACCTGTCCCACTTCCATTTGCAAAACACACCAATATTTTGCAATACTCCGAAGCACAGAGGCTGCTGGATTTGGGAAAGATATTGTACAGTGTAGAAGAAAACAAATTACAGTAGGACCCCCATATCCACTGATTCATTAACCACTGATTCAGCTATCCACGCCTCAATTTTAAAAGGATGTTGACAACCTCAAGCGGGTGCAGAGGAGGGCGACCAGGATGTTTGAATGCCTGGAAGAAATGTCTTATGAGGAACGGCTTAGGGGACTGGGAATGTTTAGCCTTTCAAAAAGAAGGTTGAGGGGGGATATGATAGCTATGTTTAAATATTTGAAAGGATGTCATATTGAAGAGGGAACAGGTTTGTTTTCCATAGCATCAGAGACTAGGACTTGGGGCCATGGTTTCAAACTACAGGAAAAGAGATTCCATTTGAACATTAGGAAAAACTTCATGACAGAGCTGTTCAGCAGTGGAATCTGCTGCCACAAAGGAGGGTAATGGAGTCTCCTTCTTTGGAGGTTTTTAAGCAGAGGCTAGATGGCCATCTGTCAGAAATACTGTGATGGGGGTTCCTGCATAGCAGTCGGTTGGACTAGATGGCCCTTGAGGTCTCTTCCAACTCTATGATTCTATGAATCTATGGTTGGCAAAGGAAAAAAATTAAATAAATAATTCAGCAGCTGCAAAGCAAGCTATTGTCACAAACAGCAGCCATAAAGCAAGCTAGTGTCGCAAAACACCAGTTTCGGGGAGGTTGGCGTTCTCTCTTATCTGTGGTTTTGTTATCCACCGCAAGGGCTAGAACCGATCCCCAGCAGTACTGGGGTCCTATGGTATAACAATCTTCTCTGCCTTATACACCTTAGACAGGGCTTCTATTGCAGGGGATTAACCTTCTGCTAAATCCATCTAGCTGCACAGCAGAAGTGCAGAGACTTACAGAGAACTAGCGACATGTCTCCCTAGAGCAGGCCACCCCTTACTGTCTCATCAACTGGCACTTAGAATCTCAATAACTCACTCTGATACATTGGTAAGAGAAAGAATAAACATGTTTCAGTTACTTATAGTTCAATAACTTCAAAATGGCATAATGTACAGACATGACTGCTTATAGGAACAGGGCGTTTTGGGGCTAGGTGCCACCAGCATGCCGATGATACCCAGCTCTACCTCTCGTCAGCTCCGGATCCTATCTAAACTTTACATGAGTGTTTAGCTGCAGTAATGAACTGGATGAGGGTGAACAAAATGAAACTAAACCCAGACAAGACAGAGGTGCTCCTGGTCAGTCAAAAGGGAGAACAAGGGATAGGGATGCAACCTGTACCGGATAGGATCACCTTCCAATTGAAAAAGACAGGTATGCAGCTTGGGGGTGCTCTTGGACTCATCCTTGAGCTTGGATGCCCAGGTCATGGCTGTGGCCAGGAGAGCACTTGCACAATTAAGGCTAGTACGCATGTTACACCCATTTCTTGAGAAACCAGCTCTGGCCATGGTGATACATGCCCTAGTGATATCTTGGCTAGACGACTGTAATGCTCTCTATGTGGAGGTAGCGATGAAAAGCCTCAGGAAACTTCAAAGGGTCCAAAATGCAGCAGCCAGACTGCTTACTGGGGCAGAGTACAGAGATCACATTACACCCTTATTAAACTGGGCTGCCAATCAACTATCAGGCAGAATTCAAGGTGCTGACCTTGACCTACAAAGCTCTATGCAACCTAGGTCCTAGCTACCTCAAAGATCGAATCTCGCAGTATGAAGCGACTCGGGTGTTAAGGTAATCAGGAGAGGCCCTTCTCTCCAGCCTGCCACCTTCACAGGTACGTCTCATGGGAACCCATGAAAGGGCCTTCTTGACTGCTACGCCCAGACTCTGGAACTCCCTCCCACTAGAGGCCAGGACTGCCCCATCTCCGATGTCTTTCTGGAAACAGGCAAAGACCTTTCTCTTCAGGCAAGCTTTCCCTGAATGATGGACTACCATTATGTGTCTTTTATTTGAATTTACGGGATCACATAGACTTTGTGTTTATAACTAATTATAACCTTATGGGTTTACATTGGCACTATGCTTTCAATGTTAGTTTCCATCACTCATAACTTTACATGGAACTTTACTCCCCTTTAACTGTTCACATTCTCTTGTAGCTTTAATGTAATGTTGTCTATTAGTGCTGTAAGATATCCCTCGATTCCCTGTTCTTAATACCTGAACATGTCTTAGTTGTACTGGACTGTATATTATCCCTCATTCTGTAAGTTGCCTAAGGTCCTTTTCCCAAGGAGAATGGTGGGGCAAAAATACTCTGAAATAAATAAATAAATAAATTTTACACAATGGCCAAGTTATGCCATGTGTAGGATTGTGGTTTAGCAAGTCAAAGGTTGCAACATCCAAAATTAGTAAATTTCAGAGGGGTCCACAATGCACACCTGGCTCCAAGACGTACATAGAATGTGGGCAGGTCAGAGAGTGTTCCCACTCAGTGTGGTAACATTACTTGTATTTACATGGCCACATGTATAGAAGTGAGTGTTGGACCATAAAGAAGGCTGATCGCCGCAGAATTGACGCTTTTGAGATGTGATGCTGGAGGAGAGTCTTGAGAGCCCCCTGGACTGCAAGGAGATCAAACCTATCCATCCTGAAAGAAATCAACCCTGAATGTTCACTGGAAGGACAGGTTTTGAAGCTGAGGCTCCAGTACTTTGGCCACCTCATGAGGAGAAATGAGTCCTTGGAAAAGTCCCTGATGTTGGGAAAGATTGAAGGCAAAAGGAAAAGCAGAGAATGAGATGGTTGGACGGTGTCATCGATGCAACCAAAATGGATTTGACCAAACTCTGGGAGGCAGTGGAAGACAGGAAGGCCTGGCGAGCTCTGGTCCATGGGGTCATGAAGATTCGAAAACAACTGAACAACTAAACCACAACAATGTAAAAACTAGCCATGTTAAACATGGCTAACACTTAGTAGATGGAGTGTTGACAAGTCTTAAAGGCCAAAAGATACTGATTCTAAAATTTCTGATTTCCTCTGTTCTCCTTCTTCCCTTATGTCTTGAGAACTGGATTCAAAATAGAGTGGAATCTACAGTAGTAGATAACGACTGCCCCGGATAACGAATTTTTCAGATAATGACTGCAAATTTCCGGGTATAGGACTGCCTCTGATAACGAATTTTCCCGATGGGCTGCCTCGGATAACGAATCGCAATTTCTAGGTATAGGTTTGCCTCGGAAAATGAATTTTCTCTATGGGCTGCCTAGGATAACAAATTTTCCTATGGGATGCCTCGGATAATGAATTTTCCCTTTGGACTGCCTTGGATAACAAATTCCCAGCATGCATCGGTAAAAAAGAGTTATCCCGGGTGGCATTGCATCTGTACCTTTAAAGTGCACTTTATAAAGAGTTTGGAGCAAAAAAACAGGTGTCAGTGTCTTTTTCCTAGGCTCCGGAACGGATTAAATGGTTTCCCATTCATTCCTATGGGAAACCGCGTTTTGGATAATGACGTGTTTCGGATAATGACTAACCTCGGAGAACAAATTACCATTGTTATCCGAGGTACCACTGTATAGTGTTGAGAACTTGCAATCATATGCTGAAGCAAACAGAAATAGAAGGCACTTCACCCCCCCCATACACACCTCATCAAGAACAAGGATATTACTTGCAAAGTGATTATTCACACCTGCAATTCCCACGGGGTCAGCATGGCTATAAATCTTCTAAAGAACCATCACAACAAAGCCTCTAGGGAGAGAAATGTGTGTCTCTTTCTCTCCTTTGAGGTTTTGAATGAAAAACATTCTAAGAAGTGTTGAATTTCATCTTAGGGGCTCCTAAAGTATTGGATGTACGCAAATCCCTGCAAAGAAATAGAAATTCAGGCTCATTCTCGAGTATAAGTAATACGTGTAGGATCCATAATTTGTGGGAAAGAAAAGGAACATAATTTGCTTGGGCAACAATTCCTTCACTGAGCAGGGACCCAGGCAGCATTTGGGGGCCAAAAGCTACCAGCGGTGGATCGGAATCACAGGTTTGAAATCTTCCTGATTTGGGAAGTGAAATGAAAACCCCCTGGAACTTCATAACCAGCATAAACACTGGAGACAGTGGCTGGGGATTCCAAGAGCTATTCAAAAAAAGTAACTTTTCCAGGATATCTTTCCTATTTCATTGGGCTGTGTTTTGTTTTGTTTTGTTTCAGCAAAAAAAAAAAAAAGCATATCCAAAAATTCCAAAGCAAAGTGTTACTGTTGTAATGCAAAGCGTTTCCGAGTAATTTAGTCTTGCACGGGCAATTCAGAGCCGTTACCTTTACAAAAGACCCGCTCATCAACTGTGGATATGTACTGATCCAGCTGCCTGGATGAATTGCTGTGAAGGTTTACAGAGGAGAATATCTGGGCATACGACTTTAGTGCTACAGCACCCTTCCCAACTGCCTGGCTTGAGAAACTTTAGGGGAACAGCCTATGATTTGAACGCATGACCTTCCAGAGATGGAGAAAGCTGCTACAGCCAGTGGCGTCAGTAAGGATGCTGGCTGTTGAGTTCTCTGAGTTGTCATCCAAGAAGGAAAAACAGTGATTCCCCCGTCTATTGTGGGGGTTAGGGACCCAACCCAACCCGCAATAATTGAAAATCCGCAATATGCAGATGCAGGTCGGGTAGGGCCTGGGGGGCCTAGCTGGGGGCTCTTGTATTTACCCCCAGCATGGCGCTCCCCTGAATGGGCCTGCAAGGGCCTTCTAGAGGCCCCAAAAAGGCCTTCCTGTGAACCAGAAGTGACTTCCGGATTGCCTAAAATCATTCCTGAGGCCTCTGACAGGCCTAGAAAGGCCCTCAGAGGCCTCAGAAATTATTTTTGGTGATCCAGAAGTCACTTCCAGTTTACTGGAAGTCACTTCCGGTTCCCAGGGAGGCCCTTTTGGGGCCTCCGGAAGGCCCGGGAAGGCCCTCGTAGGCTCGTTTGGAGCAGCATCAGTCCTGGGGTAAGTACGGGAGGCCTGAAACAGGCCTTTCCCCCCTTACCCCAGGGGGCCTTATTTCATATTCTGTGGCCCTGCAATATAGCGGGACCGCAGTATATGAACTGCGAACTGGCAGGGGACCACTGTAACTCCTCCGCTCTTTTATTTTAAGGACCAAGAACACTAACACTACAAGAGAGTGTGGCAATAGTAACAGACATTGCAACTTTATAAGTACAAACGATCGTATACTCTGTTGGCTGGTTAGGTCTCAGCCCTGCCTCCTTTCCTTGGAATGAAACGCCACTGAAACTGGCAGTTGTTTCATCCCTACGAAGGCGGTGAGGATCATGTTATCCAACAAGCGATAATCTGGCTCGTGTATTTAAATTAAAACAAAAAACAAAACAAAAAAAAGCTTTAGCGCGGTTTCAATAAATCGCTCCCAATAAAGATGCCTTTTTCCTCCCGCACCCGAGCCTGGGCTGAGGTTTACAACATCATTATTTGGTTTTATTTGCCAAATGTCTTACCTGGTATATTATCTGCTTTTACAGATGTGTTCCCCGTTTGATTTTTTAATTGGTCTTATTTACCAAATGTCTTACTCATTAGACTATCTACTTTTTCAGATGTGTCCTCTTTGATTTCGCGGAGAAGGGAACTGGCATAACAAATCAGTGCCGTTGATTAGCGCTGGGAGATGGTTCCAGCATTCTGTTGCCTTTCACTGCATCCAAGAACTCTGCATCTCACACCTACTGTACGAGAAATAGCCCCTTCTGTCCTTCAGTCCCCTCCATTCAACGGGGGATGCATAATCATCCCAGCCAATTAAGCAAGCAAACTTAATAAGATGCAACTATTAGGCAAAGGGGCGGAGGGGGTTGGGGAGGGAATCAGCAAAAACACGTTTTTTCCCCCTTCCCACGACTGGGACCTTTTAGAGAAACTAAACCTATTATCCTTGGAATAAACTAAAAGGACAAGGTCCCTGGTGCAGGCTGGTTGCCCAGCTTGTTTTCGTGGTGGGGCGATTCTGGGGAAACCAAGGGCACAGATTTCCGTTGTCGTTCCTCTTTTTGCAGGGACCGACAGGCCTGCAAAGTAAAGTCATCCTGAGCCAAATTGGGACTCAAAAAACATTGCATGAGAGACCAGGTAGTTCCAGGATTTAGCCAGGCATCGGTGCCTTTTTCTATCTAAAACATTCTGTCCTATACACACTCTCACAAAGGGGAAACAATCCTCTTCTTCTCCTTCTCTTTCTTCCCAAAACTTGGAAACACACTGAGGAGCCCCATGGCGCAGTGGTTAAACAGCTGCACAGCAGGTAAAAGAACCAGTTACTTACCTGTAAAGGTGGTTCTTCGAGTGGACCTTCATGAAGCCACACAGATGGGTTTCCCAGGCGCCCCTGCGTCAGAGGTCGGACTTCCCTAGCAATAGGAAAGTTCGTTAGTCTCCACCCCTGCACCCTGCGTATGAACCAGGGTGTTCCCGCCTAAATGCCTCAGTTCCTCTTGACCACCAGGATGACAGGTAATGGATGTACCAGTCAGGGCATGACAGTCCGAGGGGAGGCGGGCAGGTGTTGTGTGGCTTCATGAAGGTCCACTCGAACAACCACCTTTACAGGTAAGTAACTGGTTCTTCTCCATCGTGGCCTTCGTGAAGCCACACAGATGGGTGATTGAAAGCAGTACCCACTGGCAGGAGGGTAGTCACACTGTCACAAAGGAAAGCACTGCCTTCCCGAAGGAAGTGGCTGAC
The DNA here is from genome assembly GCA_023846285.1 of Phrynocephalus versicolor. NCBI lineage: Eukaryota > Metazoa > Chordata > Lepidosauria > Squamata > Agamidae > Phrynocephalus > Phrynocephalus versicolor. The sequence continues at coordinate 3,035,409 of JAHTLZ010000268.1, read as the reverse complement.
CTCATGCGGGCATCCACTCTGTAGTGGGTCACGAAGGTGTCAGGTGTAGACCAGGCGGCCGCTTGGCAGATATTGTCCAGAGGCACACCCTTCAGGAAAGCCGCGGAGGAGGCCATAGCTCTCGTGGAGTGAGCTCGGATACCCAAGGGTAGGGGTACCTTTGCCAGCTCATAAGAGAGCTTAATAGTCTGCACTACCCAGCGGGCAAACCGTTGGGAAGAGACAGGAGTACCCAATACCGCAGGATCATGACACACAAACAGTTTATTTGTTTTTCTGATGGATTTGGTCCTAGAGACATAAAAAGCTAGGGTCCGTCTAACATCAAGTGTATGCATGTCCTTTTCAATCCTAGTGGTAGGATTCGGAAAGAAATTTGGCAAAACAATAGGTTGAGAAACATGAAAAGAGGAAACAACTTTCGGAAGGAAAGTTACATCTGGATAAGCCACCACCCTGTCATGGTGGATAAGCCACCACCCTGTCATGGTGGAAACGCAAATAAGGAGGTTCGCATTGAAGAGCGCAAAGCTCGCTGGACCTCCTAGCTGAAGTGATGGCCACCAAAAAGGCAGTTTTTAGGGTGAGCAGCCTAATGTCTATAGAAGCCATTGGTTCAAAAGGCAGGCACTGTAAGGCCCGCAGGACCAAGGACAGGGACCACTGAGGAGGAATAGGTTTCCTATCAGGGAAAGTGTGTTTCAGGCCCTTGAGAAAGCGCTTCATTCTGGGATGGCTGAAAAAAGCGGCTGCTTCCGAAAACTGTGGCTGGTGAGCCATGATAGCCGAAAGATGTATCCTCAGAGAAGCCGATGTAAGTCCTGAACGCTTTAAGTGCAGAAGGTATTGTAACACCCAGGCAAGAGAGGGATTGACAGGGTCAAAACCCTTATCTGCCGCAAATAAAGAGAACCTCTTCCACTTATAGGAGTATTGTCTTTTAGTGGAAGGCTTGCGGCAAGAGTCAATAATAGCCTCAATCAAGGCAGAATCCTCCAGGCTGTTAGGTAGAGGCGATTCAGGTCTGGGTGAAGAACCTGACCGGCGTCTAGTGAGAGAAGCTCCGGATTCTGGGGAAGGCAGTGATACTCTGAGGACATCCGCAGGAGGGAGGCAAACCAGGGTTGTCGAGGCCACCAAGGGGTAATCAGGATGAGGTTGAGCCTCTCCTGAAGGGTTTTTATGACCACCCTGTGTATTAGAGGAATCGGGCGGGAGGGGGAAGCATACAGAAGGTCCCCTGACCATGGAAGGAGGAGAGCATCCCCCAAAGAGTAAAGTCCCTTCCCTGCTCTGGAACAGTACATTTGACACTTGGTGTTGATTCGGGAGGCGAACAGGTCCACCCGAGGAGAGCCCCACTTGTTGCAGAGGAGTTGGAAAGTTCTGGGATGGAGTTCCCATTCGTGAGTGGTGTGCAGTCGATGGCTGAGGTCGTCGGCATCGGAGTTCTCCTCCCCAGGTAAGTGCATCGCGATGGGATGGATGTTGTTGGCGATGCACCAGTCCCAGAAGCTGATCGTGAGCTGCAGAAGACGCTGTGAGTGGGTTCCGCCCTGTTTGTTGATGTAGTACATGGCGGTTGTGTTGTCGGTCACCACCAGTACTACATTGCCGGAGAGGTGTCAGATGAACACCCGGAATGCCTTGAAGATCACCAGCAGCTCTAACTTGTTGATGTGGAGATGTTGCTCCTGTGGAGTCCAGGTATCATGGATGGAATGTGAGAGGCAAACCACACCCCAAACCGTGGTGCTGGCATCCGTTGTCACTTGTATAGTGGGAAATGGATTCCTGAAGGGCCGTCCAGAAAGGATGTTGGAGTGGCATGACCACCAACGAAGATGATGAGGTAAGTCCGGGGGGATGGTGAGGAGCTTGTTGGGGGGGGGGGGTCCCGGAGAGGATCAAATTGTTGAAGGAACCAGGCCTGGAGAGGTCTGAGTCACAGCCTCGCATGAACCAGAACCGAGGTCATGGAGGCCATGAAGCCTAAGAGTCTTTGGACCTCCAGTGCTGGGATGATCTGATGTGTCTGGAAGTGTAGAAACAGTAGCAGCATCTCCGCCAGACTGGGCCTTGGAGGGAAAGCCATGGCTCTGGTGGAGTCCAGAATGGCACTGATGAAATGTACCACAGGGGAGGGGTCGAGATGTGACTTTTTGTAATTGACTTGAAGACCCAACAATTCTAAGGTGTCGAGGACAGTGGCGATGTCTTGGCGTGCCTTGTCGTGGGAGTCTGCGACGATCAGCCAGTCGTCGAGATCGGGGAAGACAACTATTCCAAGAGTGCGGAGGTAGGCTGCCACTGGTGCCATGCACTTGGTGAAAACTCTTGGTGCTGTAGCCAAACCAAATGGCAGGGCGGAATATTGATAGATGTCTTCCCCTACAGCGAAGCGAAGCAGGTGACGATGAGCTGGGTGGATCGATATGTGGAAGTATGCATCTTTGAGATCCACAACTCCAAACCAATCTCCTCTGCGAAGCAGGGGTATAATTTTTTCCAAGGTGACCATTCGGAATTTTTTGTATATGAGGAACTTGTTCAGGAATCGCAGGTCCAGAATGGATCGGAGGCCTCCATCCTTCTTTGGGACCGTGAAATAACGGGAGAAAAACCCGTAATGAGCCTGGATTCTTGGTACGGTTTCGATGGCTCACTTCCGAAGAAGAGAAGCGACTTCTTCCAGAAGGCAAGGTGAAGGTGAGGTATGAACTAGGGTCCCCAACGGGGGAAAGGAACTTAACTCTAACAGGTAACCTCTTTGAATAACAGAAAGGACCCACTGGTCCAAAGTAATGTTTTGCCACGCCGGAAGAATTGAGCTGAGACGAATGGTGTGACAGTCAGTACTCGTCTCTTGGTCTGCAATCCCTGGGCTTGGAGGAGATGGTAGCCGATATAGCCTGCTTAGATTTGGAGGCGAAGGTGGACAAGGCAGATGATCTTGTAGATCGGTCGTGCTGCTGGTGCTTGGCAGATGACTGGGAGGAAGGAGGCCAGAAGTGCCTTCTGGGTTGGTAACGAAAGGAAGACTTCAGGCGAGAAGGAATGACATTTAATTTCTTAGCAGTGTCCTGCTTTTTGTGCCTGTCTTCCATCAGGTCATCTGTTGCTGTATTGAACAAGCCCGAGCCGTCGAAGGGGAGAAACTCAATTTGGGCTTTATGATAATCAGAGAGACCAGTGGTGTGGAGCCATGCGGGCCTACAGAGGGTGACTGAAGAATTTAACACTCTGGAGGCGGCATCAAAAGAGTGTTTAGAGGCTCTCATCTGCTGGGCTGCTAGAGCCATAGATTCTTCATATAAGGCTGATGCCTCTGCACGCTTGTCATCCGGGATCAATTCTAAAAAGGGGTGAAGATGGGTAAGAAGGTCCCTCTGATAGGCCCCCATTGCACCTTGATAGGTGGCGATCTTGTGCTGCAAAATGGCGAAGGAATAGAGGTGGCGGCCCATGGTGTCCAACTTCCGACCCTCCTTAGAAGGGGGGATGTGTGTTTGTTTGGTGCAGGATTGTACCTGGGAAGATGCCACTACCACCGAGTTGGGGGTCGGGTGCTTGTTCAACTAAGGCGCCTTGTCGTCATGCACCCTATAGAGGGCCTCAAGCTTGCGCGGAACCGAAGTGGAGGACATGGCCTGGAATGACTCCTCAACCATTGTTAGAAACGAAGGGATCAAGGTGAGATGCACCGGAGATGTTTCATCATTGGAAATTCTCTCGAAGATGTGACAGACCCGTTTAGGCTGGGGTTGGTATACAGGTAAGTCAATGGTCTTCAACATCTTGATGAGAAAACTAGCATAGTTTCTCATCGAATTCGACATGGATGGCGGAGACCTCTCATCAACCTCCGAGTCAGGGGAGGTAACCAGTTGGACGGACATCAAATCCGAAACTTCATATTGGAGGGATTCGACCTCAGAAGCCTCTTCGTCCTCTCTATTGGAACCTGAGGAGGAAGGGACTAGAGCCATCTGATCGGAATCAACGGATTCCGTAGTATGGATGGACCACTGCCTTCCATCGAAACGGAGGGAGAAGGCAGGGATTGGAGGCACAGTCACTGAAGGGGCTTGAACATGGTGCTCCTTCCTTCGTTTCTTCTTTGGAGAAGCCGTCGAATCCACAGTCTTGGTAGGCTTTTGCGGAGTCAAAGCTTGGGAGACAGCCATCGCAACAGATTTGGCCTGCTGGGCAGAATCAAGTGCGGATCCCGAAACTGAGGACTGGAGCTGCACATGTTTACGCTTCTGATGGGCCTCCGACTTCGATGAAGGGCAGGAAAGGAAAAACCGGTGGCAAAGATGAGGCACGCTCCTCGGTTTCGATTTCTCGGGATGGTACAGGAGAAGAAGCCGCCTTTGAAACCAGAGAGAGAGTGTGTAATGGAGGCTCCCTGGACCGACAGGTCCCCTCCGACGTGGACCAACAGGTCCCCAAATCCATAACTGGAGTAGAGCCCATCAAAGTAATATTCGGAAGGGCTCCGTCATCATCGGATGACGACTCCTATGAGTCTGAAGGGAGCAGCTGCTGATATTTCAGACGGGGTGCTTGCGGAATAGCGGTGGCCACCGAACCGGAGTATTCGGTTTCGATGAGAACCGAAGGAGAGGCAAGCGTTGAAGTAGGAGCCTTTGCCGGAATCGAAGTCGAAGTCGAGGTAGAAGAGGGCTTAGACAAAGTCGAAGTCGAGGAATGCTTAACAGTCGGTAACGCCGGTTTGGAATGCTTTGAAGATTTCGAAGAAGACTTCGAAGCGGGAGCTTGAGGCGGGCTGGTGGACGGCTTAGATTTCGAAGTTGCCACACCCTGAATAACGGGGATCTTTTTGGTTTTCTCTGACCCTCCTGAAGCCTCAGACTTACGGGCACTCTCGACGGTCTTCTGCTCCATGGGTTGTGGACGAAGGGAATGTTTGCACATGTCCATGTGGTGAAGGTGTTGAAACACTTGCCCATGTGTTACTGTTATGTTCCTTTTATAGAGAGGTGCGGCAAGAATTACTTTTTCCCATGTTAGTAAAGAAGCCAGGTCGTTCATCTGATTTTTATATATCATTACTCCTCGGAGACCGAGACAATCAGGTGACACTGCTGACAGCTAAATTTTTAGCAGCAGCAATTAAAATGAGGCCAACCATGATTTTAAACTAATAATCATTTACAGATAATTTGTCCAGATTCTGTACAGGAATGTTGCATGTATATGTATTTACTTTTATGATTTGGTATGCCAATTTTATATCTATTTAAATGTTGTCCTTTTTTGCTAAGGCCATGGCTAATGCAAATAATTAAATAAATGAAATGAAATGAATGAAGGGAGCGTTCAGGAAGACAATTCGCCAAACGGTTGCGGCGGTTTTTCAGTGTCTGAGAGCAGAAACCTCTACAGATCGGGCAAGTATTGGTGCAATGATTTTCACCGAGGCAGAAAAGACAAAGTTCGTGCCCGTCCGTATGAGGACTCTTAGCCCGGCAACGAGAACAGTGTTTAAAGGGAGGCGTGAAAGACGTTAGCCAAAAAACAATCCGAGTCGAAAAAACCGAGAAGAAAAATCCTTTGAGGCAAAAACGTACGGAGACCAATGGACAAGAACCTCTAGCCGATGGCGGTTAAGAGGAACTGAGGCGTTTAGGTGGGAACACCCTGGCTCATGGGCAGGGTGCGGGGGCGGAGACTAACGAACTTTCCTGTTGCTAGGGAAGTCCAACCTCTGGTGCAGGGGTGCCTGGGAAACCCATCTGTGTGGCTTCACGAAGGCCACAATGGAGAAATGTGCTCACAACCTGAGGTTCAATCCCAGGTAGCTGGCTCAAGGTTGACTCGTCCTTCCATCCTTCCGAGGTCGGTAAAATGAGTACCCATCTTGCTTGGGGGGGGGGGGGGCAATGTGTAGCCTGCATACTGTAATTTTAAAAAATGTTAACCGCCCAGAGACTACTTGAAGTGGTGTGGGGCAGTATATAAGCAGAATGCTTTGCTTTATGGTCATTGTTAGGTGCTGTCAAGTCACCTCTGATCTATGGCGGGCTACAGAGATCACATTACCCCGCCCCAGCCCCAAAGATCATGGGAGTTGTAATTCTTCAAAGATAAAGATGTTCTCTCCTAGCTTGGAAGGTTACAGACATCATGGAGATTGCAATTGCTAGAACACTCTCTACCCTGGGTCATTTTGGGTGGTGATTGCTGGACATTGTAGTCCAATACAATATTGTTCCCGAATGGTCATGTGTGTGAAGGTACACTTACTGTTTTAACATTCCTCTGAGCCACGAGCTCAGGGCCATTTTGGGGCCAGAACAAATATAGGTACAGGTTCTTAGGACCCAATCTGCACCTCCTTTGTTCAGCCAGATATTAGACATTACCAGGGCTGTGACACCATTTTCTTCTCTCTCTCTCTCTCTCTCTCTCTCTCTCTCTCTTTTAAGAGCGAATTCCATGCATTTTAATCAATTGATGGATTTATCAATCAATTAAATCTACATCAATTTGCATATGAATAAAACATGAGCTCTGAAGAGGAAACACATTCTCTTTCTTCCCATTAAAAAAAAATTAAGATAAGAAGTGTGTCGCTGGAGTAGATGCCATCATCTTGAGAGCAGCATCCTCTCCTCTGTGAGAGGAGGAAACAGTGGGGCCTCCTTTAAACCAGCAAGTGCTACCTATCGGTTCTGAAGAAAAACGATTGAAATAAAATGAAATACGGCCAAATCATCGGGGAAATCATTAACTTTTTGAGTGGGATGGTCACCTCTAGTTTAACTACTGGGCAAATCCAAGAGCTCTTGCAACTCCAGCCTCTGCTTAAGTAGTGAAGAAATAATCACTTTCTACGCCATTCCCAAATGTCTCTCAGTGTTTTGCTAAAATATATTCCCCTATAGCAGTGGTGCGGAACCTTCGTCACTCCAGAGGTTTTGGACCACAACTCCCAGAATTCCGAGCCTAGATTGCCAATGACAAAGGACTGTGGGAGTTGTGGTCCAAAACATCTGGAGTGACGAAGGTTCACCACCACTGCCCTTTAGAGTCCATCTTTACTCCTAGTCCTGCTTCCGTGGGAACAACAATCAAGACTGTCCATCTTCCGGAACATTCTCCCTCCTCTGCTCCATTTGGAGGAAGGCTACTATGAGGATGCCTCCACCGTCCATTCCTGCTTCTCCAGACCCAACATACTCAGCTGCTTTCCCCATTAAGCCTGAGGGGTGTGCTCAGACTGGCGTTGAGCCTGCTGTTTGGAATTCTGCAAGGAGGAACTGCTTCCTTCCTTTTGACAGATTCCACATGACATCGTAATCGATGGAGACGTCATTGCCTACCGAGTGGTTCTTACCGCACATTTCTGATCCCTGTGAGATGCTTCTCCTTGTTGGGTGCTGCGATCACTGGGTATGAATCAAAGTGCATAAGGACCTAAGAAGGACCATGCTGGATCAGGCCAAAGGCCCATCTAGTCCAGCTTCCTGTATTTCACAGTGGTCCCGTCAAATGCGTCCAGGAGCGCACGAGACTCCTAATATCACTCCCCTGCATCTGGCCCTTGAGGTACCCTCGTTTTAAGCTTGGAGATTACACATCTCCGTCATGGTTTGTAACCTGTGATGGACTTTTCCTCCAGGAATCTGACCAATCCCCTTTTGTAAGTTCCTGCACTTCCCCTGCTCAGCTGTTATATTTTTTTTAACCAAAATTCCAAGTTGTGCCAAACTTCCTTGGGCAGGTATTATGTTGCTAGAATAGGCCCAGTGATGCAGAAGAGTTTGCATAAATGTTGGCTTACCATTTACCCATGGGTCCAATATGTTTCCTCCTACTTGGCATAGCAACAGGATATTGGTTATGGTCTATGTTATTCAAAGCAGCTATTTTGATGGGGATTCTGGGAGTCGCAGTCAGAAAAACATAACTGTTCCAAGCTCTGGTTTGGTCTGATAGAGAGATTGTTGTTGTTGTTCAATTGTTCAGTCATGTCCGACTCTTCGTGACCCCAGGGACCAGAGTTCGCCAGGCCTTCCTATCTTCCACTGCCTCCCGGAGTTTGGTCAAATCCATACTGGTTGCATCGATGACACCGTCCAACCACCTCATTCCCTGCCGTCCTCTTTTCCTTTTGCCTTCAATCTTTCCCAACATCTGGGACTTTTCCAAATCTGTCCTTCCAGTGAACATTCAGGGTTGATTTCTCTCAGGATAGAGAGATTACAAATGACTAAATTAGTGAGTCACAATCCAAACGAGAAAGTACAAAACAACACAGCAGAGTATGCTTAATAAATACATGGCCAGCATTTTAACACTACAGTGCTGATCCAAAAGCAAGTCCTAGTGGAAACGAATTGTATTCCGAACATCTCTCAACTTTTCCCCAGTGAAAGTGGGCGAAAAGTGTAATGCGGTGATTTGTGGGTGGGTACGCGTGAACTTTGGCCCGGAGCAATAGATTAACATGTCAGCACCGGTGGCCTTTCTTTTGTTTTGCATTAAAAAAAAAACACACTAGATGAAAAAAAATTCTCAACAACGCGCAATCAAGAGTCAGCATTCCAAAGAGAAATGCTGCCCTCCTGGCTGAAGGGAGAAAAAGATCATGAGTTTTGAAAGCAAGGAGAGTTCCTTTGGCACCAGCCAACTTGGCGAAAGGTTAAAGAAGCAAATACTCCAGGCAGGAATGAAAAGAGCACATTTTAAAAGGAGAGACCCCGAGATTGCTCACGTGGCGTCGAAATTAAATTCCATCGTTGAACTTTAATTAACACCGAGACAGGCCTGCACGCAACTTTAGAACTGCAGTGTTAATTAACAGTCTGTTTCCATGGGTAAGTGACGGGGTTGGGGGTTGGGATTGGTAACAGATTGCCTATGAAGCTGATATTATTTTTATATTTATTTTTATTTTTATTGTGTTACTGTTTTATGGTTTTATTGTATAAATTGTTCTAATCTGTTAATTGTTGTAAACCGCGCAGAGTGACCTCGCTGCCAGGTGGCCAGTATAGAAATCCAATAGATAAAGAAATAAATAAATCCACACTATTTGAATTTTTTAAAAAATTCGGCCATCTTTTAAATTCTCCAGAATTCTCATAAAACACATCTGTATAGCACTCCTAGGAAGCACTATTTATATATTTATTTTATTTATATAGCTTGTATGCCGCCCACTGCCCAAAGTTCTCTGGGCAGCTCACAATCACAGTAAACAATTCAGATAATTAAAACATCAGGACGGCCCTCTGGCTAGATCTTAATTGTCGGGTAGGTTCATATAGAAGGAGGCGGTCCTTCAGGTATCTAGGTCCTAAGCCGTTTAGGGCTTTATATGTCAAAACAAGCACTTTGAATTGGGCTTGGGCAGCAACTGGTAACCAATGCAGGTTACCACTATCAACACTGCAAAGAAATAGCTTGTTGCATGGACAGCTACTGTCATCCAACCCTTGGTTCCCAATAACAAAGGCATCAATATGTTGCGTTACAGTTGAAGAAAGAATAATGTCATTCCTTTTAGGATGTAGCTGTAACTTTTCAGTAGCATCATGCAGTAGATAAAGAGTGTCAGGCTAGGAATGAAGACCTGGGTTCCGATTCCGAGTGGGAGATGGCAACGGTGAATCCCACCTTGAAAATAGCTTGGAAGGCCTACAAAGGTAGCCTTTTAGGCCATAAGAACCTAAGAAGAACCATGCTGGATCAGGCCAGCAGTCTATCTAGTCCAGCTTCCTGTATTTCACAGTGGCCCCACCAAATGCCTCTGGGAGCTCATGAAACTAGTTACAAACCATGATGGAGATGTGTAATCTTCAGGCTTAAAACCGGGGTACTTCAAGGGGCAGATGCAAGGGAGTGGTATCAGGAGACAGATATCTAGTCTCATGCGCTCCCGGACGCATCTGGTGGGGCCACTGTGAGATACAGGAAGCTGGACTAGATGGGCCTTTGGCCTGATCCAGCATAGCTCGTCTTATGTTCTTATGTTCTTATGTTCTTATGCCTGTACTGCAGGTAAAACTGTGCTCACGACCTGGGCTTCAATCTCAGGTAGCCAGCTCATGGTTGACTCAGCCTTCCATCCTTCAGAGGTCGGTAAAATGAGTACCCAGCTTGCTGGGGGGGGGCAATATGTAGCCTGCATAGTGTTATTAAACTGTATGCCACCCAGAGACTACTTGAAGTGGTATGGGGTGGTATATAGGCAGAACAGTTTGCTTTTGCTTTGCTTTATAAACACAAAGTCTATATGTCATCCTATTGATTCATATAAAAGACACATAATAGGTAGTCCATCATTCAGGGAAAGCTTGCCTGAAGATAAAGGTGTTTGCCTGTTTCTGGAAGGACAACAGAGATTACACAGTCCTGGCCTCTATAATAATAATAATAATAATAATAATAATAATAATAATAATAATAATAA
>JAHTLZ010000268.1:2950727-2994969 GCA_023846285.1 Phrynocephalus versicolor | reverse complement strand
TATTATTATTATTATTATTATTATTATTATTATTATTATTATTATTATTATTATTATCATCATCATCATCATCATCATCATCATCATCAAATTATCACACAGCAGACAAGATAACTACGCTGGATTTTGTATTACAAATCACTAGTTCAACGCTTCCCAAGCAGATCCCAGTAAGGTGGCCTTCTGCATCTGACTGATGGTGACTTTGTCAACTCCAATTACTTCTAAATACTTGCTTAGCTCTTTAGCCACCACGCCCAGTGTGCTGATTACCACTGGGACTTCTTCTTCTTCTTCTTCATTATTATTATTATTATTATTATTATTATTATTATTATTATTATTATTATTATTATTATTATTATTATCATCATCATCATCATCATCATCATCATCATCATCATCATCATCTATGTCAAAGAGGCAAGGAAGGCATCTCCAGAAATGAGATGGGGCACCTTTTCGCTAAACATGAACACCCAAAACTTTTGATTGTTCTTTGCATGGAGAGGAGGACCACCAGCTTCTCCCAACCACTGGTCATCCAGGCTGGTGGATGGTGCTTTTTGGAAGCCGTCTTCAAAACTAGGAACTTTCCTGAGCTCTGCCTGCCCCCAGCCATAACGGCGTATGCACATCATACCGTTACAGCAGTTTGATCCCATGAACTGTCACAGTTCGGTCCCACGGCCTTCAGGGCCACAGAGAAGATCCTGAAAACTCCCATACCAAAACCAGATGCTTCTCAAACTCTGCACCCATGTAATATCTTTTTCCGCACTGAGAAGGAAATTTGTGGAGACACAAACTATTCAAAAGCCCTTCTTCAGCTACATATTACTTATATATATGTATGTATGTATGTATGTATATATATTCCCTGTTGCAAAGTTTCGCATTCCGTTGTTTTTTTTAAAAAAAAATATACAAGAGTACAGAACATTTTCATAGATATGGTGCTGCTTTCATAATGAAGCCTTTACCTCGTTTCGTCTTCTCATTTAGCCAGTTAAGCTGATTTCCCTTGATGTGCGCTCGGAGACCACACACCAGTCAAAGGCAATGAAACAATTGCCCAATTCACAAATTAACGGGGAGGTCAAGGTGCTGGCTTAGGCTGGTGCAACTGACTAAAAACTATGCAACCCCTTTGCCACATGATCCAGGAGGCCCCGAACGGCTTTAATCCTCCTTAATTTGACTGCAAACCAACTCACATGGGGTGCTAAGACTATTTCGAAGGGATTCACCGCACCCCTTTGGTTTGATCGCTCCTCCTGGGCAGCCCGAATGATACCTATCCGTCAAGATTCCCGGACCTCACTCAGAGATTCAGGTGGGAATTTAGGAGAGTTGTGGTGCGTGTGGGAGAGTCCACACAATTCACAAAGCTGATAGGCCATGAAGGCATCAGACAGGGACCCATTTTGGGGCAGCAGGGGGGAGAATGATATCTATTATGGCAGGCCTGCCCAACAGGTAGACTGTGGGCTACCAGTAGCCCGCAAAGGGTTCAAAAGTAGCCCACTGGCCATCAATTTAAAAAAGTGAGGGGCTAAGTTCTCCACCCCTCCCTCCCACATCCCAAGGACCACCACTGCCCCAGCAAAGATCTGGGTCTGCCAGCCCACAAGTCTCAGCTGAGTGGGGCAGTTCAAAGCCATGGCACAGTCCCCTGTTCCCCTCCCCCCACCGGCCAGATGATCAGTGTGCCACTGTCTTGTGACCAGCTGAGTTGCTGGTGTGGAGTGGAGGGAGGAGGGGGCGAGAGGTGGGGTTGCAGGTGTGCCCATCTCCTTTGTGCAGTGACATCTCCCTTCTTCCCCCCTGGAGAATTCCCTCCATAATGCATTAATTGATTTTCAATGCATTCCTATTGGAAACCGCTGCTCTACTTACAAATTTTTTACTTATGACCATGTGCTCGGAAGGAATGGATAAAATTCGTAAGTAGGGGTTTTAGTGTAGTAGCCCTTAGGCACTTTGGGCCAGAAAAAGTACACCTCGGCCTGTTCAAAGTTGGACAGCCCTGTATTATGGGAACAGAATGGCCACAGATATATATCATGTTCTTCTCAGTTGTGGCGGGGATAATGAACTATTTGTGTCCATCGTGATGGGAGTCAGCTTCTTGGCAAAATGGTTGATGGCGCCAAAAAGATCAGATGGAGAATATTTTACATAGGGGAGATGGGTCGAGGGAGCGTTTACCTGGAATTTATGGAAGGCAGATTTCAGTTGAATTATCGGGAAAAACTTCCTAACTGTTAAAGCAGTATGGCAACCCAGGACCTCGAAAGGTGGTGAGTGCTCCATCAGTGGAGGCATGCCAGACCCAGGGCCCTATATTTCTGTACTAGCTCAGTTTCCCCCACAAGAGGGGTCTCGGATCTAGTTAGTTATTGAGGTCACTGGCTTGGAGTTATCCAGTGCAATGGGCAGGCCACTCTGTTTTTGGGGAATCCCAAATCTCAGGATTCTCCAAGAATTGTGCTGTTGCTGTTGCTGTTCAGTCGTTAAGTCTTGTCCGAGTCTTCGTGACCCCATGGACCACAGCTCGCCAGGCCTTCCTGTCTTCTACTGCCTCCCGGAGTTTGGTCAAATCCATGTTGGTTGCATCTCATTTTCTGCCGCCCCCTTCTCCTTTTGCCTTCAATCTTTCCCAACATCAGGGACTCCAAGATTTACTCAAGAATTACTCTGATGGTGCTACTGTAGTGCCCACGCCCCTTTGCTCTTCCAAGATGCCAAGGATCTCAGCATCGCTGCACCCTGAAAAGTTGATTTGTGGACTGCCATTCTCAGAAACCACCTACAGCAGGCACATAAAAGAACATAAGAACATGGTCATGGATGTGAATGTCACTGAGCCTCTGGGGAACAGTGACCATGCTGCAATCTCCTTTCCCGGGCATGTCGGGGGAAGAGTGTCAAGCAAATCAAACACAAAACCCCCTGATTTCCGAAGGGTGGACTTCCCTCAGATGAAAAAACTAGTTAGAAAGAAATTGAAAGGGAAGGTTAAAAGAATCCAGTCTTTCATAAGAACATAAGAAGAGCCATGCTGGATCAGGCCGAAGGCCCAACTAGTCCAGCTACCTGTATCTCACAGTGGCCCAACCAGATGTGTCTGGGAGCACACAAGACTAGATATCTGTCTCCTGAAACCACTCCCCTGCATCTGGTCCTTGAAGTACTCCGGTATTAAGCCTGGAGATGATACATCTCCATAATGGTTTGTAACCTGTGATGGACTTCTCCTCCAGGAATCTGTCCAATCCTCTTTTGAAGGCATCCAGGCCAGATGCCATCACCACATCCTGTGGCAGGGAGTTCCACAGACTAACAATGCACTGGGTGAAAAAATATTTTCTTTTTTCTGTTCTTACTCTCCCAGCCTTCAATTTGAGTGTATGTTCCCTAGTTCTGGTATTTTGTGAGAAGAGTGTCCCTCTATCCACTTTACTCATGCCCTGCATTATTTTGTATGTCTCAATCCTATCCCCCCTCAGGCGCCTTTTTTCCAGACTAAAGAGCCCCAAATATTTTAGCCTTTCCTCATAAGGGAGATCCCCCAGCCCAGGAATCATTTTAGTCGCTCTCTTCTGCACCTTTTCCAGTTCCACTATGTCTTTCTTGAAATGTGGTGACCAGAATTGTACACAATACTCCAGGTGCGGCCTTACTATCGTTTTGTACAATAGCATTATAATGTTGATTGTTTTATATTCAATCCCCTTTTTGATAATCCCTAGCATGGAATTGGCCTTCTTCACCGCTGGCATGCACTGAGTAGACACCTTTACGGAGCTGTCCATCAGCACACCATAGCTGCAAGCGGTCTTGGCTGCAGGATTTTGGGTACTGTAGTCCCCCAAAGAAATGTACCTAGGAGTGCCCCAGATTAGGTACAAAAGCAATGTCTGGTTTGAAACTGATCAATAAAAACATAGGGACAGGGATTTGTTTTTAGTGGCCTAGTCATGGGTCCCAGCAGAAACCTCAGACCTGTTTAGACCACGTGGGGATGTTCAGATATAAAACAGTGCTGCTAATGGGTGCTTTGCCGGACAGGTTAGAGGGCCATCTTCCTGTCCTGGATGGGGTTGCACTCCCCCTAAGGGACAGGGTCCGCAGCTTGGGGGTGCTCCTGGACCCCGGTCTAACTCTGGAAGCCCAGGTGGATTCGGTGGCCAGGGGTGCCTTCCTTCAGCTGCGGAAAATATACTAGCTCCGCCCCTACCTAGACGAGCAGAGCCTCATGGCAGTTACACATGCACTGGTAACATCCCGTATTGATTACTGCAATGCGCTCTACGTGGGGCTGCCTTTGAAGACGGTCCGGAGATTGCAACTGGTTCAGAATCGTGCGGCGCGGCTGGTAAGTGGTGGAGCCGCCAGGGATCACATCACGCCGATTCTGCATTGGTTACCAGTTGCTGTCCGAGCCCAATTCAAAGTGCTTGTTTTGACATATAAAGCCCTAAACGACTTAGGACCTAGATACCTGAAGGACCGCCTCCTTCCATACAAACTACCCGGCGATTAAGATCGAGCCAGGGGAGGCTTTTGAAAGAGCCATCCCTCAAGGAGGTGAAAGGAATGGCTTGTAGACAAAGGGCCTTCTCGGCAGCTGCTCCCAAGTTATGGAATGCCCTCCCGAGTGAGATCCGCCTGGCGCCAACACTGATTACATTTCAGCGCCAGGTAAAAACCTTCCTGTTCCAGAAGGTTTTTAATTGATACAATATAGATTGTGGGTCCGCTGATGACAATTTTAGGATAATGATTTTAAAGAAGGTTTTTATTGCTGTTTGATGATTTACTGATATTTTATTTATAACTATTTTAAATTGTTTTAATTCTTTGATTGTAAGCCGCCCAGAGACCTTTGGGTAGTGGGCAGCATATAAGTTGAATAAATAAATAAATAAATAAATAAATAAATAAATAAATAAATAAATAAGCTACATGATGCCTCTGATAAAGAGAGAGAAGAAACCTATTGAGTATTAAAAGAGCAAATTATCAATTAAAAGAGAGAGAGAGAGAGACAGAGAGACAGACAGAGAGAGAGAGAGAGAGAGAGAAAGAGAGAGAGAACAATGAATAGGCTATAATAAAAGTTCAAATAAAGTATGGCTCTCAGTTCACAAGATCCGCCGGCATGCAAAATTTTCCTGAAAATTAAACATCTTACGGTCGATTACATTCGTCTCCTTGAGCTCAAGGAGCTGCTCTGGCATTTTCATTAAATGTGGCGTATTGAGAGGAGGACGATAACGATAATTAATATAGCAAAACCACTTAACATGCAGATAATACAGTATAGGGAGCCTGCCTTCTAAAACTGTGACCCTCACCACAGGAGACGGACTTGCTATTTTTGTCAGCATAATGGAAACGCTTTCTCCCCTTAAGCAACTCAATCCGCTCCCAAGTTCGTATCAAGATCTGCCTCACAAGCACACACATTTGCAGGCGTGTGCCAGTGCGTGCACGCGCGCGCGCACCCACAAGCCAAGGGTGGGAGCAGGGAGGCAGCAACCCCGTTGGAACCTCTAAGGCAGCCGAGACTTAAGAAGCTGCTTGACCCTACCAAACAATGACATCTGAGAGGTCCCAATCAATGACATCGGTGGTTACTTCATGTCCTTCTTTGTTCTGCGACTAGTTTTGTACCATGAAAGCACTGCTCGCAATCACGTGGTTTTGTCCCTGTTTCAATATTCCCATGGTTGTGATAACTTGTCTCGTGACAAGAGTTACCTCCCTGTCTTGTACCGTGACAAACACTGAATTTGTCTAGCTTCCTTTTTCCTTTTTGGGGGGGTGGGGGTGGAGGGTGGGGCTTAAAAATTTGATATTTCGTTTCTGAAAAGTCAAAATTTTTAAAAAGCCGGACACAGTTATCTGAGAGAAATGAATATTTTGTTGCGTGACTGTTGTTACTGCACGGTGTCTTGTCTCGGAACAGAAAGCGGGAACAAAGAGTGACGAGGGAAAAGCCTACCCCAGCGCCAGGTATTTTATTTATTTATTTATTTATTTATTATTGGATTTATACCCCGCCCATCTTCCCGAGGGAACTCTGGGCGGTTTACACAGCTGAGTAATCAGCAAATATTCATAAACAACAGCAAATAATACAACAATATTAAAACTGATTAAAACATATTAGCACCCTTGTCCTGAGAGGTAGCTCAGAAAACATCATAACAATTAAGCTGGTTGGCAGCAGTTGGCGGGCATAACATTTTTTTAAAAAGAGCCAATTTTAAACTTTTAAACTTGGTCGCCAAAGGCCTCACGGAAGGTTTTCACTGCTCTGCGGAAGGCCAGCAGGGATTCTGCAGAGTGCACTTCGCTGGGAAGACTATTCCACAGTGAAGGGGCAGCCACGGAGAAGGCCCAATTGCGAGTGGAAGATCTTCAGGCCTCTCGGGGAGTGGCAACCCGGAGCGAGTGCGCTCGCGACTGCTGAATTGGACGGGCCGAGGTTGATCGCTGGGCAATCCGCTCTGCCAGGTAGTCCGGGCCCAAGCCATGGAGGGTTTTATAAACTAAAACCAGGATCTTGAATCTGATCTGGGACGCAATGGGCAGCCAATGCAGACGGGCCAGGACCAGGGTGATGCGGTCATAATGACGCGCACCCGCCACCAGTCTGGCCACTGCATTTTGTACCCACTGCAGCCGCCGGAGGAGAGTCAAGGGCAACCCCATGTAGAGGGTGTTGCAGTAGTCCAGCCTCGAGAACACCAGCGCTTGCACCACTGTTCTCAAGGAGTCGCCGTCTAGGTACGGGCAGATCTGGACAATTTGCCGTAGATGATAAAAAGTGGTCCTGGTCACAGCAGCCACCTGGGCATCCAGAGATAGTGCCGGATCCAGAACCACGCCCAGATTCCGAACCCTCTCCGTCGTCTGGGGGCAAATACCCTCCAAGCTGGGGAGAGGGCATCCTTAACCAGCCGGAGAACTCCCGAAGAACTTCACCTCGGTCTTCTCGGGATTGAGTACAGTATTGTCACACTTAGCACCCATTCCGGGGACGTGGTCGAGACAAGTTTCAGTAGTTGGACGTGAAGTAACTTTTTTGTACCACTCCTAAGTGCAACACTAAGAGAGACAAAATGAACATGAAGTAACCACCATATCGGTTGGTCAGATCCTTTACAGCCTGGGCGGCACCATTTTAGAAGGATGCCAGCCAGCTGGTGTTTGTCCAGAATGGGGCTGAAGTAGTGCAAATAAGTAACATTTTTGAGAAGCGGCTGGTAAAGGTGGTAAAAAGTCCAGCAATCCCATAAGGAATGGTTGGAGCTGTTGGCTGTATCTAACCTTGAGAAGAGAAGAATACAAAGTGCTATGATGTGTGTGTGTGTGTGTGTGTGTGTGTGTGTGTGTGTGTGTGTGTGTGTGTGTGTGTGTGTGCTTTGCATCATTACAGTCATGACCGACTCTCCGTGACCCCATGTCCATGGAGTTTTCTTGACAGGAATACTGGAGTGGCTTGCCAGTTCCTTCTCCAGGTGCCTACAGCACTTGGTATTCCCTGGTGTTCTCCCATCCAAGTACTAACCAGGGTCGACCCTGCTTAGCTTCCAAAATCAGGCGAGATCGGATGTTCTTAGGGCATCTAGGCAGCTAAGTGATATGATAGCCCCTTCCAGATCCAGAAGGGTCATCATGTAGACAAAAAAGCCAAATTGTTTCCCAAGGCTTCAAAGAGTAGAACTCAAACCCATAGGTCTGAACAGTATGAAAGGAGATTTTGACTCAACATTAGGATGAACATTCTGATGTTCGACCAGGAGGGTGACCAGGAGGGTGACCAGGATGGTTAAAGGTCTGGAAGAAATGTCTTACAAGAAGCGGCTTAGGAAGCTAGGAAAGTTTAGCCTTACCAAAAGAAGACCAGGGCGTTTATACACGACCCCTAAACTCCGGGGCGAATGGCTCCCAGCTCTGGAGCTTAAAAATGTTTCCCCACCAGCTCCGGAGTTTGCAGACAATTAAGTGTGACCCCGCCCACCTAAGCACGACCCAGCACACTTTTCTTGTACCTGCTCTAGGAGGGTGAAAATTCCTTGATGCAGATGTGCCGGGCTCTCCTCGCTTCTTTTTGTTGTTTTTTGCCTCCCGCCCCTTTAAGAGAAGGAATCAGGAAGTGATGGGGCTCCCCAGCAGCTTCCACCGGCACCGGGAGGTAAGCCTTTATTCTTTTGTCCCTTTTTTTCCTCCCTCCCCTCACAGACAGGATCAAGGAAGTGCGGAGGGGTGGGGACGGAGGAAGAGCAACGAACCCCCAAGATCTCTGGTCCGAATTTAAGGGGCCAGCAGATCTTAGGGGTCGTGTGAAAAGGCTCTGAGAGGGGATATGATAGCTATGTTTAAATATTTGAAAGGATGTCACATTGAAGAAGGGACTGGTTTGTTTTCCATGGCTTCAGAGACTAGGACTCAGGGCAATGGATGCCTTCAAAAGGGGATTGGACAGATCCCTGGAGGAGAAGTCCATCACAGGTTACAAACCATAATGGAGATGTGTAATCTCCAGACTTAAAACCAGGGTACTTCAAGGGCCAGATGCCGCTATCTAGTCTCATGCACTGCCAGAGGCATTTGGTGGGGCCACTGTGAGATACAGGAAGTTGGAATAGATGGACCTTTGGCCTGATCCAGCATGGCTCTTCTTATGTTCTTATGTTCTTATGAATCTTCACAGATATTTTGATTTGTATTCCTGCCTTAAGCAGGTGATTGGACTCATTGGCCTCAAAGGGCCATTCCAACTTCATAACTTTTTAATTCTTCCTTGCATGCATCACCGGTTGGCCCCCTTTTGCATCATGGCTCCTGACACGTGTGAAAGCTCTGTCTTTAATCTCACGGCAGCCACAGAGCCCTGCAAGATGCATGTTCCATGTCTCTGCGACACATCCGCCCACGAAGAGAAAGGTCGAGCAGTTTGACTCTTCCCAGAAGCCCTTGGACAATGAAATTATTCAGGAAGGAAATTTCAAAATTGTTTCATTAGACTTCTGTTTTTCCAATCTAACCAAAGTGATTAATTAAGGATTAAAATATTTACACTGCACATGCTGCCCTGGCACGGAGCTAGAATATTTTAACATTCCTCTAAAAGGGTCAGCTATTTTTTTTCCAGGCCTCCTCTTTGGGAAAAAAACAGATAAATGAAAAAGATCCATTAAATTCTATGGGGCAAAAGGGCACACTTATGGACTTAGACACCTAAGCTGAGCTTTAGAAGAATCACTTACACCATCATCTGTTGGAGCTTACCACTGCTCACTTCTGGAACAAAGAGGCGAGAAACATACGCCCGTCGGTTTCTAATTAAAGTGAGTGTGTTAAACAAAGCTAAATCGTTTCCAATTTACGCTGACCCTGTGAATGAAGGCCCTCCAAAAGATCGTAGCGTTAACGGGTCTTGCAGACTTAAAAGACCATGGGTTCTTTTATAAAGCCAGTCTATCTCACGTTAAAATGTCTTGCTTACCGACTGCTATTGGCCTACCAGGGGCAGCCCCTACTGGCATAGATCCATGCCGGCGAAGCCTAATGTTATCATCCTGCAGCACTGGTACGTAATAATGAATTTCAATTTTAATTGAAAGCTTTCTATCAGGGGCGTGGTGTAGGGGGTACACAACGGCAGTGGCTCCGGGCACGAAATTCTTAGGGTCCGCCAGGGATAAATTTATTTATTTTATTTTGAATCATTTTACCCCACCTTTCTCCTTGGAAAAGGGCCCGAGGTGACTTAAAATATTAATGAGGGACAAAATGCATCCCAGAACTCAAGTCGCAAGATTCACTGATGAGTCCAACTTAAAACTCACTGGCAACTCAACTTTGGAGTACAGTAGGACCCAGGTATCCGCTGGGGATTGGTTCCAGGCCTTCCCGTGGATAATGAAAACTGTGGATAAGAGAGAGCACCAAAACTCCCCAAAACTTGTTTTGTGATGGTAGCTTGCTTTACTGCTGCTGTTTTGTGACAGTAGCTTGCTTTACGGCTGTTTTTTGGGACAGTAGCTTGCTTTACAGCTGCTGTTTTATGATAGTAGCTTGCTTTACAGCTGCTGTTTGTGACAGTAGCTTGCTTTGCGGCTGCTGAATGGTTTATTTAATTTCCCCCCTGCCAACCGTGGATAACTGAATCAGTGGATATGGGGGTCCTACTGTATTTCTCCAATGACTCACACTCAACTTGTGACTTAGAACCATTTTTTTTAGAGTTGCATGTGTGTGTGTGAGGAGTTTCGGGGGTATTATATTTGGCGTGTCCCGGGTACTGGCAATCCACACTACCCTACTTACTTCATCCTATCTCCCACTTCTGCCCTGGTACAGATTCTCAGGTTTTTGTTCTAGCAAAGCCTTTGGGCTCCTTGGGATCTGAGGGCAGAGGGGAGCTTCTGATAGCTGAAATTCAGCACCAGATGACCAGCAGCGGACCCAGTCTCATCAATGGTGATCCGGAGGTGATGTTTGACTATTCAAGTTTCCCCTGTCCCATCTCAAAGCTCCGAAAGGCTTCAGATGGCAGAATAAAGTCTTTGGGACCTGAAATGGGTGACAGGAAGATGATTTAAATTAAAAGGTGCTGGTGTCAGATGATGATGATGTCATCACTTTCTGCAGTCTTCTTAAAGAGAAAGCACTATAGACTCAGTTCCATCCCTGCACAAAATGAGTTCCAAAATGAGATATGAAGTCTTCTGTTTTCCTCACGGTTTGCCATTGGACGTGCTGCAGCAAATCTTATGTATGTGAACACTAAGGAAACCAAGCCACAAATCAGGTATATTTCTGAGAATAAATGCCCCATCTGGATAATCCCACAGTCACAGAATCATGGAATCTCTGGGTTGGAAGGGTTTCTAAAGCAGGCACATCCAAATTTTGGCCCTTCAGATGTTTTGCACCACAACTCCCACAGTCCTTTGTCATTGGCAATCTAAGCTTAGAATTCTGGGAGTTGTGGTCCAAAACATCAGGAGGTCTGAAGTTTGGACATGACTGCTCTAAAGCCATCGAGTCCAAACACCTGTTCAAGGCAGGAATCGAGATCATTGGATAGCTGGCAGATGGCTGTCCAATTTTCCTCCTGAATGCCTCCAGCGTTAGAGCCCTCACCACCTCCCAAGGTCATGGGTGTCCCATTGTTGTACTGCTCTAACGGTTAAGACGTTTTTCCTAACATTCAGCCAAAATCTAGCTTCCTGCAGCTTGAGTCTATTATTATGTGTCCTGCAGTAACTGTCAAGTAATGTAACTTTTAACAAAATGTGTGTAATATAATATTCAACAGATTCAAAATGGTTTCTGTGTATAAATGCATAGTCATTTGTCAAGACACAGGGGAATAGTGTAATCACATGAAAAGGTCAGAATAATTATATCCAGGTGCCATGGATAACTACTTAACATTGTCTGCCTATGTGTACTCATGTGATTGGTTTATATGTGATGTCTGCCATATGTATGAAAGGCAGGATTGTAACCCATTTTACTTTGGGACTGCTTTTTTGGTGAGATGAGCCGTTTCCCCACTACTCTGTAATATGTTTTGTCTCATTGTGTATTTGTGTACACTTTGGTAATACAGTAAC
This sequence comes from Phrynocephalus versicolor, assembly GCA_023846285.1. Lineage (NCBI taxonomy): Eukaryota > Metazoa > Chordata > Lepidosauria > Squamata > Agamidae > Phrynocephalus > Phrynocephalus versicolor. The sequence continues at coordinate 2,983,324 of JAHTLZ010000268.1, read as the reverse complement.
CCCCCGCGATTTCGTGGTTCATGTACTGAGGTACCGCTCTATCGCAGGACTGCAGTTCATGCCGGGGCTCCAGCTGATTAGCGCTGGGGTGGGGGAGAAAAACCTTTATTTGCCCACCCCAGTGCCTGGGTGTGGGGAAGGGAAGAAAAAAATGTTTTAAAAGCCTGGGCTTTTAAACCCTTTTTTCCCCTTCCCCAAGCCCAAGGCTCCAGCTCGGTGGAGGATCAGATCCCCCACCGTCGCTCACCCAGGTTGCTCCAAAAGTCTTGGAGCAGCCCGGGCAAGTGGCGGTAGGGGATCTGATCGCCTCCCCGCCCCCAAGGCCCCACCTGACCTGCAGCCACATATCATGGATTTTCAGTCATTGCGGGTTGGGTGGGTCCCTAACCCCCGCGATAGGCGGGGGGGGGTTACTGTACAAGCTTTTATGCTAAATTTTACTTCTGTCTCCCAGCTTCAAATCTGTGCTTAGCAATTCTCTTTCCACACCACCGTATAACTCTGATAATCGTTGTAGTAGTGTGGGGTTTAGTGATTTCAGCAAGTGATTTCAGCTCTTTGACATAGCAGGCTGGAGACAGCTTCTATTGTAACAACTCTTTATTCAGGGAGAGAACAAGACTGGGGACTGGGGAGAGGGAGCTACATTTATAGGAGCCAGGACTGGCTAGGAAAAGATACATTTTGGAGGGAACAATTACAACCAATCACAAAGCTGCCTTTTGGCAGAGACCAACAGGATTGAAGAGCCAAATGCAGCAACTTGAATCAACCAATAGGCCTGTTCCCTTTGGAACAGGAAGGCAGTTACTTCAACAAAAGCAAGTACAGATAATAGGAATACAGATCAATACACAACAATCGTTGAAACATTTTAAAACCAACCACACTTTTTAACAGTAACGTTAGACCAGGCATGTCCAAATGTGGCCCGTTTTCAAATCTCAAGTGGCCCGCGGCCTCTTCTGCCCACCATCTCAGCCTGTCACAAATCCCTGCCAGCTGGCCCCTCCCCATACCAGATGGAGACATCAGCTTGCAGTTTTACGGTTTGCCTGCCCTCCCTGCCTCTATCCGTGCCCCAAGTCACCTGCCCAGCCTACCCGCCCTGGCTCCATTGCTGCAGCATCCTCCCCGCCTCCTTGCATGCTATAGAGACTTGTCCAAAGTCCGGCCCAGGGGCCAAATGCTGCTGATTGTTTGGCCCTCACACATTTTCACCTGACCAAATCTGGCCCTCCTTGCAAAAAGTTTGGACACCCCTGCGTTAGACCAAAATAAGCCTAAGAATCGCAATGAGGAAAGTGTAAACGTTTGCTAAACCCATCTTGTCATCCACCTTTTAAGGGCTTCTGAGCTCAGATTAGTAACAGCAGAGGCAAACAGAACATTTTAAAAGATCTTCAGCAGCCCATGGTGACCTCGCTGTCAGATGGGCGGTATAGAAATCCATTAAATAAATAAATAAATAAATAAATAAATAAATAAATAAATGGAAGGGATGCTATGCTTCATTCATCGCACATATGTCAAAACACGCCTGTGGAAAATAGACAAATCACTGGACTACAAATGCAAAATGCAGTACTTTCCCACTTAAATCTTGGCCCCAGGTAGCGGTTTTGGAAAGCGGGCATTACATGGCAGGGAGAGGTGGCAGACATTTTGAATGGTAGGGGGAGCTACCCAACATGGAGGCCGTGCTTTAACACCACAGTTATCCTCAAACCACCCACACAACCATGTTGGGAGATAGAGTCCAACCCATTTGCTTCTCCAGACTCGGGTTGCCAGGAGGGTCATGTGGCTTCCTTTAGTGATTGAATGAATAAATAAATAAATAAACACTAGAGATGGGCACGAATAAAAAATGGTGTTTCATTTGTTGTTTGTCGTTAAGAGGTCTGTTTCGATTTGTTTCCGTTTTTCGCTATTTTTTTGAAAAAAAATGTTTCATTTTTCATTTTTCGTTTGTTGTTTCTATCCGCGTTTTGCGCGATTTTTAAAGCATTTCCGGGGGCTGCCAGAGCTTTTTATGCCCTCTGTGGCTGCCAGACCTGCCCAGTCTGCAACCTGGGCATGCTATTGGTTGAAGTTGTCCAGTAATTTACATGATCCCATCACATGGCTTGCCTCCATGTTGTGGCTGGAGTGGCGACATCCATTTTGTCATCCTTAAAGAGAAAAGAAAAATACATCGCGATGGGAGAAGACAAAAACAAACGTTTTAAGGACCCCTACTCCCTGGTAGGTAATAATTTCAAATAATTATCACATTATCGCTGCATTTTTATGGATGTCCAGGGCGTTTTAATACCCAAGAAATCAATATTAGGCATCTGGGAGCCATTTTGGATCGATGTCCCCTAACTCCCCTTAAAGGAAAAAAAATACAGCAATCTGAGAAAAGACATAAATGCATGTTTTAAGGCCCCCAACCCCCCCCCCCGTAGGTATTATCAGGCAGTATAAATAATTGTCGCTGCGTTTTTATGGATGTCCAGGGTGTTTTTTAACATTTAAAACAGCTCAATTTCATTGCACGCCGCCAGTAACGGAAACGAAACGTACGAACAAAATCTTCGTGGTTCTGTTCATTTCGTTTCATTTTCATCACAATTTTCGTTTGTCATTTCGTTATGTAACGGAAACGACAAACGGTAACGGAAACGAAAAAATGTGTGTTTCGTGCCCATCTCTAATAAACACCCACTGCTTCTAGAATACCAAATGTGCTTCTATCACCTTTGAAGTTTAGGATAATTGATTTGCTTCACATCTCAATCCTCCCCAGTCTGTTTTTGCTACACGAAAAGAGGTCAGAGAAGTACCTCAGCACAGAGGAACAGGGAGTCAACTCTTCCTTAATACCTGGTTCTGGAAATGAGCCTCGCCGTTCGTTGTTTTAATGAAGATGCTGAAGATGTTGTTTTGTTCCTGAGAATCTTCTCTTTTTTTTCTGCTAAGGTTCACCTTAGCATCCCTTTTCCCTCAAGTATGCAATAAAAAAACCACCCCAACCTCTTTGCCCCTTTTCCGCTGCTCCAACTTTCCCCGAGATGAAAAAAAGAGATGCATAAACGGATTTGCATTCCTTTTCCCTGGAACGTGAATGCTGGAAGCAAAAGTTTTCCAGTGCTTATTTGTCACCAATATTATCTGAAGCTGCAACCCATTTCCTGCCCGGGACATCTTTTCCTCAAGGGACAGAAGACACCTGCCATTTCCCGCATGTTACTTAATCGTTTTAGCCCAAGCTGGCAACGGAGTGTCATATCTAAGTGCTATTCAGTCACCTTGAGAGCGTTCCCAGGGAGGTTTGTGGCGGTGTTTTCGCTCGCATTTTTATGTATATTTAATGTACCACATAAAGGAGTTAAACTTCCTTGGCGCTAAAATTAACCAAAACGGTGACTGCAGCCCAGAGATCAGAAGATGTATAAGTGCTTGGAAGAACAGCAATGATCAGTACGAATAGCATCTGGAGGAAGAGATCAGCCCCCACAATGAAATGCAGGCTAGTTGATTTGATCATGTTTCCAATAGCTTCATTTGGTTGTGGAACATGGACTTTAATGAAGAAAGACAAGAAAAAGATAGTAGATGCATTTGGACTGTGGTGGTGAAGACCATAGCCACACATCATGGGCAGCCAGGATTACCAATAAAGAAGTCCTAGACAGACTCAAACCAAACATATCTCTGGAAGCCAAGATCCACCAAACAAAAACTGTCATCCTTTGGTCATGTTATGTGAGCTGACTCACTCCGAAATACAGTCATAAGAACATAAGAAGAGCCATGCTGGATCAAACCCCGGGTTTAAGCCTGGAGATGATACATCTCCATCATGGTTTGTAACCTGTGATGGACTTTTCCTCCAGGAATCTGTCTAATCCCCTTTTGAAGGCATCCAGGCCAGATGTCATCACCACCTCCTGTGGCAGAGAGTTCCACAGACTAACACCACTCTGGGTAAAAAAAATATTTTCTTTTGTCTGTTCTCACTCTCCCAGCCCTCAATTTGAGTGTATGTCCCCTAGTTCTGGTATTTTGTGAGAGGGAGAAGAGCTTCCCTCTATCCACTTTACTCATGCCCTGCATTATTTTGTACATCTCAATCATATCCCCACCTTAGGCGCCTTTTTTCCAGACTAAAGAGCCCCAAATATTTTAGCCTTTCCTCATAAGGGAGGTGCCCCAGCTCAGTAATCATTTTAGTCGCTCTCTTCTACACCTTTTCCAGTTCCACTATGTCTTTTTTGAGATGCGGTCACCAGAATTGTACACAATACTCGAGGTACGGCCTTACTATTGTTTTGTACAATGGCATTATGATATTTTGATAATCTGAGTCATGCTGGGATGGGTCAGTGGTAAAAGAAGAAGAGGCCATTCAAGGACTCGCTGGCTTGATGCCATCAGAATGCACACTGGAATGACTCAGATGGCACCAACAGAAGCTGTAAGAGGTAGAAAAGCACAGAGTGTGTTGATCCACAAAGTGACCAGGAGTTGGGCACAACAGAATGGACAGAAGAGAATTTACCGCATAGAAAGCTCTCCTGATTTCGGAAGCTAAGCAGGGTCGGCCCTGGTTAGTACTTGGATGGGAGACCACCAGGGAATACCAGGTGCTGTAGGCGCCTGGAGTAGGAACGGGCAAACCACTCCAGTATTCCTGCCAAGAAAACTCCATGAACACGGAGTCACGGAGAGTCGGTCACGACTGTAACGACACGACACAAACACTGTGGAAAAAAACAGATCCGCTCTTCTGAAGTATTTAAAAACTCTCCTTTAAAATTGTCTCTGAATCACTTGGGTTGCCATCGCTTGGCCTTGTTCTTGCTAGGTCTCCTTTGCTTTCAGTGATACGGCACGGCCTTGGCTTCCCCACCTCACCTTGTCCATGTGCTCCCTCTGAGTGGGCACTTGCCGAAGAGTTCCAAAAGGTTCCTTTTAAAAGGGTACAACTCCCCTCGCCATGCTGCTGCTGGTGGTGGTGGTGGGCGTCCCAGGAGCTCTCAACTAAAAAAAAGAAAAGAAAAGAAAGAGTAACTTTTCCAAGTTTTGTTTCACAGGACCACAGCTCCTAGCTATGGAATAATTTAAGCAATGTGCTTTGAATAAATAGAAAGTAGGGGAGAATAGTATTTATAACAGTAACTATCGACTTGCTGGTGTCTACATACTGATTGATTTTTGTTTGTTTGTATGTTTCTAAGCTCCAGGAGAGAAAAACCAAAGAGGAAGCAGCCACAGAGATGGAGGGGGAGGTGCTCCATAATCTCTCTGGATACCTGGAATTCAGAGCAGCAAAAGACAGAGCCACCTGGATATCAACTATACTCACGTTATGTGTTTGTTTGTATTCAGTGACTGCCCTGTTAGAAGTGTTCTTGAGGTAGAAAATAAATGTATTCTTAAATGTAAGGACTACCAGGGGCATGGTGACTCGGTGGACTAAGGCTTCCAAAAACTTCCAGCTGCAAAGTCGAGAGCTAAGCAGTTTGAATCCCGGGTGCCACGCAGTGGAGTGAGCTCCCGCTGTTAACTCCAGCTCCTGCCAACCTAGCAGTTTGAAAGCATGTAAATGCAAGTAGATAAATAGGTACCACTGTAAAAAGTGGGAAGGTAAAACAGTGTTTCCTTGCAGCCATGCAGGCCATGTGGCCATGGACTTGCACAACACTGGCTCTTTGGCTTGAATACGGAGATGCGTACCTCCCCTAAAGTCGGACACGACTAGCACGCGTGTGCAGGGGGAACCTTTTAAGGACTAGGAGCTTGAAATGCACATTTTAAAAACAACAGGGAGCCATTGGAAGGCTCGAAGAGCAGAGGGAAAATATTAATTACCACGACAACAATGATTGATTATCTGTTTTCTGTGATGTTCCTCTTCCACAGGGATTATAGCAATTTTTGACATTTCTTTAGGCAGTTATGGCCACTGGCTGAGGAAAACAGGGGGTTCTTAAGGAACAGGGATTTTTTTTAAAAAAATAATAATAACAAAACCTGTTCCTAATCAACTTTTTAAACTAGCTATCCGTCTGCAAGTCCCAGCCAATATAATTAGTATTATCTAAATTAGTTATCACACAGACCTCCTTCTTTCTTGGGGCAGGAAAAAAAGGAGAGAAGAAACAGGTTTTATTTTAACGTTATAGGTGTAGCTATAGGGCTTCATCAGAACTATATGCTTGGGCACATTTTAGCAGATAATATTTTTAATCCTAATTAAAAAAAACTCTTTGCTCACATAAATATTAAGATTCATGAATAACTTTATATTTTCCTTTGGAAATCAACTGATTTCCATATATCTATACTTCACCTATCTTTGGAATGTAGCAATTTTTAATTTCCGTTCCCATATAAACAGAAAACCAGATTTGCATTATGTTAAGGTTGCATTAATTTTTTTCCCAAGCAGTTAGAAGTTTTCACTGGAGCGGAATATATTAATACTTTTTCTCAATTCCACCCACCCCCCCAAAAAAAAAATGAAGGAAGTTCAGGTATTCAAAAGTAGCATTTGCATGATATAAATTTAGCCCTGGTGATTCTTAGGAAGAAAATGTGACAAATGAGAATAAAAAAAAAAAACAAGAATAAACCCTGGCAGCATTGAAGGCCAGCTTGGTGAAGAAGCATTGGGATAAGTCCACAGGGCAGCTTATTCAAGGGCCCAATTTAAGTAAAGGCCGCTGGCAACTTCAACCTTCAGCTTTCTCCATTTCCTCAACATTAGAACAAACAATCTCGTGCTGTAAACCTGCCTCTTGTTCATAGAAAAACAGAACCCTGGTAGATCAGGGGAATGCTTCAGATGTAGTGTATCTTGATTTCAATAGAGATTGCGACAAGGTTCCCTATGATATTACTGTAGACAAGCTGATAAAAGGTGGGCTAGCCAACACAAAGAGTGCTCACCAATGGTATCTTATTTTGGAGAGAAAGGCTGCTTTTACACACCCCCTAAAATCCGAGGCAAAGGGCTCCCAGATGCAAAGCTTTAAATTGTTTTCCCACCAGCTGCTGACTTTTAAAAAAATTAAGTACGACCATGCCCACCTAAGGGAAGCCCCAGCGTATTTTACAAATACCTGGGCTCCAGAGGTAAAAAAACAATTCTGATGCGGAATATAAAGCTGTGGATGCTGGGCTCTCCTCACCTTCTGTTTGATTTTTTGTCCCCGCCGCCCCTTTAACAAACAGGAATCCCTACGGGGCTGCTCTGACAGCAGACGGAGGTGAGCAGAGGTGAGCCTGCATTCTTTTCTCCCTTTTTTTCTCCCTCCCCTCGCCGCAGACAGTAGCAATGGAGTGCGGAGGGTGGGAACACAGGAAGAGGAACAAACCCCTACAATCTCTGGTCCGAATTATGTTGCCAGCGGATTTTAGAGGTCATATAAAAGCGCCCAAACAAAGGGCATAATATGTCTTTCACTGGGGAGGGGTTTAAGGGGTAGGGTGGCCATCTCCCTGGGAAGTTCTGGCTGTAGATTCAGTATTACTTCAAGAGGAAGTAATACTGGATTTAGGATCCTTTCCAACTCTAGATTTTTTTTATGATTCTAACAGTAGTAGTGGTGAGGAAGAAGAGTAAATGCCCCTACCTGCCCACTGCTCTCAGCCTATCAATTCAGCTGGCATGGAGACAATGAAAGAAAGAGTGTAAAAGCTGGATGGCCATCTGTCAGAAATATTGTGATGGGGATTCCTGCATGGCAGGGGATTGGACTAGATGGCCCTTGAGGCCTCTTTCAACTCTATGATTCTATGATTCTATGATTCTAGGTGATGGTCGACAAGGTTAAGTGCAGGTAGCCTGTGGAAACGAATCAGGAGCTGGATCAGAGTTTTTGAAGTCATAAGGGCTCTATCACACATCCTTTAAAATGCTGATTAAATTTCAAGATAAAGCACTTCCAAAAATCTTGTCCCCACGGCCACCAGGCTTTAAAAAAAACCCGGTTATGCCCCCTTTAGTGAGTTTTCCAAGACCTACCGGCTGGCGTCAGCGCTGTTTTTAAAACTTTTTTTTCTAGCACTGACCAGCTCGTCCCGGGGCTCGTTGGTGCTTTTTAAAAATATTTTTCTTAATTTCCCCTCCCCCCAGCGCTGATCAGCGCTGTTTTTTATTTTATTTTATTTTTTCAAGCACAACCTGCTGGCCCTGGGGCTGGTCTGCGCTTTTAAAAAAAAATCCTTGTAATTAAAAAAATATCCTTGTACGTGGGAACGGAGATCCTATATCTTCAGTCACGTGACCAAGAAAGAAGAAAAGCCGGAGTTTCACAATATCCAGATCTTCCCCCAAGTGAGATAGCGGCTGAATCATGTGGTTGTTTTATCATTGGGTGCTAGGATCACGAGTTTTGGGCTGCAGGATGTCCTGCAGTCTGAACTCTTACTTTCCCCCTATCTATATCATCGATCTAGTGCTATGCCACTTGGAAAATACATTTTAAAAATAATAAAAATAACAAGAAATAATGAAAGCATGATTTATACCAGCAGCAAACCATCATCTACACAACGACCAGATACAACAAAGGAGAAGAGCACAGCTTTCGAGCATGACAAAGGATCTGGATCTTCTGAATACGGGACTGGTACCACAGGATAAGTTTTGGGGTTTGTGTCTCTCTCCACTGCAGCCAGAGTCATGCCATCTCTATCTCTCAGCATCGCTTGGCTTGGAGGTTGAGGGACGATCCAAAACTTGCTCGATTGTCTCTTTTGGGATGCACCCATTATGATCCATTGATGTCCACAACATACTAAGTCCCAGTATTGGTTGTTGTCCAACCTGAAGGCCACTCCTTCCGACACGCCAATGTGGGCTTCAAGCTGGCCCAGTCCTTTGTTAATATTTAGGGGCATGAATATTTTAAAAGCTTTGGTGGGCTTCTCAGCCAGTCACCAAATCCTGAGCACTCACTTACAGAAGGGGGATCCATTCTCCCAGATGTGCCTTTCTCATAACTAGGTCTCCACAGGTGTTACAAAATCCAACCACTGCAGGGGAGGGGTTGAAGAACGCGGGTGTCCCAGTTCCTGGTTAACATGGCTGTGGCCTGAAGATAAAAGCTGGGCACCTACTCCAGTGCTCTTGGCAAAAAAATAAACAAATAAATAAATAAAATAAAAAAGCTTTATGAATCAGCCTCTATGAGACTACCTTTCACGTACAGAGCTACCTTGTATATAGGAATTAACTCTTTCCAAATGAAATTGTGTTAAGCAAATTTTACTTTATACAAATTTCCCATAGGAATGCATTGAAAACAGAGTGTTCCTTGGAGATCATTCTGTTTCAACCAATTTATATAAATAAGACGCTGTTATTTCCCCCCGCCTTGTGTTAATTTTCTATTAGTTATTTATTTTTTTTCCATTTGTTCTTATTTTGAATGGTCAAATCATTTTGATTTATTGTAGTTGTGCTTATTTGCTTATTTGTTCTTCTTATGATGATGATTTGATTATTTGGTCTGCTTGATTAGTTTTTATTTACTATTTTAAATTGTTTAACCTGTTTTTGTATTTTGTATATGTTTGTAAACCACCTATAGTAGCTTTTTTGCTAGATGGTTGCGGTATATAAATAAAATAAAATAAAATAAAATAAAATAAATAATCCCTCATTGCAACCATTTTTATGTTGAATGGATTCGCCCCATAGGCAATTCTGTGAAGCAAATTTCCCCTATCTCCGGAATTTTTTTGTGTTGGACAGATTTTATGTTTTACAAACCATTTGTTATACAAGGGTCTACTATATTTGAAAAGTGCTATCCTATCTGCTGCCAGCATCCTATTCCTGAGACATCAACATGTCTAACATCTCAGACCCAGACAACAGGCCCCAAAACTGGGGTAGAATTTGATGCCTGGCAATCCTATTTCTGACCAATATAACTAGTGGTGAGGAATGATGGAATTTGTAATCCCACTACAAAAGACCACCCTTGCTGTATCAAACTACCTACCTAATAGGGGAATACCAGGGCACCCTATGAAGCTACTTCCCTTTTTTAAAATAATGTATCTCTCAAATCTGTCCAGCAGTCATTGAATTCTTTCCTTCTATGGGCCCGAACTCTTAATCCTTCCCCTTTCCTCCATACCTGGATGGAAAAAAATATTTACCACGCCTCAGATTCAAAAAGACATTTCACAGACATTTCCTAAGAGAAAACGCTTTAATTCACGGAACAGTGTTTATCAAAATGTTACAAAACAATGGCGGTGAGGTGTGGGTGAAGCTTTAATACCACGATTCCAATCTACAAAGCCCTGTATGTTTTTTCGGTCTATCTTTACCGCAGTGGTTATCTTGAAGTACGTCGTAGTCTTTGTACACGTGGCTTTTATAATTGAACAACACAGAACAATGGGAGATTTGCTGGTTTATCAAGAAGCAAAATGAATGTAACGGCATATCCCCCTTTTGTTGAAAGCTACCTACCAAATAAGTCGGTGAGGATGTGACATGAATAATCTCCTCAGGTTCCCCCTTGCGCCTCCCCAACTACTACGCATTCTGTTATCCCTTTTCCCAGAGCGCAGGAAAGGCCCCCATTTTCCACGCAGCAGAAGATGGTCAGTCTTCAGCAATGGTGCATTAATTTTTTTTCATGGAAGGCAGCTGCGCTTTTACTAGGATCATGTGCAATTCTATAATGCTGCGTGCAAACGTTCTGCTTCTACGGGATGCTTCATCAAGTTGGCTGAGAGGGACTGGAAAATACATAAATAATTTGAGCCATGAGGCTTACCATTAGGCTGAGTCTCAAGATAACAGTGCTTACTGGAAGTATATCCACAAACTACTAAAAGCAAGAGAGGCACAGAGCTGAGCAGCTATCAGCTTGTATTTCCAGGGATGCGAACTCACCAATGTGTGGGCTGGGAGAGTGAGAACAGAAAAAAGAAAATATTTTTTTTTACCCAGCGTGTTGTTAGTCTGTGGAACTCACTGCCACAGGAGGTGGTGATGGCCTCTAGCCTGGATGCCTTCAAAAGGGGATTGGGAAGATTCCTGGAGGAAAAGTCCGTCACAGGTTACAAACCATGATGGAGATGTGTAATCTCCAGGCTTAGTTCAAGGGCCAGATGCAGGGGAGTGGTGTCAGGAGACAGATATCTAGTATTGTGAGCTCATAGGCATTTGGTGGGGCCACTGTGAGATACAGGAAACTAGACTAGATTGGCCCTTGGCCTGATCCAGCATGGCTCTTCTTATGTTCTTACGTTCATTTCGTGACTGACTGACTGACTGACTGCTATTGATTGATTGATTGGTTGATTTTGTGCGCCATCTATCTAGCCAGCCCACTCTGAGCGGTTTCACAACAGAATCCAACATTAAAAGATAAAATTCAACTTATAAGATACCATAAAATATAACAGCAATAAGCAGTTCCACGTTAAACCATCAGTTCTTTAAATATTTTAAATGGTGGTGCAGTTTTCTTAAGGCTGATATAATTTTGATGGGTTTCTATTGATGGAAACACTTACCAAACCAACCAAGCTTTGAGAAATAATAGTAGAATGGAGGCTTCAGAAGTGCGTGGACAGTTAATATCCGGCCCGGTGGAGACTTCAGGTTCACCTGGTATTTCAACCTAGAGATGGGAATTTTGGTTGTGTGTTTTTGTGTGTGTGTTTCACCACAACTACCACAGTTCATCAAGAAACTGCCCCAGCCAGAATTCTGGCAGCTGTAGCCAAAAGATCCAAGTCGTCAGAGGAGTTTCTGCTCAAACGCACCTGAGGTCCAGCGTGGTCTTCTCTGCAGCCACTGCAGAGGGGGGAAATGGGTGGAACAGGCTAAGCTCCCTGGGAACTGCAAGGGGTTATAGGCCTGGGGGTCTCTCTGCTCATTAGATTCCCTACACAGTGGCTGTCAAAAATAAACACCAATTCTACAACCCCTTATGGAGCTTACTTGAGGAACTGCCATTCAGTGGCTTTACTGACTGGCAGATCTTGGGAACTGTGGTTCTAGAAGCAACATTCCCATCTCTGATGCAAGCTCGAAATGCCAATGGAGACAGAAAAATGGGCTCTACGTTTAAACAACCAGCCAAACAGCTGCTTTCTGCTACTCTTCTCCCTGTCCTATGTCACCTAACAGTGCTGTTCTTGATGTATTTCATCACATGCCCCCTCCTTTCCCAGCTCCGGTTGTTTCTGCGCCTCCCCACACATAGGCACACACTTACGCACAGATGCTTTGGATGAAAGAGGGGGAAGAAATGTAAAAGGCACAAATTGAAATAAAAATGTGTTGGGCCCCAAAGAAAGAATGCCTCTATTACAAAATAAAATCTCCCTTAGCAGCTATTAGAATGCATTAGAAAGACGCACAGCCTTCTGCCTTCCAGTGATGCTGCCAAAGCCATGCATATAATAACTGTGCACCAGCGCACTGCGGGGACGGTCAATATTGTTCCTCCCAAGCCAGCGCTCGTTTATTCTTTACAAAACTCATGCATTTTGTGAGAGATCAAAAGATTTACATATCCTATGGAGTGCTTTAGGGAAGGGCTTGCTGTGCACTTTAAATGCACAATGTTCCACTGCCATTTAAATACAGATTTCATTTCTCCCTTAACAGAGGGAAAAAGGAGTGGGGAGGAGGCAAGACAGAGTTCTGCATTTCATTTCCTATACAAAGTGACACGAGGCTGACTTTCCATCAGGCCGGAGAGAATAAACAATTATAATTTAATTTCGATACGGCAACGTGTCGTCGTTTGCAAAACATTGGAACGCTCGCATGCACGCACACACACTTGAAGGAAGTGAGACGCTAAGTATAACTCAGTAAAAAAATATATCCAGAAAATACAATGTGTGTATCCATGTTAAATCATCACAATCTTTGAACTGCATTTCTGGAAGGGACCCCTAGGGTTCATTACCCCTGTTGTGGACAACACACAGTGTGGTTCCACCTTCAGGCAGATACATAGACCACTGAGCAGCCCAGCAATCCTAAATATATTCATATGAGTAAAACTGGCCAAACTCCTATTGCTTAATGTGTGTAAGCACAAGTCTTCTTCTCCCTCTTGTCATGTCCAAATCTTGGTCACTTTGTGGCTCGATGCGCTCCATGCCTTTCTCTTGTCGCTTCTTCTGGTTCCATCAAAGTCATTCCTGGGTCCCTTCTGATGGCGACAAGACAGTGAGTCCTTGGGTGGCCCCTTCTCCTATTGCTGCTGCCGCCCCATCCCAGCATAACGGTATTTTCGAGTGAGGCAGCTCACAGAAGGTGACCGAATGGGGACCGTTTTTGTTTGGTGATCTTGGCTTCCAGAGATACATTGGGTTCGACTCTATCTAGGACAGACATGACTAAACTTCGCCCCCCCCCCAGAAGTTTTGGACCGCAACACCCACAGTCCTTTGTCGTTGGCAATCTAAGCTTAGAATTCTGGGAGTTGTGGTCCAAAACATCAGGAGGGCCGAAGTTTGGACATGCCTGATCTAGGACCTTCCTTGTTGGTCATCCTGGCTATCCATGCAATGCGTAGTCATCGTTTCCAGCACCGCAATTCAAATGCACCTATCGTTTTCGTTTCTGTCTTCCTCAAAGTCCACATTTCAACAAACATACGAAGCTATTGGAAATATGGTTGAACTAACTAGCCTGCATTTGATTGGCTTTTGCACAAGTGCAACAACGTAATTTTAAACAGTGAATTTGCTACTAATTAAGCAGTTGATGCTTCTGTTCCTACCTGCATGCTAGTGGTGTGAGTTGATCCACAATGAGGAACAGACGCCATTCATGCACTTACACGATGGTATTATGCAAGTACAATACTACCTTGGTTTACAAGGATAAACCAAAGTAGACCAAAGTACTCATTCTTCATCTTCATCTTCATCTTCATCTTCATCTTCATCTTCATCTTCATCTTCATCTTCATCATCATCATCATCATCATCATCCTATAAGAAATAAATTAAAACTTACCTAATTCGCTCCATGGCTGCATGTCCCATTGACGCGGACACCAGCTTTGCTGTACTGTACCCCCCTACAGCAGCCACATGTGTGGGGTAGCAGGGATGACCTGCCAGGCTCAGTAGCAGTGGTGAGGGTGCCCTGCCTGGGAGTAGCAGCCACTAGACATGGGCTTTTCATTTCAGAAGGGGTCCGCTTCCAAAATGAAACACGGCAGAACAGCAGCCTTTCGGTACCGGGATCCACCTTCCAGAATGAAATCAACCAGTCTCTTACTTTGTTTTGGGTAGCTCTCCCTTAAAGTGAGCTTTTAATCATAGAATCATAGAATCATAGAATTATAGAGTTGGAAGAGACCTCATGGGCCATCTAGTCCAACCCCCTGCCAAGCAGGAACCCCTTCACAATATTTCCGACAGATGGCCATCCAGCCTCTGCTTAAATACCGTCAAAGAAGGAGACTCTACCACCCTCCGTGGCAGCATCTTCCACTGCCGAACAGCTTTAACTGTCATGAAGTTCTTCCGAATGTTCAAATGGAATCTCTTTTCCTGTAGTTTGAAACCATTGCCCCGAGTCCTAGTCTCTGAGGCCCTGGGAAAACAAACCTGTTCCCTCTTCAATATGACATCCCTTCAAATATTTAAACATAGCTATCATATCCCCTCTCAGTCTTCTCTTTGATAGGCTAAACATTCCCAGTTCCCTAAGCCGTTCTTCATAAGACATCTCTTCCAGGCCTTCAACCATCCTAGTCGCCCTCCTCTGCACCCGCTCGAGGTTGTCAACATCCCTTTTAAACTGAGGCGCACAGAACTGGACACAGTACTCCAGGTGGGGTCTGACCAGAGCAGAATAGAGTGGCACTATCACCTCCCTTGATCTAGACACTATGGTTCTGTTAATGCAACCAAGAATCGCATTGGCTTTCTTGGCCGCCGCATCACACTGCTGGCTCATGTTCAAATTGTGGTCCACCAAGACCCCCAAATCCCTTTCACAGGTACTATTCTCTAGCCAAGTGTCCCCCATCTTATATCTGTGCAATTCATTCTTTCTACCTAGATGTAGCACCCTACATTTCCCTCTGTTGAAATCCATTCCATTAGCTTTGGCCCAGACTTCTAATCTGTCAAGGTCCTTTTGGATTTTCATCCGATCCTCTAGGGAATTAGCAACCCCTCCCAATTTGGTATCATCTGCAAATTTAATTAGCATACTCTCTATTCCTTCCTCCAAGTCGTTAATAAAGATATTGAAGAGCACTGGACCAAGAACAGAACCTTGGGGCACCCCACTGGTCACGTCTCTCCAAGATGATGAGAGACCATTTATGATCACCCTTTGCGTGCGATCAGTCAACCAATTACAAATCCACCTCACTGTAGCACTATCTATCCCACTTCCTACTAACTTCTTAGCAAGAATACCATGAGGAACCTTATCGAAGGCCTTGCTAAAGTCCAGATACGCAATATCCACAGCATTCCCCTCGTCTACCATGCCTGTAATTCTATCAAAGAAAGAGATCAAATTAGTCTGGCATGACTTGTCTTTAAGAAACCCGTGTTGACTTTTTGTAATGACAGCATTGTTTGTTAGATAATTGCAGACTGATTTCTTAATAATCTGTTCTAAGATCTTTCCGGGAATTGAAGTCAAGCTGACTGGGCGGTAATTATTTGGGTCCTCTTTTTTCCCCTTTTTGAAGATGGGGACAACAATCGGCTCCAGTCCAGCCCACCAAAGTAGGACCACTACAGCTGGACCAAAAAGACCCAGCTCGGGCCCAGAGCATGCATTGTGTGATTGCCAGGAAATAGATTGCAAGCACCAGATTACTCTACGAGTGGTTCAAATTGTAATCTATTTCTCCACGGGATAGTACTGTAAGCAGCCCAACACAACATGTCAACAGCCTACAAAAACAGGCATCTTAACCATTGGAGAGGCAGCAAGGATGAAAAGAAGTGAATCCTGGTTGTCTTGATTCATGTCCTTCTTTTCCTGCTCTGCTAGAAGACCCCTTTACTTTTACATAAAGTTCTTCACAGCTGGAAGCGAAGCCTTAAAACAGTGGTGGTGAACCTTTGGCACTCCAGATGTTTTGGACCACAATTCCCACAGTCCTTTATCATTGGCAACCTGGGCTCAGAATTCTGGGAGTTGTGGTCCAAAACATCTGGCGTGCCAAAGGTTCACCACCTCTGCCATAGAAGAATCTCTGTGGTTCAATTTGACAATACAAGGCAGCATGAAAATTTTCTCCTTGCACAGTGGTTCTGCACCTTGGGCCCCCAGATGTTCTTGGACTACAGCTCCCATAAATCCAAGCCAGCACAGCTAGTGGTGAAGGCTTCTGGATGTCTTAGTCCATGAACATCTGGGAACCCAGGGTTGGCAACCTATGCTCTAGTACAGTGGTGGCAAACCTTCGGTCCTCCAAGTGTTTTGGACCACAACTTCCAGAATTTATTTCTACAGTGGACCCTTGTATAACAAATGGTTTGTATAACATAAAATCTGTACAACATAAAAAAATCCAGAAATAGGGGGAAATTGCTTAGCAGAATCAGCTATGGGGCGAATCCATGCAACATAAAAATAGTCGCGATTAGGGATTACTCTGTTTTCAAAGCATTCCTATGGAGAATTTGTAAAAATTGCTTAACAGAATTTCATTTGGAACAAATTAATTCCTTTATACAAGGTACCACTGTATTTATAAAATTTATTTATTTTGAATATTTTTACCCCACCTTTCTCCTTGGAAAAGGACCCAAGGTGGCTTACAATAATGAGGGACAATGTAGTCCAGAACATTTAAGACATCTTTAAATTAAGAACAGGGAATTTGAAGAGACATCTTTGAACTTTAAAAAGATAACATTAGAGCAAGAAGAAAAGAAATATCCATTATGAGGGGTGAAAGGCAACATGGAGAACACTAGTGTTCTTATGATATCAGTCAATGCAATCATCAGGCACGTCCAAACTTCAGCCCTCCTGATGTTTTGCGCCACAACTCCCAGAATTCTAAGCTTAGAATGCCAATGGCAAAGGACTGTGGAAGTTGTGGTCCGAAACATCTGGAGGGCCAACGTTTGAACGTCTGATGTATGGTAATAGGTAGTCCCTCATTCCAGGAAAACTTGCCTGAAGAGGAAGGTCGGTCTTTGCCAGCTTTCGGAAAGACAGCAGATATAGGGCAGTCCTGGCATCCAGTGGGAGGGAGTTCCTAAGTCTTGGAGCAGCCACAGAGCAGCCCTTTCATGTGTTCTTCTGAGGCGCACCTGTGAAGGCGGCGGGATAGAGAGAAAGGCCTCTCCTGATGACCTTAAAATTCCAACCCTGTTTTGCCAGTGACAAAGGATGTGGTGCAAAACATCTGGAGGGCCAAAGGTTCCCCACCACTGCTCAAGTATAAGGCCAGTTTGAGAAGAGTTTTGCCTTCCAGGAATGGGAGCAGCTGTGATCACCCAGAAGACATGTGGCTGACATGATTGTGTGCATTGTCACCTGTGTGGCCTCGAGCAACCTGCATGGGAGTCCTAAAGCACCAAGAGAAGGAGGGATTAGTAATATATTTTATTAGTACTGTACAGTATTTGATGCCTAGAAAATCCTGGGAGGCCTATTTATCCCAGAATCAACATGGTGGCCCACAAACATGATTTTTATTCTTAAGAGATGAACTAGATTTTGTTTTTGAAGGATGTTAAGGGTTTTTCTTTCTTTTTTCCTATCAGGTCTTCTCCTCCTTATCTGGAAAAAAAGTGACAGTGGTTTTAAAAAATTGTGATAAGACCATACACACACAGAGAGATGCAACATTTTTAAAAAATATATCGTCAACAACAAAAAGTAGATGCCTATGAAGGAGTGAGAAATGATCCACAGTTGTCAAGCTTGCCAGGTAAATGATTCTTCAATGGCTGCACATCGTGAGCACAAATTTATAATACAAACTCAATGGGGAATATCAAGGCAACATTTGGCTGGGTGACCTCAGCCTAAGCCGGTTACTTCACGTCCATTTTGTCTCTGTAAATGTTGCACTTAGGATCAGTACAAAAAAAAATCTTACTCCACAGCCTTCGCGCAACAACAGGAAATTGTTGCGACCACACCCCGTGAAGCACATTTCAGTGTGACAAACGTGTCCCTGGTCCTGGGGTGCGATTTTCTCTTGTCCCTCTTCTGTCCCTCTTCTTGTCCCGGTTCAAAAGGATGTGAAGTAACAACTTTACTGGTACAAATGGTATTTGGCCTGCACAATACTGGCTTCCTTTTTTTTTTCTTTTAAAAACTGCAAAGCGGTATATCAAAACGTCAGTACTCATCTAGGGGTTTCAGGCCGTACAAACACATAGCAGTGGTTTTGCTATAAAAAAATCACATTCATTTTGAATGAAGGCGAAAATATAAGTAACCGATGGTA
Organism: Phrynocephalus versicolor; assembly: GCA_023846285.1. Lineage (NCBI taxonomy): Eukaryota > Metazoa > Chordata > Lepidosauria > Squamata > Agamidae > Phrynocephalus > Phrynocephalus versicolor. Next base: position 2,964,881 of record JAHTLZ010000268.1, on the reverse strand, counting down.
GTTCAATGGCATTTGAAAACTGGAATATTGGTTTTGCGATATATCGAGTACGTAATTTTTTTCCAGAAACAAAAAGAGAGAGAAATGACGGAAAACCATCAATATTTTGTCACAGTATTAGACCGTGAGGTAACATTTGTCAGGTAACAGGTTATCACGGCCATGGGAACACGGGAACAGGGACAAAACCACGTGATCGCGACCAACACTGTCACGGTACAAAAGTAGTTGCGGAACAAAGAAAGATGTGAAGTAACTGCCTAAGTTAACTTTAGGATTCAGCCACATAGCTATTGGAGTAGTTACCCCTTCCCACTTCCATCTTTGGAAATAAATCATGCCCATGCTCCTAACTGTAGGAAAACAAGAAGCCTTCACAGGAACCTTAATTCTAAGTAATTATAGCGGACTTTCAAGGAACCAGGATTGTCCCTCCAAAACTCAGGAACAAAGATAAAAGGACTTCTTGTGAGAATTGAGAAGGAAGTCTGAGAAGACATGACATCAACAACCCTAGGAATATCAGTATAGGTTGACAGAGAATCAGCGTAGGTCTGAGCAGGTTTAGGAAATCTGGGGAGGTTCTGCTCTCTTTCTCTGCTCCTCCCTATCCAAAGGAGTCACATCTTTTATTTTATTTATTTGGAATCTTTTACCCCACCTTTCTCCTTGGAAAAGGACCCAAGATGGATTACAGTAATGAGGGACAATATACAGCCCAGGGCAGAACATATAAGACATATTCAAGTTAAAAACAGGGAATTAGAGGCGTCATCTTAGAACATAGTAGGAAGTCCCTCATTCCGGAAAAGCTTGCCTGAAGAGGAAGATCTTTGCCTGCTTCTGGAAAGACAGCAGGGGTGGGGCAGTCCTGGACTCCAGTGGGAGGGACTTCCAAAGTCTGGGAGCAGCAACAGAGAAGGCCCTTTCATGTGTTCTTATGAGTTGCACCTGTGAAGGTGGGGGGATGGAGAGAAAGGCCTCTCCTGATGACCTTAACACCTGAGCCAGTTCATACTGCGAGATTCGATCTTTGAGGCAGCTTGGACCCAGGCCATTTTGTGCTTTGTACGTTAAGATCAGCATCTTGAATTGTGCCTGGTAGGTGATTGGGAGCCAGTGGAGCTGTTTTAGTAGGGGTGAGATGTGATATCTGTAACCACCCAGTCAGTAATCTGGCCGCTCCGTTCTGGACTCATTGAAGTTTCCTGAGACTTTCCATTGGTAGCCCCACATAGAGTGCATTACAGTAGTCTAGCCGGGAGGTCACTAGGGAATGTGTCACCGTGGCCAGAGCAGATTTCAGTGAAACCTGAGCTGGACCCAGACACCTCCAGCAGTGGCCACCATCCCACCTTCCTCTCAAGGTCATTGGTTCCGTCATCGTACTGCTCTAACAGGAAAATGGTGGCTGAGCCTCCCAAACGCTTGTTGGAACCACTGGACGAGTGAAAGCAAAGAGGTTAGGAAAACAGGAGAAGGTCATGGAACGGTGAGCAGTGAGTGGACACCCCCAGGTCCATTTTGTCTTCTGAGAAACAGTGGGGGACAATTTCCCCCACCCCCTGAGAAAGGGGTTGAACCACCCGCCACCGTTTCTCAGCCTGCAGAAAGGGCAGAGGGTTTCAACGGGGGTCATCCACACAAGACCTCCTAAGTCTTCCGCTCGTTCTTCTCGATGCCTGAGGGAGCCGCTGAGGGTGAACGAGAAGAAATATCTGGCAAGCCACAAATCGCCTGGCTGTTTGCACAGAAAGAGAAGTAAGAAGCAAATCCCAAATAAGAAACCGAGGCGCACGTTTGCTCCGAACGCCTTGTGCATTACTGTGACGGTCGCCCAAGGAATCCCTCTTTAATGAGGCATAACTCTGTTGTGATTAAGGCTTATATTCTCTCTAAATATTGATTCTCATAACGCTTTCTGAGGAAGAATGCACGGCAGAGCCCACACATTCAGCCACCCCGGTGGCTGAAAAGAAGGTGGTGAAAATATTTCTCCCCCTCACAACTCCTTGTGTTTTTGTTTGTTTTTTGAAGGAAAAACTCAATACAGCCAATATAGGCCATCAAAGGCCTACTCATTATTTACAACACCCAGCCAGATTTGTCCCTCGAAACGCTAAACTTCAGACAAAAACAAATGACTTCCCCACCCTCCCTCTGGAGCTCAGCGGGTGGGCCGAGGCAGGGAGAGACAAGAGAGCATGCTGGAGAGGTTGTGTATGTGTGTGTGTGTGCGTGTGCAGAGGACAGCTCTATTACCTAGGAGTCAAGATTAAATAGCCGCCTTGAAAACCCTATTGAAGGGTGTCTGCTGGTTCTTTGACCTGCACCTGCAAGGTGGATTCACAGACAGGGATAAATGGAGGATGCTAATCCGGCCCTTGCAGATTCAGAGGCCGGAGAGGACCCTCTGATCGTAGATGGCAGGTGATTCAGGAGGGGAGGCACAGGGGGAAGGGAAAAGCTTTAAAAGTTAGGTTGAAAGGAAAGTTATCCTAAGAACTGTAGTTGCTCCTAGTGGGCAGGTACAGTGGTCCCCCGCCCATTCGTGGTTCATATACCGCGATCCCACTATATTGCAGGACCGCAGTATATGAAAAAGGCCCCCTGAGGTAAGGGGGAAAAGGCCTGTTTCAGGCCTCCCGTACCTACCCCAGGGCTGCCGCTGCCCCGAATGGGCCTGTGAGGGCCTTCCCGGGCCTTCTGAAGGCCCAAAAGTGGCTTCCCTATGAACCGGAAGTGACTTCCAGTTTACCAGAAATGATTTTCGGTTTGCAGAAAATCATTTCTTAGGCCTCTGAGGGCCTTGCTAGGCCTGTCGGAGGCCTCAGAAATGCTTTTTTGTGATCTGGAAGTCACTTCCGTTTTGCAGGCAGGCCCTTTTGGGGCCTCCCGAAGGCCCAGAAAGGCCTTCGCAGGCCCGTTCAGGGCAGCGCCAGGCTGGGGGTAAAGTACAAGCCCCCCAATCTTGGTCCCCCAGGCCTGGCCCCACCTGCATCCACATACCGCAGATTTTCAATTATCACAGGTCAGGTTGGGTCCCTAATCCCCGCAATAGGCGGAGAGGTCACTGTAACCTCCTCTATCTGAATGTGCCCTTTGCTGTTCAGTTGTTGTTGTTGTTGTTGCTGTTGTTGCTGCTGTTGCTGTTGTGAACCACCAACTCACCTCTGATGTATGGCAACCTTGCCCATGAGTGACCTCCAAAATGTTCTATGGCTAACAGCTCAGCTCTTGCACACTCCACCTTGCTGTGTCCTCATAGTTGGTTTTTCTGCATTTCAACTTTTCCTGCCATGATCGTCTTTTCCAGCAAGCCTTGCCTTTCCCAAAGTTCAGCAGTCTGCGTTTTGCCATTTTGCTTCTCTGCTGTGACTCTACCAAGGTCGCACTTTTGGGTCATCCATCGCATCTGCAAACCTCTCCTCCAGCACTACTGTATATTTGAACTAAATGAATGGGAACCACCAGGAGGGAGAGCAGAGGGGTTGCCCAACCACAGCAAGCAATAGGTGGCCAGCAAATAGAACTGGCCACATCACCTCTTTTAGGGAGCACAGTTCTCCATTTAGGGCCTTCCTGAGGGCAATATTCTCTTTGACGAGGTCCTCCATTTAAGGACCATCAAGTCCATTCCTGATTTAGAGGGGAAGAACTAGACGGAGAGAAATCTGTTTCCACCATTTTCCCTGGGACAGACGTAAGGCTAACCAGCGTGTAGTTTCCTGGGTCCCCCCTCCTTCCTTTTTAAAAAAAATTGGTGTGGCATTCGCTATCCACCAGTCCTACGGCACTGTGGCCGATATTGTCTATCTGGATTTTCAGAAGGCTTTTGACACAGTCCCTCACCAAAGGCTGCTGAGAAAATTGCACAGTCAGGGGATAAGTGGGCAGGTCCTCTTATGGACTGAGAACTGGTTGAGATCCAGGAAATAAAGAGTAGGTGTCAATGGGAAAGTTTCACAATGGAGAGAAGTGAAGAGCGGTGTGCCCCAGGGACTGGTGCTTTTCAATCTGTTCATAAATGACCTGGAGACAGGGATAAACAGTGAGGTGGCCAAGTTTACAGATGACACAAAATTTTCCGTGTGGTAAAAACCAGAGAAGATTGTGAAGAGCTCCAGAAGGATCTCTCCAAACTGGCAGAATGGACTGCAAAATGGCAAATGCGTTTTAATATAGGCAAATGTAAATTAATGCATATTGGGGCAAAAAATCCAAACTTTATCTATCAGCTCATGGGCTCTCAGTTATCCATGACGGATCAGGAAAGAGATCTTGGTGTGTTGGTGGACAGCTCCATGAAGGTGTCTGAGCTATCCATGATAGATCAGGAGAGATCTTGGTGTGTTGGTGGGGAGCTCAATGAAGGTGTCTACCCATTGTCCGGCAGCGGTGAAGAAGGCCAATTCTATTCTAGGGATTATAAAAAAGGGGATTGAATATAAAACAGCCAACATTATAATGCCATTATACAAAATGATAGTAAAGCCGCACCTGGAGTATTATATACAATTCTGGTCACCGAATCTCAAGAAAGACAGAGTGGAACTGGAAAAGGTGCAGAAGAGAGTGACTAAAATGATTACTGGGCTGGGGCACCTCCCTTATGAGGAAAGGCTAAAACATTTGGGGCTCTTTAGTCTGGAAAAAAGGCGCCTGAGGGGGGATAGGATTGAGACATAAAATAATGCAGGGCACGAGTAAAGTGGATAGAGGGACACTCTTCTCCCTCTCACAAAATACCAGAACTAGGGGACATACATTCAAATTGAAGGCTGGGAGAGTAAGAACAGACAAAAGAAAATGTTTTTTCACCCAGTGCGTTGTTAGTCTGTGGAACTCCCTGCCACAGGATGTGGTGATGGCATCTGGCCTGGATGCCTTCAAAAGAGGATTGGACAGATTCCTGGAGAAGTCCATCACAGGTTACAAACCATGATGGAGATGTATCATCTCCAGGCTTAATACCGGAGTACTTCAAGGGGCAGATGCAGGGGAGTGGTTTCAGGAGACAGATATCTAATCTTGTGTGCTCCCAGACGCATCTGGTTTGGCCACTGTGAGATACAGGTAGCTGGACTAGTTGGGCCTTCGGCCTGATCCAGCATGGCTCTTCTTATGTTCTTATGAAAGACTGGATTCTTTTAACCTTCCCTTTCAATTTCTTTCTAACTAGTTTTTTCATCTGAGGGAAGTCCACCCTTCGGAAATCAGGGCGTTTTGTGTTTGATTTGCTTGACACTCTTTCCCCGACATGCCCGGGAAAGGAGATTGCAGCATGGTCACTGTTCCCCAGAGGCTCAGTGACATTCACATCCATGACCAGGTCCTGAATTTCACATAGTATTAGATCCAGAGTTTGCCTGTTCTCAGGTGGGCTCCATGACTAGTTGCTCTAAGACACAGTTATTCAAGATGTCGAGAAACCCAGTTTCTCTTTCTTGTCCTGAGCTCGCATTGGCCCAGTCCATTTGGGATAATTGAAGTCCCCCGTGATTACTATCCTGTGCCTCTTAGGTGGTCACTTCACGTCCTTCCTCGAGCCGAGGTGAACTTGCCTCCATGTTGAAATTAGTTTTAAACACGGATCGAGAAGCGGATTGAAAAGATTCCTGAGCTCCAGGACGGGAATCTCTCACCCCGCTTGGAGCGCAGTTCAGGGGGCATGGTTGGGGTGAACTCGGATTGACCCCACAAGGACGTGAGGTTCCGTTCCTTTGAACTCAGATTGACCCCACAAGGACGTGAGGTTACGTTCCTTTGAACCGGTCTCCAGCGGGGCCGCAAACTGCAGCAAGAGGGACGTCAAGTATCAGCCTTAGACACCTCCATGATTTGTCTCCTCATTTCAAGGTCCCCCTCAAGTTTTTGATCTGGTGAATGATAGCACACCCCCACTATCACATTGCTCCTTGGACCTGTAGCTATGGTGGAGTCAGACCCTCTGTCCATCTCCATTCTGCTGGATTTTACCCTTTCTTTGACATAGATGGCCATTCCACCTCCAACCCGCCCCTCTCTATCCCTTCTATAGATTTTATAGTCTGGGATTGCGGTATCCCACTGGTTCTCCACATTCCATCAGTTTTCTGTTATGGCTATTATATCAATGTTATCCCTAGCTGCCAAATGTTCAAGTTCTCCCATCTTTGTTTCGAACATTTGCGTAGAAGCACCTATACAGTGGGTCCCCCAACAACGACTGCTTCTTTGTTCTTTCTCCCACACAGCTTTTAATTCCAGTAAACAAACTACCACATCCCATTATTCTCCCAGTGCTAATACCTACTATGTCATCACTTTGTGGTTCTCTACCCTCTCCAACCTCATTCCACGGGGATGAGATGTTCCGAACTGGATGCTGCACGTCTCACTAGGGAATATTATTCAATACATTTCACTTGACTTAAATTTTTCGTTCGCACTACCCACCAGTTGTGACCTCCTCTTTGCCTGAAAGAGAATGGGATGGGCGAAAACACACAGCCACTCCAGTCCAATTGAGTAGCAGCCAAAAGTTCCCATCCAACCCTTATGCGACCCGCTGCTCTCATTCTCTCAATTGGGACAGAGGGAGGGAAGATGGCTAGGCCACAAAAGAGGCTTCTCACCAGGTGGTGAAGCCAGATGAAGATTCTGACCCCTGTTGGGCAGCCCCTAGGCTGCACAAACGTGGAGCTAGCCAGGCAGGGGGCAAAGTGGCCCTGCCCAGCAATATGGCTGTTTGGAGCTTCCATTTGAGGTGTCTCAGGGACACATTTCAGGTGGGATCAGTTTTCTTGAGCTCCAGTGTCTGAAGCATCTGGAGACATGAGCTTTGTTCAGACTGACAAAGGTGGTTACTTCACGTCCATGTTGTCTCTGTTGCTGTTGCGCTTAGGAGCGGTACAAAAAAGTTACTTCACGTCCGTCACACAACTACTGAAATTTGTCTCGACCACGTCCCCGGAACGGGTGCTAAGCGCGACAATACTGTACCTGGTGCTGGGGCAGGGTTTTCTCTTGTCACTCTTTGTTCCTGCTTTCTGTTCCGAGACAAGACACCGTGTAGTAACGACTGTCACACCACAAAACACTCGTTTCTCTCAGAAAACTGTGTCCATTTTTTTTTGTTTTGGTTTTTTACTTTTCAGAAGTGAAATATCAAGAAAGAATTTTTAAGTCCCCCCCCCCAAAAAAAAGGAAAAAGAAAGCTAGACAAATTCAGTTTTTGTCACTGTACAAGACCGTGAGGTAACACTTGTCACGAGACAAGTTATCACGACCATGGGAACACTGAAGCAGGGACAAAACCATGTGATCGCGACCAACGCTGTCACGGTACAGAACTAGACGCGGAACAAAGAAGGATGTGAAGTAACCACCAAAGCTGCATGGACAAGTGGTGAAACATTTCAGTCCCACAAGAAACGAAGTCCAGTGGCCACGACTCAACTCCTAAATAACCTCACCTGGATGGCTGAGAGAGCCTCCACAGACATGCTTCTGGGTGTTGTACATCTGGGGAACCCAAGGTTGGGAATGACTGGTTGAGAGTCTAAATGAAGGTTAGGAGAAGTGTATCTCTCCCTGATGGATTTCAAATCCCATCATCCTTAGCCACCATGGTCCAGAATGCCACAACCAAGACCAACAGTGCCTCGGGGCACCACTTGAAACATCAGCCACTCTTCTTGTCTCATCTTTGAGGCGAAAGGATACAGGATGACGAAGAGGACATCTTCAATGCCTTTGAGGTGGTTTCTACCTTGAGAGCTACTGGTAGCATCTTCCCCCCCCCTCTTCCCTAATACCTACCGCGGATCAAACTTTCCTTAACGGTGACCTCCAACCATCACTGCAACGTCTCTGATCCAAGCTCTTTCGCTTCCAACATTTTAAGATGTGCAGGCTGGCGATTGTGGACAGGTTAGCAAAGTGTTTGGAGGAGATAAAAATTGCCGTGTTTGCTTGCAGGAAGATGGGACCCAGAAGGTATAAAAAGTTTGAAAAGGAAGAGCGCTCAGCAGGCTCCGGCAGGGCCTTGCCAAGAAAGAAAGAAAGAAAGAAAACCAACACCTTACAGAGACGCTTTGTCTTTGCACCGGCGGCCACAACAATCCCTTGCACGGATGTTGTGCCACTTACCTTTCGCTTGTGTTTTTTTTTTCCACGGAGCGACAGGGCGATGTGGTGTGGGAAACCCCGCCAACAAAAAGGATTATGAACTGAACACGAGAACGGCGGGCACAGGGCTAGCATCAGTGTTAATGCCGAAGAATTCCCAGTGTTTGCAAGCTGGCAAGCCGAGTGGAAACCCAGATATTTGAGAGGGTGCCAACATAGTTTGGCACATCGCAGACTGGCACAGAACCGCCCTGGTTGCAGCTCCTGCTGCCCCTGGCTTCCTTACAGCTGTCGTCCTTCATCTCGCTTCCCCCCACACACACCCTCCAGAGCTGTGCCCGCAACCACGCAACAGGTGTTCCCGTGGACGCAAAGCGTTTGCCAACCTCTTTCCTCTCAATATTATCTCTGGAATACATTTCCCCCCTGCCATGCCGTTTGGGTCTGTTGCCTGGAAGCCAGGCGAGACGCGGACGGCGGCCGTGGCATCTCTCCGGCAGGGGACGAGGGAAGGGGTTCAAAGCGGCCGTTGTGAAAGTAACCTTGGTACGCAAGAGGGAGCATCAAAGCACGTTGTGGCACCGCACCGTTTCCTGTCATGATTCAGATGTTGTTTAGTCAGGGGGGGAGCAAAATGTGGGGGGAGGGAGGACATGCTTCCCGAGGGAAACCCTGTTTTCAAAATTTGTTCCTCTCCCTGGTTGGGAGCAGATACAACACCGGACAAAAGATCCCTCTGAATGGTTCAGAATGTTCCTGGACCAGCCACACAATGAACGAACATGTGGGATGCAGCGAAGGAAAGAATGGGGTGGGAATCTCAACAGTCTCCATCCTTTTCTCATTTAAACTTTCAACCACAGTTTCAGCCATACAGCGTTTTACCAAATAAAACGCCAACACCGGAAGCAGCAGCTGACGAGAGTTTAAAAACGAACCTGAGTGACAAGTGACCCACACCAGGAGGGAGTGATAGTGTCAGAGAGAAAGCCAGGCAGACCTTGGAATATTCATATGTCTTTCTAAGCGAGTACAGTGGACCCTCATATAACAGACGGTTTGTATAACATAAAATCTGTACAACATAAAGCATTCCGGAGATAGGGGAAATTTGCTTAACATAATTGCCTATGGGGAAAATCTGTACAAAATAAAAATGGGATTACTCCATTTTCAATGCATTACTATGGGAATTTGTATAAAGGAAAATTTGCTTAACATAATTTCATTTGGAACGAATTAATTCCTTTATGGTACCACTGTATTCCCAAACAGATGTCTTCACCTGCTGTCATCACTTCCACAGACCAGTGATCCTCTGGGTGAAAAAATACGTTCTCTTTTTTGTTTGAGATCTAGCACCCAAAAGTTTCATGGAATTCTAGTGTTGTGTGATAGGGAAAACAGTTTTTCTTTATCTATTTTGTCCACACCGTGCATGATTTTATAAACTTCCATCAGGTCACCTTCTTAGGCGCCGTCGTTCAAGAGTGAAGAGGCCCAGCCGTTGCAGCCTCAGATGGTAAGGAAGGTGTTCCAGTCCCCTAATTACTCTGGTTGCCCTCCTCTGCACTTTTTCCATTTCCATAATATCCTTTTGGAGGTATGTAGTGACCAGAACTGTACACAGTACTCCAGACGGGGCCTCACCATAGATTTATAAAGAGGCAGAATGACATGGGTTTTAGCTATGGGTTTCTCACAGCGGCTTCCATGAAAGTCAGCCATAGTGGGGTTTGCAAATACAAGGCTCCTTCTTATCAATCTCTTCCCCACCATCCAGGACAATGTTCCTCTTGTCTCACTTAGGACATTGACCTTTTCTGTGACTTTTTATTAAACTCCATCCACCCCCCAATGTTTTATTTCTAGTAGTCCTTTGTTCCAGGGGGAGAGTTTAATCCTGTGGCACTTAACTATGGCCAAAATCCTCTTGCGTGGTGTCATAAATTGCACTAGAGAGGGTCTGTTGGATCAGTTGGAATCTAGTGAGCCAACTCCATGCAAATCCCATTGATTTAAATTGATTTGAATCAATAGCACTTACAAAAGAGTTGACTCACCAGGTTCCTGCTGGTTCAATGACGTCCTACACTAAGAAAGATGACTTTGGTCATCATGTTTCTAGAGGGTCAAACCATGTGATTTTCTCAGCTGTGTATTTGGCAGTGAGAGAAAAGTGCAGTGTTCAGAAGTTCCAGAACTGTCAAGTGTCACTTTTTGGCTAAACATTCACAGACCAATCACTTTTTCCCCTCCGTCTTCCCGAAAAATTATTTTTTGCTGAAATGTCCTGCATTTCCGGGAGCGGGCGGCTGAGCTCTGGATGCTGCTGGGTGGCCGTGCGGCTGGCCGCCAGGTGGTCTGTCAGAGAGCACTTCTCTCTGCGCAATCCCTAACCTACACACCACCAACTGTCCGGATTGGTATATATATATCCCCTAGAAAGCCGAGACACCTAGGTAACGGTGAGGAATTTGAAACCACTGCAAGGGGTTCTGGGAACCCTGCATGCAAATGAGGCTCCACCCCCTAGCCGAAGGGCCTGGCTGCCAGCACTCTGCCTCTGTGGGGAACACTTGGCAGCTATGTGGACATAGTAGATGAGGCCTAACCACTGCTGAATGGAGGAGATTAGAACTCCATGGAGGTGAAAAGGGTTCCCAAGGAATCTGTGAAGATTCTCAGTTATCCAAGTGAGTTTATCTGGAAGTTGAACAACTGGACTTCTTTTCCTTATGAGATCGAGACATTTCACTACTCAACCGAGCAGCTTCATCATTCAGGAAAGTTAGTGGCAAGGCCTCCAATTTATAGTTCATCTTACTTTCACATCACCCTGGTCTGAATAGGCTCATTAGGTGGACAATGGCCTGGGGGCAGGTGAAAGTCCCACCTATGCAACCCTTCCCAGCAACCATTAAGTATGGGTTGTTAGCTGTGGCCTTCCTGGTGGAGGCATGAAGTGCTTCTAATTTGACTCTGGGGATTTATGAATGGGCAGTATGGTAAGTGGCAGACAGATTGTGCCCGAGTCCCCCACCTCTGTTGAGAGAGGGGTTTTCAATACATCCATGAATGGCTTCCCTGACCCCTCTCTTGAACCACTTATCTTCTCTGTCTAGTATGTATACATCCTCATCTTTGAATGAGTGCCCTTTGTTCTTCAATTGGAGGTGTACTGCTGATTCTGTTCCTGAGCTCTTGCCCCTCCGTCCATCCTGTTTAGCGGCTGTATGGTTTCTCCAGCACTCCGCCCTGCACCACACCACATATGCTATGTTGCTCCTCTTGTGTTTTGGTGTTGGGTCCTTCGGGTGGACGAGTCTCTGCCGTAGTTCCCAAGGAGCAAACGTTTCACATGCATGTTGCCAAACAAGGGCGTGCACGCCACAGAATTCAAAGCAGACTCCTTAAGAAGCATTGCCCACAACTATCTTTGCCTCCGACTTCAAAAGGAAATGTGCTAATTCTTCGTCCACAGCATCACAGGCTGACGCTTCGCGATTAGGACCTCGAGTCGGTTTTCTCGCGAGCCTTCCTCTGACTTCACCCCCAACTCCACTCCATTAAAATGTAAAAGCTTAAGCTTGCTAAAGGGATTATTTCACATCCTATCTGATTGTAAACTGGCATTTCAATGATTACATGTATCTTTTTGTCATTTTCGCATAAAACATCTCACTCTTGAACAGCATAATTGGCCTCTCCCTAATGTTTAATGAACGATTAAATCTGCCGCAGCGCCGCCACGGCGTGGCTTTGCGTGGTAAGCTCCCTCGCAACCTCCAGGGCCACAAAGGATGAGGGGGTTGTATGCGACAGGATCACTTTTCTTTTCTTTTCCCAAAGCCATCTTATTTTACAAACTGTTTGGTTTTGGGGGGTTCTTCTTCCGTTAACTCTCTAGCCCAGCTCTCCTGATTAGGCTTAAGAAGCCCGTTAGATAGCATAAAGTTGTATTTTCAGCGCCTGAACCCACTCTTCTACAAAGTGCTTTGGAGAGGTGGTGCATGTACATCCATCTTCAAAGCAGGCTTTATTCTTGCTTCAGAGCCGCTGAGGGACTTAAACCGGGCACCTCAAGGGCCTTCAGCTGCTTATTTCTGTCACCGCTGAGAAAGCTGATCAGAGGTTGGAGAGCGTCTTCAGAAAAAAGCTCCTGGGTTTGTCCATGGAGGATTGAGAGGCAGAGGAAATACTGGAGCAGGAATGAGGGATGTGAACACGGCGCTTATATATCCATTTGTTTATGTTTGTTATATGCCATCATGTCAGTTATAGCAATCTTCATGGTGCCTGTTCTTTACCATCCAAGGATGCCGGATATGTAATAATGAGCTCAAACGACAGGAGGCCCGATTTTGGTTGAATATCAGGAAAAGAACTTCTTAACTGTTAGAGCAGTATGGTAATAGAACTAGTGAACAAAATATGCTGCTTATATTCCTCCACATTGCACTTAGAGCAGTCTCTTAATGATTTACAAATAATTCTGCAAGCTACTTATTGCTCCCCCAGTGAGGTAGGGACCCATTTTACTGACCTGTGAAGGCTGAAAGGCTGAGTCAACCTGGTGCTAGCTGCCTGGGATGGAACCTTGGGTCGTGACGTGAGCGTGGTTTGGCTGCAGTACCATAGTTGAACCACTGTACAGTATTACAAGGCTCCTCGTAAAGTAAGTTAGTCGGCTCTCTGGAAGTTGAGTCATGGCAACTGGACTTCTTTTCTTGAGAGATTGAAACTAGAGATGGGCACGAAACGCCAAAATGGCGTTTCGTTCCAATTTTTGTTGTTTTTTTAAATTTGGTTTGTTTAGAATGAAATGTTTTTAAAAACAAATTGTTTCATTCTTCATTTTGTTTCTTTTTTTGCAGTGCTTCCCCCCCCCCCCAGGAACAACGAGCTGGCCCGTGGTTGGGATTGGCGCTTTCCCCCATTTTGGTTTTTTTTTTCCTGTTGATCTTTTTCCATGTCCAGCTTTCCCATATGTACATCATAATTGGGGCTGACATCATTGTTGTTTTTTTACAAAGCTGTTTGGATGAGCAGCAAAACATTTCAGTCCCTCAAGTAAAGAAGTCCAGTTGCCATGACTCAACTTCCAGAATTTTTACCACAGCTATATATTGTAGTCTCTTTCCTCCACCGTGGAACTTATGGAGTCCCCATGAACCAGGGGGGCTGTCCTAATAAATCTCTCCTCCAAATATGGAAAGCTTTCTACAGATACCAGAATCCCCCAGCTAGCCACTGGTCATGTGCTCGCTGTCATGTGACATTGTGTCCAATAAAATGACTAAGAAGCGTTTTAGTGAGGTTTCTTGTTTGATATAGTTGGAAATGCCTGGACTTTAACTTGTGAATTTCAGTATAGAAGGGATATTTCTCATCAGTGTGCTACAGTGATATCTAGGAAAGGGAAGGAAGGAAGGAAGGAAGAGTTTTGCCTGAATCTGAAATTCTGTTTCTTCCACAAAAGACAGCATATAAATATATATATTTTTTTAAAAAAAATAATGGGCTGTAGAGAACTGGCAGTGCAACACTGAAGATCAGGAACTTAATGAAGCAAAATATTTCCATATTTAAAAAAAAAACCACCACCCTAAAAGGGGGAGGGGGTGAACCAGCATGTTGTCGCTGTCGTTAGTGGGAAATCTTGCATTCCTGCTTGGAAAGTTCCGCGTAACTAAGCAAAGGAGCCCAGCACTAGACGGATGCCTACCGACAGCAACGCACTTGGCTTTCCAGCGTCATTCAGCCTATTCCCATGTCAATTACTCCATTCCATTGAAAGTACATTTAGTGAGCATCGAATTACAGAACAGCTCATACAGAAATTCTGGTTCATTTCAAGGTTAACGTAGTCAAAAGCAGCTGTCAGCGCTTGACATCTTGTTTAGCTGTTACACTGTGGGAAGATTACTCTTGCAAACATGATCTTAGGGCAAATCTTCTCTCTCTCTCTCTCTTACTCTCTCCCTCCCCTTCCCTCTCTCTCTCTCTCTCTCTCTCTCTCTCTCTCTCTCTCTCTCTCTC
>JAHTLZ010000268.1:2939548-2950717 GCA_023846285.1 Phrynocephalus versicolor | reverse complement strand
CTCTCTCTCTCTCTCTCTCTCTCTCTCTCTCTCTCTCTCTCTCTCTCAAACCACATTTTCGAGTTGTTGAACAAGTGTCTGTTTCTGTGATCAAAGCCAGAACCGGTGCTTGTGTGTGGTCAAAAGGAGGTGGCTGGCTGTTCTAGGAAGATGAACTCAGGAAGGCTGGGGGGAAATCACTCACATTCTCCTTCTTTGTGGCACCGGTTAGGCCTCATCTTGAACACTGTTGTCCAGTTCTGGACCCCAAATTTTAAGGATGCAAAAAACCTAGAGCAAGTTCTAAAGAGGAGGGCAACAACGATGAGCAGGGGAGCAGAAACCAAGCCCCTGTAAGGAAAGACTGAAAGAACTGGGCATATTTAGCCTCATAAGAACATAAGAAGAGCCCTGTTGGATCAGGCCAAAGGCCCATCTAGTCCAGCTTCCTGTATCTCACAGTGGCCCCACCAGATGCGTTTGGGAGCGCATGAGACTAGATCTCTATCTCCCGATACCACTCCCCTGCATCTGGCCCTTGAAGTACCCTGGTTTTAAGCCTGGAGATTACACATCTCCATCATGGTTTGTAATCTATGATGGACTTTTCCTCCAGGAATCTGTCCAATCCCCTTTTGAAGGCATCCAGGCCAGAGGCCGTCACCACACCCTGTGGCAGGGAGTTTCAAAGATTAGCAACACATTTATTTATTTATTTATTTATTTATTTATTTATTTATTTATTTATTTATTTATTTATTTATTTATTTATGAGCTTGTATCCCGCCCATCTTCCCAACTGGAACTCTGGGCGGCTAACAGGAATAAAAACACATTAAAACAACAGTAAACTGCAAGCAATAAGACAGCGGGAGACAAGATGGCAACGAGTCCAAGGGGAGAGGGGGGAAAAACTAATTCACAAGGTCGCCGAAGGCCTCTCTAAAAAAGAGGGTCTTCAAGGCCTTCTTAAAGGCAGGCAGGGAGGAAAGCAGGCGCAACTCGCTGGGGAGGTGGTTCCAAAGTGAAGGCCCCACCACAGAGAAGGTGCGGTCTCGCATACGCGTTTTCTGCGCCTCTCTGGGTGTGGCAACCCGCAGCGAGTGCACCTGAGACGATCTCGTGGGTCTGGATCCGGATGCCTTTTGGATAAAGAAATATTTTCTTTTGTTTGTTCTCACTCTTTTGTGCTGGGCCTCTACTCTGGAGAGAATGGATTCTTTTTACTTTCCCTTTCAATGTCTTTCTAACTAGTTTTCTCATCTGAGGGAAGTTCACCCTTCGGAAATCAAGGGTTTTTGTGTTTGATTTGCATGATACTCTTCCCCCAACATGCATGGCAAAGGAGATTGCAACTTATTTCACTTTTTACTAAGGCTGTAATACTAAACAACTTAGGATACATTTTAGCTAACTATATATATATTCTAAATGTCATCCATGGTATATTTACCTATTTTTCCAAAGAGTACCTAATTTCAAAAGCCATCTCTAATTCAAGTTCTACAGGTTTCACATTATGCATAGAAGTTCTTATCTGTAACTAACTACCACTATTCTTTTAAGGTTCTAACAAATTAACACTTATATTTCAGTTTGGTCTTCACATTTCCATTTTCCATTTTCCATATCATGCCAATCAACTAGTAGCTTTAGTCAATCAAAATACAGAAAACAATTTTTATGTAATTGGTTCACTAAGCCAGGAATTCTCTTTCTGAGTTTTCTCTCTTCCTGCCAAGTATGTTTTCTTCATAAGTTGTTCTTTTATCTTGATAGTGATCTCGATAGTTGCTCTACTGCTGAAAGAGTCCCAAACATTTTTCTTTTCTGTAAAGTAGATGTGTTTATCGTGCTTTGTAATTTTGGCATAGCGAAAGATTTATCCAGCACCAATCATATTGTATTTGTCTGAAGATTAAAATCAGCTCTCTGTTCTGGCTCTATCTCCTGATCAAGAGTAATTTCAGTTTTTTTCACAAGTTCATCCTGCAATTCTTGTTCTAGTTATCTGTAGACTAAATCCAGCCCTCTGTTCCGCCTCTGTGTCCTTATCAGGGTTAAAAATCTCTGTATCTTCAGAGGATGGGTCCATCTGTGATGTATTAATGTCTATTATTTTTTGTAATCTGTATAGGATTATATTGGCAAACTCGTCTTCTGATAAGTTTTCCCAATTCATTGTGTTCTTGTAGCCCACAAAAATGAGTTAATATTGCTTGTAATTGTAGTTTCTGCCACTCAGTTTCCAAAAGGGAGGGGTATAGAGGGAAGTGACTAGATTGAAAAAAGAAGAACCAAAGCTGTGGGGAACAGTGATTCCTCAGCAGTTATTTTCAAAACATGGAGTCAATCCAAGGTCAAATAAACATTCATTTGGAAAAACAGCTTTCCCAACACTGTCCCTAAATTGTCTTTAAATCCACCACAAACAGTAAGTGCAAAACAAAAAGCAGTTTCCTCAAGAGTTTTTTTTTTCACTACCAGCCCACACAAAAGCAATAGGCAGAAAGGCAAATTCATAAAATAAATGTGAGAATGATCACTTCATATATGTGCTTGACTTTCAAAACATTCACACCTCTTTGCCAAAAGCCACTTCCATGAAAGAGGGGATTGGTGCTTGTTTGAAGACAAGATTCCAAATCCCCAAGGAGAAGCTTCGCATAGAGAGACAGAGGCATAAAAGCAGTTTTACTCACAACACGCCAAATATTTACAGCTTTCTACAGTTCTCCAGTACTGACAGCTTCTGCCTTTGCCAAATGACGTGAGTTTTCCTCCAGTGGGAGATAAGGCATTTTCCTGCATTCACAGAAGTCCATCGATGTTCCCTTCGTGGTCTGTAAGCACTGCCTCTTCTTCGTTTCCTCTCCAAGGAATCTTACCCTTCTTAGGATCCCTTTTATCTGGAGGAATTAAACTTGATCAAGTTGTCTCACCACGGTGTAACCAAAACTGGAACTTCAAAGAGACCTTTGGGTAGTGGGTGGCCTACAAGCTATATAAATAATAAATAAATAAATAATTCAAACCAAGTTACTCTTAAACCAAGGAATTATTGTATCTAGTTGCATATATCCCAGGCAACTAGATAATACAGAGCCATAAGCTATCTAGAAGACCATATTATCCCATGCAAGCTGTTCAGAAAGTAAGACATTAGAAGGAGGGCTTTGTCTCAGCCTAGGACTCTCAGAGGCTCATGTGGTGATGACAAAGCCTTCTAGGTAGGGATAGGCACGAATTGATTTGTGCCACTTTATATGAGGCTTTCTCTCTCTCTCTCTCTCTCTCTCTCTCTCTCTCTCTCTCTCACACACACACACACACACACACACACACACACACACACACACACAGGGGCATATCTAGGGGGGCAGAAGGGTACATCTGCCTCGGGTGCAGCAATCTGGGGGCGCCTGGAGGGGGAGCAGGAGGCGGAAGCCGTGCACCCTCCCCCGCCACCCAGCAGTCCTCCTTTCCCCTAAGGCTTGGTGAGGGCACGCACACACAGATGTACGTGCATCTGCCCATAAGTGTGTGCGCGCACTCACCCCGCGCCCGCATGTTTCAGCCCCGTTTGCTGGGTGGGTGCAATGTTGGGGTGGCGGCAGGAAGGGCGCAAAAAATGAACGTTGTCCCAAGGCTCTCCAAATCCTGGCTACACCTCTGCACGTGTGCGCGCACACACACAGACACACACACACAGACACACCAAGTTGGCTTCCACACTCACAAGCTTTGGCGTGCTGCTTGGGTCATCCTTTGTCACCAGTTGAATTCCGCTTCTAACCTGGGGGGGACAGCAGCCCCCCCATGGCAGCAGAAGACAGCTGGTGAATAGATAAGGTGGCACAGGAAGGGCTACACAGCATGCCTTCGGGCGGGAAGACACATCTACAGACAAGTGGCACTAGAGGAGAAGAGCATTTGATTTTGGACTGCGAGGTGGCTGTGAAGCCTCTCCAGCTGCCCCCAAGCGAGCTTTCCCTCCACATCTTTTGTGGGGAAGGCAATAGGTGTTGCGTTGGGTAACATTGTCATTATGTGCCATCATGTTGCCTCTGAGTCATAGAATCATAGAATCAGACTTGGAAGAGACCTTGAGGGCCATCCAGTCCAACCCCCTGCCATGCAGGAACCCCCATCACAGTATTTTCGACAGGTGGCCATCCAGCCTCTGCTTAAAAACCTACAAAGAAGGAGACTCCACCACCCTTCGTGGCAGCATCTTCCACTGCCGGACAGCTCTAACTGAAGAAAAACCCAAACAAAAAGGAAAAGTTTGCATCCATTTTTCCTGACATAAATAAATACAATTGACTAAAATTGGTTGGATCAACATGATCTAGGATGGTCTGCTGATCTTTTGCGAAATGCTGGAGTTTCTATCCCTTTGCCTCGGCAGCCACCAAACTCTCAGCAAATGACACAAATCCTCGTGTTTGAGGGCACCCTATGAACCCTAACAATAACCCTAACGAGGCCATGTTTGCTTTGCTTTCAACTGTCAGTCAAACACAGACACCTGAAACCCAGGAGGCGCCTTCCAACACTGCAAGCTGAGGAAGGAGGAGAAGCATGCCTGGCATGGACAGGAGAACGTGCAGATCAATGAAGAACAGAAGAAACAAAAGACCAGCTGGAAGAAAGACAGGTCTGCATCTGATGATTTCCATCAAAGTTTGGAAAGCATGGCTTTCATGGGTCAAAGCTCACAGAATCACTCGGCCACCGTGGGCAGCTCAGAAAAAGAACTGGTTTGGAAGAGTTAACAGCCCCGTGCTCTGATTGTAGCACAAATGGTGTTTGTGGCAGCCTTCAAATTCTCTGTCTCCACATCGCTTCAGAACCAAAACTGTGGCGACATTCCCTCCCACATATTTCTTTTCCCACTACTATCGGAAAAGCCTGGAACATGACAAACAGACTCTTTTTACCCGTTGAGGGAGCACTTCCTCTAACCATTGCCACAGTCTCACTAAAGTTTTCTGCACATCTTAATTTGATGCATAGTTTTTTTTTCTGGCCGGTCACATGCTGTTTGATGCGCAGTTAGTGTCCTGTCAACAGGGTAGTATTTTACTGCTCTGTGCTGGTCTCTACTTGCTGACTGCACATCTTTTCCCTTGTTTCTGGGTCGATTTTTAAGTCTCCGTTGCAGGAAGTGGCAGGAAAAGGGGTACGAAGCTGATTACTGCGTATCTTCTGGGGTCGCACCTCGCTAGAGTAGCAAAGAACTATGCATCTTTAAGAGAACTTTTTTTAAAACCAACCCCTAGTGGTGGTTTAAAATCCTTCCGTGAAAGTGCGCTTCCGGGGGCGTGGTCAGTCGGGACACCAAATTACTTCCCTTCGCAGCTAGGATGTGATCTTTTACTGCGCATTTTGCCACAGCAAAAATGCGCAGAAAACGTTGCTGAGACCGCGGCCCATGTGCTGGACACATGGTCTGATTTGACTTCATGGGGCAGCTGTAACAGCAAAAGACTTCCTTGGCCTTGAGACATACAAAATAATGCAGGGTATGAGTAAAGTGGATAGAGGGAAGCTCTTCTCTCTCCCCCAAAATATCAGAACTAGGGGACATCCACTCAAATTGAGGGCTAGGAGAGTAAGAACAGACAAAAGAAAATATTTTTTCACCCAGCGCGTTGTTAGTCCGTGGAACTCCCTGCCACAGGATGTGGTGATGGCATCTGGCCTGGATGCCTTCAAAAGGGGATTGGACAGATTCCTGGAGGAGAAGTCCATCACAGGTTACAAACCATGATGGAGATGTGTAATCTCCAGGCCTAAAACCAGGGTACCTCAAGGGCCAGATGCAGGGAAGTGGTATCAGGAGACAGAGATCTAGTCTCGTGCGCTCCCAAACGCATCTGGTGGGGCCACTGTGAGAGCCAGGAAGCTGGACTAGATGGGCCTTTGGCCTGATCCAGCATGGCTCTTCTTATGTTCTTATGATACAGCAGATGTCAAGAGAGAGAGAGAGAGAGAGAGAGAGAGAGAGAGAGAGAGAACTGGATACTCACAAACATTTGCAGATGGACAAGCATAAAGCACAGCTGGTCTTTCGGCTTCCATTGAGGCAATTAACTAGCCTGCCAAGGCATGGTTTTTCTGGACCCATCCTTTTCCCAAATGTGACAAGCCAGTACAGAATGTTGTCCTCTGCAGCTTTTAATGCTACACGACGGCTGCAAACCAGCCTTTGGCCAGGAAACCTTTCCTTTCCAAATGCTATCACATGCAGTCTTTGTCAATGTCCTTTAGGGATGGTGTTGGTGTGGGGAAAATGAAGATGCAGTGGTGGTGGTTATCAGTTGGTGGGTGATGGTCATTATCACTGGCAGATGCCATAGATTTTCCTGTCGCTGGCAAATTATGCTAAATCGGCAGCATTCTCAGTTGCTGCCACAGCCAGGCCCCAAAGGCCTTAAACCTGGTATCTGCTAGACTTGACTAACTGAACCTGGCGTTTAACCAAAGAATCGGCCAATCAGCAGTTAATCCAGCAGGTCTCCTCTACCTGGGAGTAGCCATTGGATCCAGGGCAAAATGAGCATGAATGACTGGTTCAGCAGTTCGGTCGGATTCGGCCAGTGATCGAGCAGCTGATCTGTAGTTCAGTCCCCGCCCCTTCCAGCAGGCATCCAATCAGAGACAGCTTCCCACCATCCTCGCTCCACCTCCTCCGGGCACTGCCTTCAAGGGCACGCCCACCAGAAAGAGCAGGGCACTGAACACCTAGTGTAACTGGCCAGGTTGGAAAGCCAGGGGTTTGACGCCTCGCTCTACATTTTGGAAGAGGGACTAGCTGAGATCACCTAGGGTGTGTCCGGCTGATGGGACAGCGTGCCCTGAAACTTATGGGGACATAGGCCAGCTGCATGGTTGTCCTAGAGTGAATGAATGAATGAATGAATGAATTATTTATGGTTGTTAACCAAATCCTACATGATATTAAAATACAGTGGTACCTTGTATAAAGGAATTAATTTGATCAAAATGAAATTATGTTAAGCAAATTTTCCTTTATACAAATTTCCCATAGGAATGCATTGAAAACGGAGTAATTGTGACCATTTTTATGTTGTGTGGATTCGCTCCATAGGTGATTCTGTTAGGCAAGTTTCCCCTATCTCCGGAATTTTTTATGTTGTACAGATTTTAGGTTATATAAACCGTTTGTTATATGAGGGTCGACTTGTATTAAGTTTCATACAAAAAGACCTTATAGTGATACATTTAGTAAAAAGATACAAAATTTATATAATAAAATATGTATAAAACCATATATAAATACATCAAGGGAACCGGTATGTCGGTATTCCAGTATATATCTATCAATCATTAATATTCAGCTCTTGGGGGTTAAACAGTCAACATTGTTCCCCTGAGTGAGATCTATACTCTATATGACTATTAGGAACGGGGGTCGCTATCAGTCATGAGTCTACCTACAGTTACTTCAGCAGTACAAAATCTAGCAACACAATTTGTGATCTGCGGGGACCTGTCAGAAAGAAATAGCTTCACATGGTGGTCCTAGTTGTTGTTGTGGCTGGTAATCCACTGCTATAACTAGAAAACCCTGCAATGGTTGTCACTGACATACTGTATAATTATTGATTGTTGCTATGAGTCAAGAAGTGGGAGAAAACAGGAGACAAAATGTTAAGATCGTCTAAAAACACATGTGCAAAGCCAACCACATGTTGAAACTGGAGAACTAAGAATGAAGAAACCACTGCACTGCAGAGCGGGGTTTTATTGCTCTTCCTCATGGCGCAGTGGTTAAATGCCTGTACTGCAGGTAAAACTGTGCTCACGACCTGGGTTCAATCCCTGGTAGCAGGCTCAAGGTTTACTCAGCCTTCCATCCTTCCGAGGTCAGTAAAATGAGTACCCAGCTTGCTGGGGGGGGGGTGTCAATGTGTAGCCTGCATACTGTAATTAAAAAACTGTAAACCGCCCAGAGACTACTTGTAGTGGTATGCGGCGGTATATAAGCGGAACACTTTCCTTTTCCAACTTTAGAACACCTGGTTCACAGAGGTAAGGCAGGATTATAGAACTTTTTATTTCAGTTTGCTCAGTACCTGTTTAGCTCTGAAGTATTATCGTTATTTAGTTTTCGTCTAATGCTGTTTAGTTTTGCTTCTAAAGGACATATTTGATGGTCTTTGGCATCCTCTTTTAATATTAAGTAGGATTGTGCACTGGCTCTGAGAAAAAACTATCCAAACAAGACACAGTAGGGCAGGGTATTTGTATGCAGGGATGTCGGCAGGTCTGTAGGGACAAGCCCCAAGTCCAATCTTCAGAACCAAGTACCAGGTCGGAGTTTGAGCCTTGAACTCAACTTGATGGGTGGTTTGGGAGTTGAGTTGTGTGGCAACTGGACTTCTTGTGTGATCGAAACGTTTCACTACTCATCCAAGTACAGGCGTACCTTGGTTGACAAAGTTAATCCATCCTCCGGGATGTTTTGTAATCCGGAAACTTCGTAAACCGGAAACACACAGGGGCACAATGCATCCTGGGAACTTTTTTTCGCAATGCCTTGCATAAATGGAGGTGTTGCAGGGGGATTCGTAAACTGAGACACTATTTCCCATGGATTTCCTTTCATCAACTGAAAATTATGTAAACGGAGGTGTTTGTCAACTGAGGTATGCCTGTAGCTCCTTTAGTCTGAGGAAAGTTGGTGCGAGGCCTCCAATTTATAGTTCACCTTGGTTTCACTTCACCCTGGTCTGAAAGAGGTTTGTTAGGTGGACAGTAGTCTGAAAGGACTCATTAGGTGGACAATGCCTGAGACGTGTGAAAGTCCCACCTGTGCAACCTTTCCCAACACCCTTTAAGTATGGGTCGTTACAGCTCTGGCGTTCCTGGTGGAGCAGTGAAATGCTTTTGATTTGTCTGGGGATTGATGAAAGGGCAGCATGATAAGTCGCAGACAGATTGTGCCTGAATCCCCCACCTCTGTTGGAACTTGAGAGAGAGGCTTTCAATACACACATGAATGGCTTCCCTGACCCTCTTGAACCAGCTATCTTCTCTGTCTAATATGTGTACATCCTCATCTTTGAATGAGTGCCCTTTCTCCTTCGAGAACGGAGCCTCATGACAGTTACGCATGCACTGGTAACATCCTGTATTGATTACTGCAATGTGCTTTACATGGGGCTGCCTTTGAAGACGGTCCGGCGATTGCAACTGGTTCAGAATCACGCTGCACGGCTGGTGAGTGGCAGGGCCGCCAGGGAACACATCACGCCGATTCTGTATAACCTTCATTGGTTACCAGTTGCTGCCCAAGCCCAATTCAAAGTGCTTGTTTTGACATATAAAGCCCTAAACGGCTTAGGACCTCCATACCTGAAGGACTGCCTCCTTCCATACGAACCTACCCGGCAATTAAGATCTAGCCAGAGGGCCCTCCTGAAAGAGCCATTCATCAAGGAGGTAAGAGGGATGGCTTGTAGGAACAGGGCCTTTTTGGCAGTTGCCCCCAGATTATGGAATGCCCTCTCAAGCGAGAACTGCCTGGTGCCAACATTGATGACATTCCGGCGCCAGGTAAAAACATTGCTGTACCAGAAGTTTTTAAACTGATTATTGTGGGTCCTGATGGCGATTTTAGTGCAGTGTTTTAATATATTGTATTTATTGTATTTAAATGTTTTATTGTTTTAATTTTATTGCAATTTGATGTTTTAATTGTCTAAATTGTTTTCTTTGATTGTGAGCTGCCCAGAAACCTTTGGGTAGTGGGTGGCATACAAGCTATATAAATAAATAAAATAAAATAAAATAAATAAGTGGAGGTGTGCTGCTGATTCTGATCCTGACCTGTTGCCCCTCCTATGTTGGGCCATCCTTTTAAATAGCTGTTTAGTTTCTCCAATGTAGAGGTCTGCACACGCCTCACTGCATAGGACTGTGTATACTATATCTCTCCTCTTGTGTTTTGATGCCAGCTTTTTGGGGTGATAAATAAATAAATAAATAAATAAATATTCCCTTGCTGGATCTAGTTGCACTCTACTCTAATTGGGACTAGCAATTAGCTTTAGGGTGACATTTCTTCAGAATTATACAGGCATACCTTGGTTTAAGAATGCCTCAGTTAACAACTTTTTCACTTCATGAAAGGAAATCCATTGAAAATATTGCCTTTGTTTACGAAGATTTTTCCGGAAAACTTCGGGGGAAAAAATCCGATTACAATTATTTCCAAAGGACTTGCTTTCCCAGGATGCATTGTGCCCCCATGCATTTCCAGTTTGCGAAATTTCCACTTGATGAAACATACTGGAGACTGTGTTAATTTCTGAAACTGAGGTACGCCTGTATTCCCCTATGTCAATCAGTGTTTTTCACACCCTTTTGTTTCCAAAATGTATTGCACCAATGCATCTGATATCTTATAAGCACCCATAGCTGCTGTTGTATGTGCTGTCAAGTCAGAATCAGTTTATATCAACCCTAATAGGTCTTTCAAGGTAAATTAACTATTTAGGGAGTGGTTTCCCCCAGTTCCATTCCCCTAACCAGTTTCCATGGCTGACTAGAGATTCGAACCCAAGTTTCCTGAGCCCTAAACCATCCTTCTGTCCGCTACACCACACTGGATATCATACTGATGGTTACCTATTTATTTTTTTCCTTGGGTTGATGGGGGGGGCATGCTTTTGAGCTTAGCAGCCCCCATCACCTTGCAGACGAGGCTCGTCTCGTGCGCCAAATACACTCCTGAAACAGTTTACGTTTTTAAATGAATCTAACATAATCAGAGTATTGTTATCCTCATTATGGAATTTCTAAATACAGGGGAGGAGGGGAAACACACACAGAGAGACACACACACACACACACACACAAAATCAAATACAACCCAAACAAAAGATCTCATAATAATTATAATTCAAATAAAAAGGCGGGAATGATGGATTCTCTCTCTGTCTCTCTCTCTCTCTCTCTGTGTGTGTGTGTGTGTGTGTGTGTGTGTGTGTGTTTCAAACCCTTTGGTCACAAGTGGAGGAGGGGAGAGAAAAAGAGAACTCCTGTACAGGGGCTTTTCAATTAACAAAGTAGGATTGGTTTACCTGATAAAATGCTCCCCTTGTGAGTGTAATTGCATATTTATACCCCACAGAGATTTTTTAATTTCTGTTTGGT
>JAHTLZ010000268.1:2924474-2938048 GCA_023846285.1 Phrynocephalus versicolor | reverse complement strand
AGCCTATGAAGGTATCACCCATAGTCTAGTTTTAATTTTGTTTGTTTTAATGGCTGCACGGCTCAAAACTCCTTTTTACTGCAATGGCAATCTGAGGCACCCTTGAAAACTAAGAATGTGTGGCGACTAGAAGTTTCCCTTCTGCCATACCAGCCCTCCAGTTTTCAAAAAGCAGGTTCATTTTAAGTGTCTTTTAAACAACAAAAAGAGAGTAAAACTGGACAGCAAGGCAAAGTGATGCTGTGACATGCTTGTCATCACAGGGAAGAGTAAGGAACGCCACCTTTTCCTCTTCACCCCTGAGAACAGGCTGAGAACTTCAATTTGTCCTCATCATTGCAAGGACAATTTTTGATGGAAAACCCAGCTCTCTCCACAAAATTAAATGCACAAAACTGGAGGGCCGCACGCCTTGTCTTAGGGACCAGTGACAAATAAAAACCATAGTGTACCTCTTTTGCAAAATTCCCAGTCCCATAGTGCAGCAGAAAATATCAATAATAGATGTGCGTTGTTTTCCCCCAGTACCCCAAATTTCGATGACGCTTGCAGCTAGACTTATGTTTGCAAGTTTTCGTTACAAGTTGTTACTGGTGATGCCTAAAGTGCCAGTCAGGACACTCTAGGTGTCACACCCTTGGCATCAAAAAATGGCTGAGATGTCAGTCGTTACTATCTAAGAAATAGGCAAATGGTCAAAGTAGCTTTTGGGTTGAATTAGTCTTCATTTGTTTTTGTAAAGGAGTTCTGCTCTTCCGACATTTATGGTCCCAATCTACCCAAGTACTACAAAAAGAGGGGGAAATTAATGCATATGACTGCATTTCTAGAGGGAGAGTGTAAGGATAGATGGTGCGGTATATAAATCCAATAAATAAATAAATAAATAAATAAATAAAAGCAAAGTTCTGCTTAGTGTTCTGCTTATATACCGCCCCATACCACTGCAAGTGGTCTCTGGGCGGTTTACAAATTTAATTACAGTGTGCAGGCTACACATTGCCCCCCCCCCCAGCAAGCTGGGTACTCATTTTACCGACCTCGGAAGGATGGAAGGCTGAGTGAACCTTGAGCCTGCTACCGGGGATTGAACCCAGGTCGTCAGCACAGTTTTACCTGCAGTACAGGCATTTAAATAAATAAAAAATAAAAATAGAGTGATTTTGAAGCTGGTCTCTGCTTAGGTTTTCACACATTTATGTATATAAAGGTAGAGAAAACATATATATACACACTACAGTATATAATTTTTCTTACAACCTCTCATAGGTGAGGGGAATACGTTTATGGTTCTTTATTCTCACACGCAAGGTCAAAGCAATCAAGGATCCTCACTGCTATATTTCCTCATAACGTGGTACCCCTACTTAAGAGCAGCTCCACTTAAGAGCAATTCGATTTAAGAACGAATTGCTCTTAAGTGGAGTTGCCCTTAAGTGGAATTGCCCTTGAGGTCTCTTCCAACTCTATGATTCTATGGTTCTGTGATTCTATGCTCTCGAGGGGTCCAGCGAAATCCTCTTCCAGGGCATTCTGAGAACTTAAAATGGCAGATAGCTTCCCAGCCACCAGTCAGATGAAATGGCAGGCCAATGGAAACACAGCACTCTCAGGTGGAGATCAGCGGGCAGCACTGATGTCTACATCAAGGGAAGTGATGGTACCACTCTATTCTGCTCTGGTCAGACCCCACCTGGAATACTGTGTCCAGTTCTGCCCACCTCAATTTAAAAAGGATGTTAACAACCTTGAGCGGGTGCAGAGGAGGGCGACCAGGATGGTTGAGGGTCTGGAGGAAATGTCATATGAGGAACGGCTTAAGGAACTGGGAATGTTTAGCCTTTCAAAAAGAAAGCTGGGGGGATATGATAGCTATGTTTAATTATTTGAAAGGATGTCATATTGAAGAGGCAACAGGTTTGTGTTCCATGGCTTCAGAGACTAAGACTCGGGGCAATGATTTCAAACTACAGGAAAAGCGATTCCATTTGAACATTAGGAAGAATTTCATGACCGTTAGAGCTGTTCGGCAGTAGAATATGTTGCCACAAAGGGTGGTGGAGTCTCCTTCTTTGGAGGTTTTTAAGCAGAGGCTGGATGGCCATCTGTCGGAAATACTGTGATGGGGGTTCCTGCATGGCAGGGGGTTGGACTGGATGGCCCTGGAGGTCTCTTTCAACTCTATGATTCTATGGTTCTATGATGCTATGCTCTCGAGGGGTCCGGCGAAATCCTCTTCCAGGGCATTCTGAGAACTTAAAATGGCAGATACCTTCCCAGCCACCCGTGGGATGAAATGGCAGGCCAATGGAAACACAGCACTCTCGGGTGGGGATCAGCGGGCGGCACTGCTGACAGAAGCTTAGTACCAACCTCATCATTTGAGTAAATGAGTCGGATGCCTCTGGCTTCAGTCCAGAAGCCTCGGGAAAAGGCAGGTCATTGTTGCCGATTTAATTTGTACCGATTTTGTTTGTACAGCCAGGGAACGGGAGAGATCATTGCGGGATTGTCGGCCTCATGTGCTAAAACTGGGATTCTTGATTTGTGTGACCAGAGCACTGGCTTGAGGGAGGCGGCCTTTGGCTCTAGCAGCAAAACATCTTGGGGTCAACCATTGGGTTGCCTTCAGGTGTTCTTGTTGTTGTCCCTGTGTTTTTGGGAGGGTCGCTTCGCCGTAAGGGGCACAACTCTGCACACTGCCTTTGCACAGGGAACAATGGGTTGCAGTCAGGGCCAGCGCTAGTTTTTTTTGCGCCCTAGGTGAGGGGTGGGGGTGGGGCAGGTGGGGGCAGGGGGCGGGGCAGGGGGTGACAGGCGGAGGCGGGGGCAAGGCGGCAGGGGGGCGGCAGATGGCGGGGGATGGCAACGGGCACAGGGGCGGTGATGGGCAGCGGGGGGGACGGACTGCGGTGGCCAGCGGCGGGGGGGCAGCAGGCTGGCCAGTGCCCCCTCTCCTTTTTGGCGCCCTAGGCAACTGCCTAGTTCGCCTTAATGGACGCGCCAGCTCTGGTTGCAGTTGTATGTTGCGATTTGTCTCACACACCTTGCTTGCTTGCTTTTATTAGTGAAAATGAAATGATCCACCACCTCTAATGGTGCATACTAAACATTTTAGGCTGTTTCCCTGTCCCCAAACATGGAAGCTTGATTGGCCTCTTCGGACTTGAACTCAGTTTCCTTTCTTTCTTTTTGGACAGCACTCAGAATTCCTCAAACCGCTTGGGCTTGGCAGTCTAGGAATTGTGACTATGCCCAGCTCTGGTCTTCTTCCTGAGACCTAAGAACATTCCTTTGCAAGGGCTGTGATCGCCAAGCTGCCTCCTCAAAGCCAAACAATCTTTAAAAGCTGCAGAGCATACAAGATAAACAAGTTTAATCTCGCTTTCTATTAATATAAAGTCACTGAGCTCCCACATGCCCTGGTTGGGCACCTTTCTATTCTCCATTCTATGTAAAACACACAAATAAACAGACAAACAAATATTCACAGTCACGCACACCTGCTTTACTGAACTAACACAGACCTCACCAACAATTTTTATACTCACCACCAGGAGCAGCGGTGGTGCTTGCTTTTAATTATAACTATCAAATTATTGGAGGCCAGATTTAGGCTGAATGTCAGAAAAAAAACATCCTAACTGTTAGAGCAGTATGGCAACAGAAAGCATTACCTCAGGAGGTAGTGAGTGCTGCAGTGCAGGAGGCATTTAAGAGAAAACCGGGCAACCACCTGGCTGATATCCTTTGATTTGTATTCATGCCTCATAAGAACATAAGAAGAGCCCTGCTGGATCAGGCCAAAGGCCCATCTAGTCCAGCTTCCTGTATCTCACAGTGGCCCCACCAGATGCGTTTGGGAGCGCACAAGACTAGATCTCTGTCTCCTGATACCACTCCCCTGCCTCTGGCCCTTGAAGTACCCTGGTTTTAAGCCTGGAGATTGCACATCTCCATCATGGTTTGTAACCTGGGATGGACTTTTCCTCCAGGAATTGGTCCAATCCCTTTTTGAAGGCATCCAGGCCAGATGCCATCACCACATCCTGTGGCAGGGAATTCCACAGACTAACAAAGCCCTGGATGTATTTTGTATTTTTAGCTTTTTAAATTTTGGTCATACTGATTGTTGTTGGGTTTGTTTTTGTTCTTTATGACATATTGTGGAAATGATTATTATTTTTCTCTGTATTCTGTATTTTGTTGTATGCTATTTCTTGTTAACCACCCTGAGTTCCCATCTGGGAAAGTCTGGCGGTATATACATATAAAAATAAATACATATAAATAAATTTAAGAGAAAACTGGGCAACCACCTGGCTGATATCCTTTGATTTGTATTCCTGCCTTGAGCAGAGGGGTTCAACTCGATGACCTTGTCATAAGAACATAAGAACATAAGAAAAGCCATGCTGGATCAGGCCAAAGGCCCATCTAGTCCAGCTTCCTGTATCTCACAGTGGCCCCACCAAATGCATTTGGGAGCGCATGAGACTAGATCTCTGTCTCCGGATACCACTCCCCTGCATCTGGCCCTTGAAGTACCCTGGTTTTAAGTCTGCAGATCACACAGCTCCATCATGATTTGTAACCTGTGATGGACTTTTCCTCCAGGAATCTGCCCAATCGCCTTTTGAAGGTATCCAGGCCAGATGCCATCACCACATCCTGTGGCAGGGAGTTCTGCAGACTAACAACGGGCTGAGTGAAAAAAGAATTCTTTTGTCTGTTCTTACTCTCCCAGACCCCAATTTGAGTGTATGTCCCCTAGTTCTGGTATTTTGTGAGAGGGAGAAGAGCTTCCCTCTATCCACTTTACTCATGTCTATTATTCTATGAAATCACAGTTCATATAACCACACATATGGCCTTTATCCTCTCTCTTTTATAAATTACCAACATGTTTGCTCTCTTCTCTTTCTAGAATTGTGGTTCCCAACCTTGGGTCCCCCAGATGTTCTTGGTCTAAAAACTCCTAGAAAACCTGGGCAGCTCCGCTAGTGAGGAAAACTTCTGGGAGTCCAAGATCATTTGGGGAACCAAGGTTGAGGTCTTGGTCACTCCAGCAAGGAACATCTGAACCTGAGTGGAAGAGCAGAAGCAGAGAGGAACTTTGAAATTCCCCTCCTCTGTTTCTTTTCTTCTTTTTTCCCCTTAATGGCTCTGATGGATCGACACTGTATTAATGGCTACTAATCTGCAAATCGACTCCCGGTTCAGAAACAGTCTCAGCGATGGAGCATCAGTTGCACCAGCCGGCGTGTAGCTGGCGTTGAATAAATCCACCACACACGCAAGAGCAAAAGAGAAAGAGAGAGAGAGAGAGAGAGAGAGAGAGAGATGCATATAACATCAAGCTTGCTGGATTAGAGAGGGAGACCTCGTGCTCTAAATCATGATTGTCAATCATTGGCCAGGATTAAGGGATATGGTTTTAAAAACCTAAAAAAAAGGAGCACTTCCTTTTAAGTTCTGCCCACTTGTGCCTTTTGAATGGTCAGGCCAGCCTCGCCTGGAAATGCCTTCTTGCTTGAGTCAACGCTGCCTCCTTTCTGCCACCGGCGGGAACTGCACCCCTTGCTGCTGCCCTCAGCCTGGCTCACTTTCAGCTGGAATCACAGCTGGCCGGGGAAGCAGTCAAGGCGGGGGGGGGGGCGCCTCCGTCTGGACACACACACACACACACACACACACACACACACACACACACACATCCCTTGGGCCGCTGCTTAGTGGCCTGGCTTCCCCCCCCATTCCTCACTTGAATGGGATTCCAGGCGAAGAGCCAAGCAGCAAAAGGCGCAAGCTGGTTTCCAAAGCAAGGAGGATTCATCTCCCCAACATCATCCGTGGCCACCAGCCACCCACCCTCCAAAACAAATGGCAAGCTCTCAAATAAAATGGTGGGGAGAAGATGTCTTTGGTTGCGTCATTAATGAGGCCGTCTTCAAAAGCCAAAGGAAAGGGCCCACTGGGGCCACAAGTCCTCTTTTAGGCAGCTCAGCCCTCCATTGGAAGCGATGTCCTCTTCATAAGAACGTAAGAACATAAGAAGAGCCCTGCTGGATCAGGCCAAAGGCCCATATAGTCCAGCTTCCTGTATCTCCCAGTGGCCCCACCAGATGCGTTTGGGAGCACACAAGACTAGATCTCTGTCTCCTGATACGACTCCCTGCATCTGGCCCTTGAAGTACCCCGGTTTTAAGCCTGGAAATTACACATCTCCATCATGGTTTGTAACCTGTGATGGACTTTTCCTCCAGGAATCTGTCATAAATCATAGAATCATAGGGTTGGAAGAGACCTCAAGGGCCATCCTGTCCAACCCCCTGCCTTGCAGGAACACCCATCACAATATTTCCGACAGATGGCCATCCAGCCTCTGTTTAAAAACTTCCAAAGAAGGAAGGTATCCAGGCCAGATGCCATCACCACATCCTGTGGCAGGGAGTTCAACAGACCAACAACACGCTGAGTAAAAAAAATATTTTCTTTTGTCTGTTCTCACTTTGAGTGGATGTCCCCTAGTTCTGGTATTTTGTGAGAGGAAGAAGAGCGTCCCTCTATCCTCTTGACTCATGCCCTGCATTATTTTGTATGTCTCAATCATATCATCACTCAGGCGCCTTTTTTCTAGACTAAAGAGCCCCAAATGTTTTAGCCTTTCCTCATAAGGGAGGTCCCCCAGCCCAGTAATCATTTTAGTTGCTCTCCTTTGCACCTTTTCCAGCTCCACTTTTTTGAGATGCGGTGACCAGAATTGTACACAATACTCCAGGTGCGGCCTTACTATCGTTTTGTACAATGGCATTATAATGTTGGCTGTATTATTTTCAGTCCCCTATTTGATCATCCCTAGCATGGGATTGGCCTTCTTCACTGCTGCCACACACTGCTGGGTAGACACCTTCACTGAACTGTCCACCAACACACCTCTTCCAGAAGGTGTCCCTGCTTGAAGGACTCCCCTATCCAGACATGACTTAAATACAGTGGACCCTTGCATAACAAGCAGCTTGTATAACATAAAATTTGTACAACATAAAAAATTCTGGGGATAGGAGAAATTTGCTTAACATAATCACCTATGGAGAAAATCCGTACAACATAAAAATGGGATCACTCCGTTTTCAATGCATTCCTATGGGAATTTGTATAAAGGAAAATTTGCTTAACATAAGTTCATTTGGAACGAATTAATTCCTTTATACAAGGTACCACTGTATCAAGAACCAGAAGAAGGGGAATGCGTTTTAGCGACCTTCATATGGTTCCTTTAAGAGGTTTTAGCTGGGAGGGAGCTTTCTGGACTGGAATAATCCAGGAGCAACCCTTTGTTCCCTCTCTGCCTTAGATGTTGAAGGCAGCCACACCTCTCTGCTTAAGAGCATTTTCCTCCGCTGTCCAGTAGTCTACAGTTACTTAAGTGGTCATCCGCCGGCAGTTATGCAGTTAGTCGCACAGCTATGAGTCAGTGAATTCCAGTTCCCATCAGTAAAGGTAAATGTTTCCCCTGCACATGCACGCTAGTCATATCCAACTCTATAGGCTGTGCTCATCTCCATATTCAAGCCGTAGAGCCAGTGTTGTGCAAGTCCGTGGCCACATGGCCGGCATAGCTGCACAGAAACACTGTTTTTACCGTCCCACTTTTTATGGCGGTACCTATTTATCTCCTTGCATTTTACATGCTTTCGAACTGCTGGGTTAGCAGGAGCTAGGGTTAACAGCAGGAGCTCACTCCGCTGCGTGGCACCCGGGATTCGAACCACCGAGCTGCCGACTTTGCAGGGGACTGTTTTGGCGCCTTAGACCGCTGAGCTACCACGCCTCCATATCCTGTTTTGGATAGGCAAGTAAATGGAGTACATTTCTCTTTCCAAATGTCTCAGAGTGAGCTGTTGAGACTGTAAGTGCCTGCTGAGGAGACAACAAACGGTGGTCTGCTCTGGGGAGGCCTGAAGCTAATCGTGTTGTATACGTCCTGACATTATTTAATGCAAATATTTTAGCCAAGAATTTAACCCTCTGCCAAGAGCTTTGAAGCCCAATCACACAACAGGTGCTATCAGTTGATGATATATATAAGATTATACAGTAGTAGGACACCGGTATACACTGGGGATTGGATCCAGGCCTTCCTGTGGATAATGAAAACCGTGGATGAGAGAGAACGCCTGCCCACCCACCCCCAAACTGCTCTTTCCTGATAGTAGCTTGGTTTATGACTGCTGTTTTGAGACAGTAGCTTGCTTTACAGCTGCTGTTTGTGACAATAGCTTGCTTTGCCGCTTCTGAATTATTTAATTTTTGTCCTCTACCAACCGTGGATAACTGAATCAGTGGATAATGACAGTGGATACGGGGGTCCTACTGTACTTGAAAGGGTCACTTTGTGAGTGTAATCTCCCTTAATGCAACACCCTCATCACTCCACCTACACTCTAAAAGATTAGTAGCATGGTCCAGATTGGGCATAGAGCAGAGACGGGCTGGTTCTTGATTTTGCAGATGTTTTCTAGTCCCCAGAAAGTAACTCAAAATGGACTGTTACCGTCCGATGACATCTTGAGTTTCTCATTTACCTGGATGGCAGGCCCACTAGGCATACTGATCATCTGGGCACAATCCCCCCCTACTCCGGTGAGTCATATTCTGATTCTATTTATATCATAACAAATCATCTCTCATCCTGGATCTGTAGGTATAATTTTGCTCATGAAATATTATGCAAATTGCTGCCTTCTTGTTCTTTTCTTCAGTGACGGATGTCCTTGGTTCTGACGAGGTGTGAGTAGAGAAGAATCCTTTGGGCACAGGCAGGAAAAATTGATAAGTATATGGAGGGGCAGAAGACCAAACTGGACGTTAACAGAGAAAATGTTTTTAGAAGAGGAAATTATTTGAGAGCTCAAAGTATCCAAATGCAATACAGGGAGCATACCACCTGAAGACACTTTTACTCTACTTTCATAGAATAGAATAATAGAATCATAGAGTTGGAAGAGACCTCAAGGGCCATCCAGTCCAACCCCCTGCAATGCAGGAACCCCCATCACAGGACGCCCGACAGATGGCCATCCAGCCTCTGCTTAAAAACCTCCAAAGAAGGAGACTCCACCACCCTCCTTTGTGGCAGCATCTTCCACTGCCAAATGGCTCTAACTGTCACGAAGTTCTTCCTAATGTTCAAATGGAATCTCTTCTCCTGTAGTTTGAAACCATTGCCCCGAGTCCTAGTCTCTGAAGCCATGGAAAACAAACCTGTTCCCTATTCAATATGACATCCTTTCAAATATATAAACATAGCTATCCCATACCCTCTCAGCCTTCTTTTTGAAAGGCTAAACATTCCCAGTTCCCTAAGCCGTTCCTCATAAAACATTTCCTCCAGACCTTCAACTATCCTGGTCACCCTTCTCTGGACCCGCTCGAGGTTGTCAACATTCTTTTTAAAGCTTTGTGGTCGTTGTTTTCATCAACGTTGTCATCATCATGTGCTGTCAAATCCATTTTGACTGACCACAGCTCTTTTCAGGAGTTTCCAGTCAGAAGTGGTTCCTCATTGCCTTCTTCTGGGGTCACCAAGGGACAAATGTGCAGCACGCCCAAGGCCGACCTGGCTAGCTCTTCTCTCTGGAGGCCCAGTGGGGAACTGAACTCCCAACATCTGGCTATGTAGTAAGAGATGTACACCACTGAGCTATCCAGCCAGCTTAACGGAGAATTAAACCTGGGTTTACTTCCCATAGACCAGGCCTGCACAACAGGTAAACCACAGGTTACCGGTAGCCCGTGAAGGGTTCAAAAGTAGTCCGCCACCCATCAATTTAAAAAAAGTGTGGAGATAAGTTCTCCCCCCTCCTTCCCCCATCGCAAGGACCACCACTGCCCCAGCAAAGTTCTGGGTCTGTCAGCCCATTGTCTCAGCTGAGTGGGGCAGTTCAAGGGCCATGGCGCATTGAAATCTCTTCCCTCCAGAACAGATTAATTGGTTTTCAATGCATTCCTATGGGAAACCGCTGCTCTACTTACAAAAGTTTTTACTATGTGCTTGGAACAGGTAAAATTCCTAAGTAGACCTTTTAGTGTAGTAGCCCTCAGGCACTTTGGGCCAGAAAAAGTAGACCTTGGCCTGTTCAAAGTTGGACAGCCCTGCCATAAACAACTGCTCTGCCACAAGTGAATCACATCCTGGAGACCTTACGTGGTTTCAGCTTTAATGGCGTCTTCTTTCTAATGTACAGTCCCATGCGGAGATGCCAAGGGAACATTGTTTGGCCTTGAGGCCAAGGTGTAGCCACTCAGCCAGAAATCAGAAAAGTTACTTTTCTGGATTCCAGGTCCCAGAATTGCCACTGGCCAGAATGCTACATCTCCATCTATCCCATTCAAAATCTCACAAAGCAGGTTGTTCGTACCAATTGTTACATTTCTGTACTGCGGCATCGGGGGAGAGGAAAGTTCGTACCAAAAATTAAGATCCATTACCTTTGGCAACTGCCATTCTCAGTGCCTCTCATCCAATATGGCCACTGGCAGGGGAATTCTGGGGAGGTATGCTGGCATCTGAGCTCCATAGAGCTGTGGTATGTGTTCTAATGTCTCAGTGACACTAGATCTTTCTAACAGAACCTTTTTCCACTTCTGGTTTCTCATAGTTTTAGACTGTGAAAAGACACTGTACAATGCGTGGAGTGCAGGAATAAGGCTAGGAAGAAAGCTTCTTGAATTACAGGACCATGACAAGAACTTGTAAAGCCTTGAGAGATTCCTTACTTTCGGACAAGAGGGCTCCCCACCCACCCCAAGCCACTGTATATTAGCAAAAACAAATAAATTAAAATAAAAACACCCTGTCTCCAGTCTTCGTTCTTTTTGAGAAGCAAAGCACAAACACACAACAAGCAGAGATAGATTGGATGATTGCTCGGAAAGACACAAACAACCCATCCAAGGGCTCAAACTCTTCAAGGGAGTGGCCGCCCTCCAAGATGATTGGTGCCACCCATCCATTT
The DNA here is from genome assembly GCA_023846285.1 of Phrynocephalus versicolor. NCBI lineage: Eukaryota > Metazoa > Chordata > Lepidosauria > Squamata > Agamidae > Phrynocephalus > Phrynocephalus versicolor. The sequence goes on along the minus strand of JAHTLZ010000268.1, from coordinate 2,927,027 downwards.
CGTTCAGCAGCATGCACTGTGCAGTGTTTTCCCCACAAAAGCACGCCCTTTGGGACAGAAAACGTCGACACAAGAAAGGCATCGAGATCACAAGGAAACCCTTTTGCCAAGAATAACGTTGGCCAACTTCATTCTTGCCAGGAAGGACTAGACAAGCAGGAATTTATGTCTCGGTAGGGGGAATGAGGAGAGAAAGAGGGTCTGCTCCTCCAAGACTAGAGGAAAATTAAATCTGTGTTGGTCCTTTAAGGCAAAGGGACGAGAGACGGGGGGGGGGGAAAAAAAAAAAAAAACACCACAAATCTTATCGAAGCCTAACCTTTTAATCTGATTATTGCAACAACATGTTAATTTATTGGGGGGGAGTGTTTGGCACTTTGTTAAATTGCTAACACCCCTCGTGAATGGCAGGCTCAACAGGCTGCTTCATTGAATTCATGAAGCCGCTTCTGGCAAAGAAATTCCAAATTTGGACTTAATTAATATTCCTCGCCCTGGTTTCCATAGTTTCTTTTTAAACACGAGTACCAGCGGAACCTTGGCAGCGACTGTGCCCATATTCTCAGTAATAACCCCCCTCTAACTGTCAATAAGTATGAAAGGGGGGGAAACATTTTTTGCATAACTCAAACCGCCAGTCTCGCCTCGGTCTTTTGTCCACCTCGTGCCCCCACCACCACCCACCCACCCGACCGACATGTTCGCACAGCTTCCGTTGGGTTCCCATATTATTCTTATTATTTTTAAGCAGATCTTTAATTAATATATTTATGATGATGTTTTGCTTTCCTCAGCTTAATACTCTTAACTCTTTCCTGGTGTTTGATCCACACACCGATGCACAAAAAATATACACACACATGCCCAAACAAGAACGACAACAAAAGCTCTTTCCCCTTTCTTAGTCATCTGTTGTGGTTTCGGAGTAGACCCAGAATTTCGTACTAATGGCCCCGGTAGCAAAATATCAAGGATAGAAATATGCAGGCCTCGTGTCCTTGTTGTGCATTCTTAGTCACCCTAGCAGAGCACACACACACACCCCAAATGTACCCATTATCCTTCACAAGTATTGTGAACTGAGGGATCTGTGTGCCTCCCCCCCCCCCCCATCCTGGTGCTGCTTATGGTGGATGATGGACCTCTTCCAGACCTCACATCTTCCCCCTTGCAGTGCTGTCTCTCTTCACCTGGCCTGAACTGCAGACCTTCTTACAGAGAAACTGAGGTCTTATACAGGGGCGTATCTGGGGGGGGGGGGGCAGAAGGGTACATCTGCCCCGATCACAGGAATCTGGGGGCGCCTGGAGGCGGGAGGAGGAGGAGGAGGAAGCCCTGCGCCCTCCCACCACTGGCAAAGCAAGCAGGCGGGCAGGCGTGGAAGCGTGGTGGCTACGGTGCCCTCCTCCTCTTCCTCCTCCAACTCTTCGTTGCCACAGTGGGAGAGATAAGGTGCATGCATGCACACACACACACACATGCTCACCCGTGTGCCCCACGCCTGCTGGATTGCCCCCCCTTGCTGGGTGGATATGATGGGGTTGGGAAGGGCCGGAGGGGTGCAAAACCAACGTTGTCCCCCGGGCCCCTGAAAACTTGCAGCGCTGCTGGTCTATTAGAGAGTGCATGGCCATCCCATCTGCAGGATTTCAAGATCAGAGTTCAAAAATATCTGCTTTGATTTGTATTCCTGCACGGAACAGGGGACTGGACTTGATGGCCTTAAAGCCCCCTTCCAACTTCACCATTCTATGATGCTATGATTTTTAAGCAAAACCCACCGAAATTACAGTTGGCAAAAACTCATGCGTGCATGGCCATCCTACAGCAGGAGGGGGGCAGGTCACCGGGGTCAACGTTCTCCCGCACCCATGCAGAGGCTGCCAGAGGGAAGGGGAAACCTACGCGCTCATTTAAGTAAATTAGATCCTCGCCGAGAAAAACAGAATGTATGCAGGCACCGCTCGGCTGGGATGCGCCAGACCACGGCAGCAACACGCTTGATAGTCATTGGTTAAGGATTTAATTCGCACACCCGAGGGTGAGGTGAATGAGGCAGAGCAGAGAGAAAGGATATGTTGCGGAACTGTGGGTCTAGTTTGCGAACAAGTTCACTGCACTGTGATGTGTGGTACAGTGACCCGATAAATGAGCAATCTGCAAAATCTTGTGTCTGCAATAGCCATGCTCGCCTCCTGGGAACTCAACCCTACAGTTCCTTTAAGGCCAGTGGTTCCCAGACTATGGAATGCCCTCCCAAATGAGACTCGCCTGGCACCGACATTGCTAACATTTCGGCGCCAGGTAAAAACCTTCCTGTTCCAAAAGTTTTTTAACTAATGACTGTGGGTCCTGATGGCAATTCTAGTGGTGTTTTTAATGTACCCTATATATTGCATTTACATGTTTTTATTATTCTAATTTTATTGTATTTTGATGTTTTAATTGTCCATTTTGATTGTGAGCCGCCCAGAGACCTTTGGGTAGTGGGCAGCATACAAGCTATATAAATAAATAAATAAATAAATAAATAAATAAATAAATAAATAAATA
>JAHTLZ010000268.1:2902549-2914541 GCA_023846285.1 Phrynocephalus versicolor | reverse complement strand
TGTGTGTGTGTGTGTGTGTGTGTGTGTGTGTGTGTGTGTGTGTGTGAAATCTTAATTGTTAGAGTAGTACAACAATGGGACCAACGACCACGAGCACGGAGTTGGACCTGATGGCCTTGTAGGTCCCTTCCAACCGCATTATTCTATGATTCTATGAAAGCTCGTGCATAAAATATGACTGGGTTCCATCCTCAATTCTGGCAATTTCAGGGAGCATCCTGAGGAAAAAAGGCAGCCACCCCTCACCACATGAAACAGGGCAATGGGAATTATTTTTTCACTCCTGCCTTTGCACACATATTGCCTTCCATTTGTCAACTAATGTACCAAGGCCAAGATACTGAGCAATCTAACAAAAAAAAAAATTAAAAAATTAAAAAATTAAAAAAAAAATAAACCACCCTTCGTCACTTGAAGCAAATGCCAAAGTTATTGGAAAAATGAAAAATTTAGACTCCAGGGGCGGGTTTTTAAAATATATTATATATATAAAACTGCTGTGCCTTCCCTTATATTATAGCTATTATGGCATAAAATTTAGGAAAATATTTCCAGTAGCACCTCAATATAGTTTAAAGACTATCAACGCCTAATTTTTTTTTCAAAATGCCTTTTTATTTTCCAGGTAATGAGTTAAAAGTGCCTGCTTTTCTAAGGCTCTTTTCCCTAGTGTTGGCATTTAATGAGCGGCAATCAAGTGAATGCTTAAGAGGGGGGCGTGGGTAATTATACGCCTTCCAATTGGTTAAAATGGGAAATTGCCAATAGGGTAGAAAATAACACATGCGTTTTTTTCTTCCCTTTACAAGTCCTATAATTTTTTTTTAAAAGAAAAACACAACTTAGTATTTGCATTCTGTTTCCCTCACAACAGAAGAGGTAATAAGAATGAAAGCTGCAATTGAGGGAAGGGAGTTGCGGGAAGCCAGGTTGTGGCTTACACCATCTCATAACTTGGGGGAAAAAAATAAATATATTTATTGTGGAGGAAGATAAAGGAGGGCTGCTGAAGAGAAAGAGACATTTAAACGCTTAGAAACAGGCTGATGGGGAGCCATTAAGGGCGGGGGTGGGGGTGGGGTGGAGGCAGCCGCAACATTTTTTAAGAGGATAATGGAACAACTTTGATCACACCCTTGTTTTCTTCAAAACACAAACACACACACATTGCTCCGCTAGCCTGGGGTGAGAGTTTGGGGGTGGGGGGTGGATTGAAAATCATTTCAGCTTAAAGCGACCTTTCCTCTGAAATGCCTCAGGTCGGGACTGAAAGCACCTGATGGTACAGGTAGGAAACAACTGTTCCTTCCAGATGTTGTCAGCATCCCTTTACCTAGACCAGTAATGGCGAACCTTTCAGAGACCGAGTGCCCAAACTGCGATTCAAAACCCACTAATTTTTCGCAAAGTGCCAATACAGAAATTTAACCTGAATACAGGTGGCTGTTAAGGGGCGATGTCGGGGTCCCAGAGAAAGGGATCCGAGTGCCACCTTTGGCACCCATGCCATAGATTTATCAATACTCATCTACCATTGTCAATTCAGAGTTACAGTAAACCGCCCCCCCATCTGTCGGATGGGTTAGGGACCCAACTGACCCGTGATCATTGAAAATCCGTGGTATAAGAATACAGGTTGGGCCAGGCCTGGGGGGGGCAATGTTTAAAATGTCTTTAAGCAACGGAGCCAGGCGCTTGGCTCCTTTGCTTAAAGACATTTTAAACATCACGCGCCGTGCCCCCGCTTCCCAGGGGGGGGGGGTCAGGAGAAGCTGCGAGCAATGTTTAAAATGACTTTAAGCAACAGAGCCAATATGCTTCCATGGAGGCAAGCCCCGGGATCCAGCTGATTGGCGCTGCGGTGGGGGAGAAAAACCTTTATTTCCCCACCCCAGTGCCAATCAGCTGGAGCCCAGGGCTTGGGGAAGGGGAAAAGGGGGTTTTAAAAGCCTAGGCTTTAAAAACCTTTTCCCCTCCCTCAAGTGCTTTTGGGGTATCACTGTACCGCAGTCCCGCAATACAGTGGGACCGCAGTATATGACCCGTGAAAGGGCGAGGGACCACTGTACAGTCATCCATTTTAGGGTTTTCCAGGTGGAGAAAACAAGGAGGCGGTTTCCTATTCCCTTCTTCTTGGGGTTGGGGTGGCCCTGGGACTGGCATTTGACCTGAGAGACAGACACCAATCAGCCTTAGGGAGGTCACATGCCACCCCAAGCCTGCCAGTGGTGGCGAACCTTTGGCACTCCAGATGCTTTAGACCACATTTCCCACAGTCCTTTGTCATTGGCGACACAGGCTTGGAATTCTGGGAGATGTGGTCCAAAACATCTGGAGGGCCAAAGTTTGGGCACCACTGTGCCTTCCTTTCTGAACAGAAAGCTAGGCCTAGCTTACCCTATCTAGCCTCAAAGTCTTCCAGCCAAGGCCTTTTGCCAAGGTGAGCTACATTTGGGTATCTCAGTCTAAGCAGGTATCAAGAAGAACGGGCAGAATGGAGAATTGTGGGGCTTGTAGTCCAAGGGATCCATAAAGATTAACATTGTTAAGATTAACATGCCGGGAGGTGCAACTGATTTCACAAGCAATAAGAATCTGCTGGAAGCTTACTTGGTTTCCTCTCTACTCTTTATTTGGGCATTTAGGCTACAATGTCCAACAAATCCTTATTTACTGCAAACATGCCAGTACAAAACATGCAGGCAATTATTTATTTATTTATTTATTTATTATTTTATTTATTTATTACTTTTTTATGACACCCATCCGACAGCCCCCCTCCTCCCCGCTTCTGCAGATCGTGGATTTTCACGGATTGCGGGTGGGAAGGGTCCCTAACCCCCACGATCGGCGGGGGGTTACTGTATCACAACCGTGAGTAAATGGAAACAGGTACTGAACAGGGACAAAACCACGTGACCATGAACAACACTGTCACGGTATCAACATAATTGCAGAAGAAGGTAGGATGTGAAGTAACCGCCTCTGTACTCTTCTCAAATGAGAGGAAATATTGACCAGTGTGAACAAAAGGACGACTCAAACGAGAGATTCCTTTTTCTTTGAAACAAGCTCCGGCTGCCAGATTCCGACACCACTGAACAGCAAAGCAGTGCAGTGCAATCTAATGTTTGCCTTATGGGGTGGATTTGATTTAATTTTCTTCAATAGTAATCTGCCTAAAGTGGTTAGTGGCTGGCACTAAGTCAGACAGTACATAAATATTAAAAGTAAAATAAAATACACGTATGCACTTGAAGCGTTCAACATTAAATGATTTCTTTAGCTGTACAGCTGGTAGTAATTCTATGAGACTGACCAGTGCCTGCCTCGCAAGTTTGAACTGAACATTTCCCAGCTCAGATACTGCAGAGATCTTAAACCAATGCCTTCTAAGAAAAAAAACCATGTCACATAAAGATTTGTGTGTTGTGTAGTTACAGTTATGACCGACTCGTCGTGATCCCATGTCCATGGAGTGTTTCTTGGCAGGAATACTGGAGTGGTTTGCCAGTTCCTACTCTAGGTGCCTACAGCACCTGGTATTCCCTGGTGGTCTCCCTTCCAAGGACTAACCAGGGCCGACCCTGCTTAGCTTTCGAAATCAGGTGAGATTGAATGTGCTTAGGAATCTGGCTGCAGAGCCAGAAGTTAGGAGTTCGATTCCCCTCTGTGCCTCTTTGACAGGGACTGGTCTCCATGATCCATAAGGGCCCTTCCAGCACTGCACTGCTAAGATTCTTCTTATTATTAAGATAATTTTGACAATATCCCACCTGTTTAATTTCTGTTTTGTTTTATCCCCTTTGTCCCTCTGTTTACTATTTGTTTTAAGGTAAAGTTTCCATCTGCTCATGCATGCTAGTTGTGTCCAACTCTAGGGGCAGCGCTCATCTCCGTTTCCAAGCCAAATAGCCAGTGTTCTGCAAATCTGTGGCCATGGCGCCGGCATGGTCAAACGCATTTCTGCAGACGGAACACTGTTTACTTTCCCGCTTTTTACGGCGGTGCTTATTTATCTGCTGCGATTTGCAGGCTGTTGAACTGCTAGGTTGGCAGGATTTGGGGTTATCAGCGGGAGTTCGCTCTGCTGCGTGGCACCCGGGATTTGAACTGCCAATCTGCCGACTTTGCGGCTGACAGTTTCAGCTCTCTAGCCCACTGAGCCACCACACCCCCTATTCTGCATTGCAAAATTCAGGAAAGCGCAAACTTCAGCTTCTTTCTATTTCTGTACCATTCCCAGAGGTACCTGGAGACATCCAAAGGATCTACTGATGCTTTGAATTATGAATGCCTTGGGTTAAGAAAAACTTGAATTACTAAAGGAAATCCAAGGGTATAGAAAAATTTTGAATTACGAAAAAATAGCCTTTTTTAAGATTCGAAAAAATAAGATAAAAACATTTCTCCCAGGATGCATTGCACCTGGAGTGTTTCTAAGGCCAGCCTCCTCTTGAGATAGATTTGAGGCCATTTTGGAAGGTCATTTTGGAAAATTCTTCATGCATTTCTCAAGTGGTAGAAAGGTAAGGGAGCTGATCTTTGCTATTTCCCTCCTTTTGCCTTGCATTTCTTTTGGTTGTGGAGTGGTGGTGGGAGCTGATATTTGCTTCTGTGTGTGTGTGTGTGTGTGTGTGTGTGTGTGTGTGTGTATGTGCAGGCGCACATGAGCACCCTAGTATACCTGCCTTTAAAATTTACAGCAGACCCTTGTATAACACACGGTTTGTATAACATAACATTTGTACAACATAAAAATTCCGGAGATAGGTGAAATTTGCTTAACATAATCGCCTATGGCGCGAATCTGTACAACATAAAAATGGGGTTAGTCTGTTTTCAATGTATTCCTATGGGAAATTTGTATAAAGGAAAATTTGCTTATATTAGTTTCAATTTGAACAAATTAATTCCTTTATACAAGGCACCACTGTACTTTATAAAGAGTTTTGCACACAAAAAGATGGATTGTTTTTGTTTTTCTTCTAGCCTCTAGAATGAATTAATCCGTTTCCAATGCTTTCCTATGGGAAATAATGTTTTATTGGGATGCAAAAATTTCGAGTTAGGAAAACCCTCATTGGAACGGATTAATTCTGTAATTCAAGGCATCACTGTATTCTCCATTTAGACCAGTGGTTACCAACCTTTTCTTTTTCTCCTTCTTTTTTCGAGTCAGGATCTTTTTATATAATAGCCAAGTAATCTGCCACCTTCCCACCATGTTTGCATTAAAAAAAATACAGGTGAATAAAGTGCAAGTCATTTGCGTGGAGGAGGGGGAACTGAGCCAAGTTGGTGGCGCAACTAGAGTCCGATTGGACACTGAGTCCAATGACTTGCATCTCCGTCCTTGGGGAGAAAGTAAAGCAAAGCAAAGTGTTCTGCTTATATACCGCCCCATACTACTACAAGTAGTCTCTGGGCGGTTTACAATTTTTTTTTAATTACAGAGAGCAGGCTACACATTGCCCCTCCCCCCAGCAAGCTGGGTACTCATTTTACCGACCTCGGAAGGATGGAAGGCTGAGTGAACCTTGAGCCGGCTACCTGGGATTGAACCCCAGGTCGTGAGCACAGTTACAGCTGCAGTACAGGCATTTAACTACTGTGCCACGAGGATCTCAGGGCCACACAAAATGGTCTCTTGGACCGCGTACAGCCTGCCTGAATCCTACCATGTTAGGCCTGACCCCTGTCGAGACTTCTTTGTCCATGACGCCTGTCAACAACCCTTTTTTTAACTTTGCAAGTACGTATGAACATTTATATCAGGGACACCTAGAAACACCTTGGTAAGTCCATTTTAACATCTGACATCTCACTTTGGTCCAATGGGGTCCAAAAACAGGTCAGAACCTATTTAATGCCAACAGGTTCTCCATGGAATAGTCCCACCTATTCAGGATTTTCTCTGAGGTCAAGGTCTCTCAGGGATGCCCCGGATGGTACTGGCAGCGAGGGCAGCTGTCTTCCCAAACTCCTTTCCCCTTCCCCCAATTTCAATCCCAGATCATCACCGAAGGGGTGCCACGCCACTGATCCTCCCTCCTTTCCAACTTACATAAGAACAGAAGAACAGAAGAGGAGTCCTGCTGGATCAGGCCAAAGGCCCATCTAGTCCAACTTCCTGTATCTCACAGTGGCCCCACCAGATGCCTCTGGGAGCAGCCGAAACTAGATAACTCTTGACAGACTCTCCGTTGTTGCTTCTCTTTCTTCATGTTCTGTACCTGGGCCTTTCCGACTCTGATCTTGCACCTCTGCCATCCAGGTGGCAATATCCCGGGTCTCCTTCTTTCTATTGTTTCTCCCGCCCCTGACTCCCCACTTCCCTGTCTCTCTCTCCCATTTTTCTGTATACCTTTTCCCTCTCATCTTCCGTTCCTGCTCACTGCCCTCCCTGCCGGATTCCTGCTCTTTTTGGCTTGATCAGTCTCCTTCTCTTCTACCACTACCCCCTCTACTTGTTTTTGTTACATCTTGCACTATCTTATCCCTTGCTGGGGGATCTCTTTTCCGCCTTCAGGATTACTGTCCTCCCTTGTGGCGCAGTAGTTCAACTGCTGTACTGCAGACTATACTGTGCTCAAGACCTGGGGTTCAACCCCAGGTAGCAGGCTCAAGGTTCACTCAACCTTCCATCCTTCTGAGGTTGGTAAAATGAGTACCCGGCTCGCTGAAGGGGCAAAGTAAACCGCCCAGAGTGGTCCTTGGGCCAGATGGTGCAGTATATAAATCAACCAACCAACCAACCAACCAACCAACCAATCAATCAAAATAATAAATAAATAAATAAATAAATAAATAAATAAATGTGACACCTGCATAATTAAAAATTATAAATCACCTAGAGAGTGCTTTAAGCACTATGGGTGTTATACAGGCAGTATACTCTAAAATTTGTTGTTGTTGTTAGGTTTTGCTTCATTCCCTGTTCCTTTCTCTTCTTCCTGCTCCTGCTCCTGCTCCTTTTTCTTGGGTGATGCAGATGGGCCTTGGGCAGAGAAGCCAGTTCACCCAGGTTCTCACAGATCCCTGCTTGGAAACCAGATGACAAAACCAGAATCAAGTAGATTTTGCACCTGAAACACACTTTGTTTTCCTTCTCGTGGGCCCAAAAGGACCATCCATCTCTCTCTCAGATTCTACAGAGGAGGAGCTGCAGCAAACATGTGGAGGGAGAATGGTCCTTAAAAGCCAAGTAAAAGAACACCTATATAAAGTTTAGAACTTTTTCCTAAAGGGGGAAACGAATGTAATTCCCAAGCATTCTTCTGATGCAATTTGCCAACTGAGGACTCTTGCCAGAAGTGTCTTGGTCGCCATATTGAAATCATTTACTGACTGACTTTCTGTGGACTCACGCACATGCACATGCACACGCACACACACACACACACACACACACGCACACACACGTTTTTGTTGTTTTGTAGAAAGATTTACACTGGTGAGTAAAATTGCTGCTTCAAAATGCTGGCTGTCCACTTCAGAGGTATCAGAGAGGTACACCTTGGAATCTACATCACAGCTTCCAAACATGGCAGCTGTACAGCGAAGCGCCTTCTCCCATGTCCACAGAACCCTTTGTGTCTCTGCCATGGCCGAGGAAAAGAGCAACGCTACTACTGAACACAACCAGCATTTTCCCAGCATGCCTGGGGAGGGGGGGAGCTTGGCAACCTTCTTCCTCTCTGGTTTCCTGCTATCATTCTGGGCTTTCTCCAACATGAGAGAGGGTGAGAAGGGAAAATCTACAGCATGAGAAACCAGCCTCGACCTATGGTGCCTGGAGTCATTTAAAAGAAGGAGACAGATACTCATGAGACTGAAATGCTAAGAGGAAGTGCTCTCCCTAAAGAAAAAGACAGGGGAAAGATGTTCATAGAATACACTGAAAACATCAGTTCAGCTTCCCCTTGGGGGAAGCTGAACAGGAAAAGGTGCAGAAGAGAGCAATCAAAATGATTACTGGGCTGGGGCACCTCCCTTATGAGGAAAGGTGAAAACATTTGGGGCTCTTTAGTCAGGAAAAAAGGCGCCTGAGGGGGGATATGATAGAGACATACAAAATAATGCAGGGCATGAGTAAAGTGGATAGAGGGAAACTCTTCTCCCTCTCACAAAATACCAGAACTAGGGGACATACACTCAAATTGAGGCCTGGGAGAGTAAGAACAGACAAAAGAAAATATTTTTTCACCCAGCGCGTTGTTAGTCTATGGAACTCCCTGCCACAGGATGTGGTGATGGCATCTGGCCTGGATGCCTTCAAAAGGGGATTGGACAGATTCCTGGAGGAAAAGACCATCCCAGGTTACAAACCATGATGGAGATGTGTAATCTCCAGGCTTAAAACCAGGGTACTTCAAGGGCCAGATGCAGGGGAGTGGTATCAGCAGACAGATATCTAGTCTCATGCGCTCCCAAACGCACCTGGTGGGGCCACTGTGAGATACAGGAAGCTGGACTAGATGGGCCTTTGGCCTGATCCAGCATGGCTCTTCTTATCTTCTTATGTTCTTATGTAGCTACTCGTAAGTGCTGTATCCCAATCAGACAACAAAGAAAAGCACCCTGAATTTACCAGCCAGAACCAGACATGCTGGTTGGGAAAATTTGGGAACTGTTACTTTTTAAAAGTAACTTCCTCCACCTTTCAGCCCCTACCACAGTACAACATGTGTTGTTGCAACTCTACAGCAGTACAACATGTGTTGAATGCCCTAAACGGCTTAGGACCTAGATACCTGAAGGACCGCCTCCTTCCATATGAACCTACCCGGCAATTAAGATCTAGCCAGAGGGCCTTCCCATAAGAGCCATCCCTCAAGGAGGTGAAAGGGATGGCTTGTAGGAACAGGGCCTTTTCAGCAGCTGCCCCCAGATTATGGAATGCCCTCCCAAGCGAGACCCGCCTGGCGCCAACATTGATGACATTCCAGTGCCAGGTAAAAACATTCCTGTTCCAGAAGTCTCTTAACTGATTATTGTGGGCCCTGATGGCAATTTTAGTGTTGTATTTTAATATATTGTATTTATTGTATTTAAACGCTTTATTGTTTTAATTTTATTGCAATTGATGTTTTAATTATATGACTTGTTTACTTTGATTGTGAGCCGCCCAGAGACCTTTGGGTAGTGGGTGGCATACAAGCTACATAAAATAAATAAATAAATAAATTAACCCTAACCCATCCTTGAATTACCACTGCACGGGAGTGCAGCAATGGGATTGTGCTGGCAGAGCAAAGCGACCTTCTACAAGGCACTTCTAAGAATGAGAGCCGCCTGAACAAAAATGTATGGCAACACATGTTGACAACCTTGAGCGGGTACAGAGGAGGGCGACCAGGATGGTTGAAGGTCTGGAAGAAATGTCTTATGAGGAACGGCTTAGGGGACTGGGAATGTTTAGCCTTTCAAAAAGAAGCCTGAAAGGGATTATGACAGCTACGTTTAAATATTTTAAAGGATGTCATATTGAAGAGGGAACAGGTTTGTTTTCCATGGCTTCAGAGACTAGGACTTGGGGAAATGGTTTCAGACTACAGGAAAAGAACATTCGGAAGAACTTCATGACATTTAGAGCTGTCCGGCAGTGGAAGATGCTGCCACAAAGGAAGGTGGTGGAGTCTCCTTCTTTGGAGGTTTTTAAGCAGAGGCTGGATGACCATCTGTCGGAAATCCTGTGATGGGGGTTCCTGCATGGCAGGGGGTTGGACTGGATGGCCCTCCTGGTTTCTTCCAACTCTATGATTCTATAACTGAAACTGGACTTCAGGTCTGCACCAAATTTAGCACAGAAGCAGTAGACAGTCAACCTTTAGTCTGTGTCAAACCTTTTGAGCTTTGATTTTTTTTTTTAAGTGCAACTGCTGTACTCCCATGCAGAAGCAAGCAACCTTATGCATAACCAGATTTAAAACAGATCACATAAACTGAAAATGCATATTTCATTTAAGAGAATGATTGGCCCCACTCTTTTTTTAATTTGGAAGGAATCCACACTGCAGATGCTGAAATATTAATTCTTCGAAAAGGACTTTCAAAAGGGTAAAAAGTAACTTTCTTATAAACAGAGCATGTGTGGAACAGACTTATGGCCGGAATCTTTGGAAGTAGATACAATGTCACAGCTTCCAGAGCCTGAAGGGAGATGTTTGGAGAGATTGCATTAATGACACAACTCTTTTGTTATGCATCTCCAAGGAATTAGCATGCAGTAGAACTCGCACCAACTTTGGGGCATCTGCCTCAAATTGCATAGCAATATGTCTGTGAAGATTCACAGTCATCCAGGTGAGTTTATCTGGAAGTTGAGTTATGGCAAGTGGACTTCTTGAGAGAGTGAAACGTTTTGCTGGTCATCCAAACAGCTTCTGACTGACAGGCGATAAACAATAATAGATGTGTTTTAATGTGTAGAAATTAATAAAAACATTTTAAAAAGAGAAAAAGAAAAAGAAAGAAAGAAAGAAAGAAAGAAAGAAAGAAAGAAAGAAAGAAAGAAAGAAAGAAAGAAAGAAAGAAAGAAAGAAAGAAAGAAAGAGGTATGATTGTCTCTTGCAGGTTCAGGTCCACCCAGAATTCTGTAGCAACCAGAAAATGGGAACCAACTGAATTTTGCCTACTTAACAAAGAGACAGAACCTTGTTTTGGACTGAACTAAAGTAGCTATAAAGCCAACATGCTTTCTCTGTACACGTACCTCCAAATAAATGAGGCAGGTTTGTTTATAAACACTGCGGTTACTAATTTCAGGAATGTTTGCCTGGCTTTCCAACCTGTGTGCCTTTTTCATGTCACCTCTGCCTCACCAGCAGAACTGGAGTATGGGAAGCAATCCCTAACTCTACCACCCCATCCATCCTCATGCTGGGAAAAAGTTTTAAGAGGCTGGATTTCTGCTTAGTTTCCTGCCATCCAAGGAAGGCCCAGGGGTTCTGCCAGGAGAAAACAGGACAAACCTGGCTACTTTTCACCTGCCCAGGTGTCCCCTGTACATCCCCATGCAAAGGCATGTATACAGTGGTCCCCCACCCATTCACGGTTCATATACAGTGGAACCTTGACTTACATGCTGCTTGACTTGCATCTTATTTGACTTGCAGCAAGAAGGGGCCTGTTTGACTTGAGTCACAGGCTTTGACTTACATCTCGGAGCCCCGGCGCAAGGCACTGGAATCGGGCGGCAGCCACGACCCAGCATTGCGGCTGCCGCCTCCAAACTGCTCCTGCATTCTTCCCCTCCTCCGGCAGCGGCGGCTTCGGTGAGGCCAGCTCCAAGCACCTGGAGCTGGTCCTCAGTCTCACCGAAGCCACCGCTGCTGCCGGAGGAGAAGAAAGGCCGGGAGCTCGGAGCTGGCCTCGCTGGTTAGACAGTCGGCTCAGTCTTGTAAAAAAATCTGGCTGCAGAAGTCTGGTCCACAATGGAAGCATTTTAGTTGGGGAGCTGTAAAGTTGTGGGACTCTAATGGTAAGCATAGAGTTGTTCAGAACTTGGAACGTCAGGTTAAAAATCAGTAAAACTTAAATGTTAGACATTGTTGCTATGAACATTAAAAAGTGGAGGCGTATAACTTGTGGACTATAATTCCACTGCCTCCTCCTCTCTTTGAAGAGACATTTCATTTACATCCCCAGAAGGAATCTCCTATCCCAGTCAAATTTGTGTTAAATTGCTGTTTTCGGGGGTCTTTTTCATAATCTGGAATGGATTAATCCGCTTTCCCATTACTTTCTATGGGAAACATTCATTTGACTTAAGTCATGTTCGACTTAAGTCTAGAACACTGGAACGGATTAATGACGAAAGTCAAGGTTCCACTGTACTGCAGTTCCGCTATATCACGGGACCACAGTATATGAAAAAAGACCTCCTGGGGTAAGGGGAGAAAGGCCTGGGGTAAGGGGGGAGGCCTGCTGGAGGGCTCAGAAATAATAATAATAATAATAATAATAATAATAATAATAATAATAATAA
>JAHTLZ010000268.1:2884007-2896389 GCA_023846285.1 Phrynocephalus versicolor | reverse complement strand
TCATCATCATCATCATCATCATCATCATCATCATCATCATCATCATCGGAAGCGGTCAAGTCAATGCTGACGTACGGCAACCCTTTCCCTGGTTTTCCACTACTCAGCGGCGGTCTACCCTTCCCTTGTTCTGCGCCGTTTGCCTAAGGCGGCAACGGGATGGCTCTACTCCCCGGAGGCACAGTAGGGGATCCAAACTCCCAACCTTGGGCTCCACCGCCTGGTCTCTAACTCACTGAGCTATTTATTTATTTATTTATTTATTTATTTATTTATTTATTTATTTATTTATTTATTTATTTATTTATTTATTGCATTTATATCCCGCTTATCTTCAATTTTGAACTCTAAGCAGCTTACAACAATGGACTACATGTATTACAAAAGCAGAACAAAATACAATATGCATTAACAGACAAATAATACATCATTACATACAAATTAAAACCTAGAGGCACCTCAGCAAATCATTAAAACCTAACATTATAGGCATGACGATGGCAGAAAAAAAAACTAATTTAGCTAAACTGCTAAATCATAATAAGAAACCATGTGGCTTAGAATACAAGAGGGTGAAATCTTAAAAAGCATCCCGCACCCCCACAATATTATCTGCAGGTCTCGCCTCACTCTAAAACGGAAATGATTTCAACAAGTCATGAAGGACGGCCGACGCTGAGCGTTAAGGACCCGCCGCTGTTCTCCTGTGACTGAAATCACACAGTGGAATTACATCAAAGGAGGGGTGTGCATGAGATAAAATGAGTACAGCTCGAAGAGTTGGTGGTCAGACGGGTGGCTGGTGGCGGCCCAATTGCTTGCAGTGTCTGCTGCCACCGACTAATCTATATATACCGCTTTCCCGGAAAAAAAGACATCCCCCGAAAATAAGACCTACTTACACTTTTGCCTCTCGCTGAAATATAAGGCATCCTCCGAAAATAAGACCTCCCTGAATGGAAGACCTCCCCAATAATAAGCCCCCCCAAAGCTACCGTAACTCTGGACTCTGGACCGTAGCAGCGGGTGCCACCGTGCAGCTCACTGTTGGCCGCAGCGCAGCCGGAACAGACAGAAGTGCGAGGTCTCTTTTAATCAGAGAGCCCTTGCCGCCGCCAGGTCAAGCTGCTGCCTGCTGCTCGCTCTGCCCTGATAGAGTCTGGCTGACTCACAATTAGACAGCGAGGCGCGCGGGGCAGGAGTTGGGCACATTGTGTTGGACACACAGGGGTGACTAAGGTAGGGGGAAAATGTCTGATAAATGGGTGGGGGGGATGTCTGATGAAGGTGTCCACTAGCACAAGGGTGTGTGTGGGGGGAATCACTTAAAATGACCATGGAAAAATAAGACATCCCCTGAAAATAAGACCTAGTGCATCTTTGGGAGCAAAAATGAATATAAGACGCTGCCTTGTTTTCGGGGAAACAGGGAAGTTACTCACGTTAGTGTATTGAATCAGAACATTCTGCGCATCTTCCGGTTTGAAATCCATCTTCTTTTGTTCAGCCGCCAAGATGTGCTTCGTCTGCCCGATCATGCAATTCAGGGTCCTTCAAAGTTAAAGCACCAGGTGGGAGGTTTAAAGAGAGCAATTTCCAAACACCGCAAAAACCCCAGACTCTACTGACACCTAGAGATGGGCACGAACTGCTTCTTCGGCGCTTCGTGCCGGATTGTTTCTCAGCCCAACAGGTGCTGTTCCGCCCTTCCTCGCCCTGCCTCCTTCGGTGGGTGCCTGCTCAGAGGCAGCACCCGGAGGAGGCAGGGCCGAGCACGCCAGGACACGGAGTTGGGTGCCTACCAAGAGGAGGTGGGGCTAGAAACCGGCAAACGTGTTTGGCTGAGAAACGAACCAGCCCAAATGCCCGAACCAGAGGTTGGTGCCCATACCTAGCTGCTCACTTGTGGCATGGCGGCCTTCCAAAACTGGTGAACCACTGAAGAGTGCTTTAAACAATAAAATAAAATAAAATAAAAATAATGAGAGAGAGAGAGAGAGAGAGAGAGAGAGAGAGAGAGAGAGAGAGAGTTGGAACTGGAAAAGCTGCAGAAGAGAGCAACTAAAATGATTACTGGGCTGGGGCACCTCCCTTAGGAGGAAAGGCTAAAACATTTGGGGCTCTTTAGTCTGGAAAAAAGGCGCCTGAGGGGGGCTAGGATTGAGACGTACAAAATAATGCAGGGCATGAGTAAAGTGGATAGAGGGAAGCTCTTCTCCCTCTCACAAAATACCAGAACTAGGGGACATACACTCAAATTGAGGGCTGGGAGAGTAAGAACAGACAAAAGAATTTTTTTTTTTTACCCAGCGTGTTGTTAGTCTGTGGAACTCCGTGCCACAGGATGTGGTGATGGCATCTGGCCTGGATGCCTTCAAAAGGGGATTGGACAGATTCCTGGAGGAAAAGTCCATCGCAGGTTACAAACCATGAGGGAGATGTGTAATCTCCAGGCTTAAAAGCAGGGTACTTCAAGGGCCAGATGCAGGGGAATGCTATCAGGAGACAGAGATCTAGTCTCATGCGCTCCCAGATGTATCTAGTGGGGCCACTGTAAGATACAGGAAGCTGGACTAGATGGGCCTTTGGCCTGATCCAGCATGGCCCTTCTTATGTTCTCATGTTCATACTTTATAAATAGAAAATACACTATAAGCTTTATGTCAGAGCAACATGTTGTTTTCATTACGGGTCCCAATAAATAGCGGCTCCATGAACCGAAGCAGAAAACGTCCACTCGCCTATCAATGCCCAGGTCCAGTTTCACCTCCATTTGTTCGGTGATGTCCTTCTTCTTCTGAAGGCATTCGGAGAGCTTAGGGGAAGAGCTGTCACAAATTGGAAGGACAGGGGAAAATAGTTGTCGTCACCATCTACCGTTTGTCACAACGCACGCAGCAGCAGCTAACACCTTGCACAGGGTTAAACCCTTGAATTGGCAAAGAGAGGCCTCCTTTCTCTCCTCCCGTCTGAGAAAAGAGGCTTCCCATGTTGGCGTTCTGTAGTTAGGACCTGTCTGGCGTGGAGTGGCCTTGCTGAACTGAAAGAGGGGGGACCTGATTTTTGCATGGCTCCATCAAGGCCACGAAAGCAGCAGAAGCTGGGCATCATCAAAACAACACAAGATACTTGCTCTCTAGCTCAACGCCCTGTTTCATAAAATCATAGAATCATTGAGCAGGAAGGGGCCTCTAAGTGCATCAAATCCAACCCCCGGGGCTCAAGAAGGCAGGAATCTAAACCAGGCATGTCCAAACTTTGGCCCTCCTGATGCTCTGGACTACAACTCCCAGAATTCTAAGCTTAGACTGGCAATGACATAGGACTGTGGGGGTTGTGGTCCAAAACATCTGTAGGGCCAAAGCTTGGACATGCCTGATCTAAAGCAAAGCAGACCCGACAGACTGACGTCCAATTTCCCACTTAATGCCTCCAGCGTCAGGAGCGCTCCCCACCTCCCCACTGAGGTTACTGGTTCCATTGTCGTACCGCTCTCACAGTTAGGAAGTTTTTCCTGACCTTCAGCCAAAAAGCCCTAAGAAACCCTGTGGTTAAACTGCTGGATGGCAGCCCAAAAACTGTGCTCACAACCTGGGATTCAATCCCCGGTTTCCAGCTCAAGGTTCATTCAGACTTGCTTCCGTCCAAGGTCAGTAAAATGAGTACTCAGCTTGCTGGGGGAAGGGGGAAGCAATGGGTAGTCTACACAGTTAAAGTGTAAATTGCACATAGAGTGCTTTATGTGTCTATGAGACGCTGTATAAGCAGTGCTACAGTTAGGTGGATTTGGCATGGGTTGACTGATCACACCCAAAGGGTGATCATAAATGGCCTCTCTTCATCTTGGAGAGACGTGACCAGTGGGGTGCCCCAGGGTTCCGTTCTCGGTCCAGTGCTGTTCAGTATCTTTATTAATGACTTGGAGGAAGGAATAGAGAATATGCTGATTAAATTTGCAGATGATACCAAATTGGGAGGGGTTGCTAATTCCCTAGAGCAGTGATGGCGAACCTTTTAGAGACCGAGTGCCCAAACTGCGATTCAAAACCCACTAATTTTTCGCAAAGTGCCAATACAGCAATTTAACCTGAACACAGGTGGCTGTGAAGGGGTGATGTCGGGTGCTCACAGAAAGGGCTCCGAGTGCCACCTTTGGCACCCGTGCCATAGGTTCGCCAACACTGCCCTAGAGGATAGGATGAAAATCCAAAAGGACCTTGACATATTGGAGTGCTGGGACAAAGCTAACAAAATGGGGTTCAACAGAGGGAAATGTAAGGTGCTGCATCTAGGTAAAAAGAATGAATTGGACACATATAGGACGGCGGATACCTGGCTGGAAAATAGTACCTGTGAAAGGGATCTGGGAGTCTTGGTGGACCACAAATTGAACATGTGTCAGCAGTGTGATGCAGCGGCCAAGAAAGCCAATGCGGTTTTTTGGTTGCATCCACAGAAGCATAGTGTCTAGATCAAGGGAGGTGATAGTACCACTCTATTCTGCTCTGGCCAGACCCCACCTGGAGTACTGTGTCCAGTTCTGTGCACCACAATTTAAAAAGGATGTTGACAACCTTGAGTGGGTCCAGAGGAGGACAACCAGGATGGTTGAGGGTCTGGAGGAAATGCCTTATGAGGAACGGCTTAGGGAGCTGGGAATCTTGAGCCTTACAAAATGAAGACTGAGAGGGGATATAATAGCTATGTTTAAATATTTGAAAGGATGTCACATTGAAGAAGGAACAGGTTTGTTTTCCATGGCTTCAGGGACTAGGGTTTGGGGCAACGGTTTCAAACTACAGGAAAAGAGATTCCATTTGAACATTAGGAAGAACTTCCTGACAGTTAGAGCTGTTCGGGAGTGGAAGATGCTGCCACAAAGGAAGGTGGTGGAGTCTCCTTCTTTGGAGATTTTTAAACAGAGGCTGGATGGCCATCTGTAGGAAATACTGTGATGGGGGTTCCTGCATGGCAGGGGGTTGGACTGGATGGCCCTTGAGGTCTCTTCCAAATCTACGGTTCTGTGATTCTATGAAATCTGGCTTCCTGTAGCTTGAGCCCATTATTACAAGTCCATCATTACTATTTCCTATGCGGTCCAGCAGACTCCAGGAAACAGAGAAACGAAGCACAAAGGCATCAGGTATCTTCCTCAATAGCTTCTTGATAACTACCATACAACAGGCATGAGATCATCTAAACCAGTGGTTCTCAACCTGTGGGTTTCCAGATGTTCTTGGACTGCAAATCCCAGAAGCGTCCACCACTCGCTGTGCTGGAAGGGATTTCTGGGAATTGCAGTTCAGGAACATCTGGGGACCTACAGGTTGAGAACCACTCCTCTAAACCTTGCAGTCATCCCATCTAGTTGGCCCCTGACAGCCTGGGCCTCCGTGACTGGTTCTATTCATTGACGCCAGCATCTGACAGCCCTAGAAGAAAACTCAGCCTCTCTGTTTTAAGGTAACTCCATTAAAAAAAATTAAGGCAGGGGGGCCAACCCATGGGTCCCGTGTCTACCCCTCAAAGTGAGCACTGTTAAGTGGGTGGTCTCTGAAGCCATCACACAATGTTTCAGAGTGCAAAAAGCCCCTGCCTACTTCTACGCCTTCTCTTCCAAGAACCCACAAAACCTCTTGCTAGTTTCTTATCTTTATGACATTCCTTCATCACCTATCTCTGCAAACAGTAACTCAAGGCTGGTATGTAAATATATCATTGGCCTTCTAGCAGCAATAAATAAACAAACAAATAGATAGATAAATAAATCTGGAATCTAGTATGGGGAGCCTGCCCATCCCACGGATTTGTATGTTGACCAGCTGTGCTATCTACGTATCAAAGTTACGTAAATCCTTGGGGCATTGCAGCCTTCAGGAGATGAGGCCAAGCGCTCGGGTCGTAAGGGTAAAGACGGCCAGGAATAGATCTCGGGTATACAGTGGTCCCCCGCCCTTTCACGGTTCATATACTGTGGCCCCGTTCTATCGCTGGATGGCAGTACCCCGAAAGGGCTTGAGGGAAAGGGGGGGGGGGGAAGATTTTGGCTCTGCCTCTGAAAGCCCTATCTAAAGATCGCGCACGGCTCACCTGCACTCCCCTCGGGGGATGCAGGCAAGCGGTGCGCGATGTTTAAAGGGCTCGAGCCCTTTCCAAAGATCGCTTGCCCACCCCCACCCCCACCCCAGGGTGCTGGCGAGCAGTGTGCTATGTTTAAAAAGGGTTCTCGGCTGTGGAGCCAAGCACTTGTCTCTGCAGCCGGGAGCCCTTTCCAAAGATCACACGACGCTCACCCGCAACCCCCCCTCAGGGTGCTGGTGAGCAGCGCGCGATGATTAAAGGGTTCTCGGCCACGGAGAGAAGCGCTTGGCTCCACGGCCGAGAACCCTTCTTAAACATCGCACACCGCTCGCCTGCACCACCACCCCCGGGAGCTGCAAGCGATGTTTAGAATTGTGCCCACTAGAGATGGGCACGAAACGAGTGATTTTTCCATTTTCGTTTTTTGTTTCGTTACGTAACGAAACGAAAAACGAATTTTGACTCCAAAATGAAACAAAACGACCCAAAACACGAAAAATTTTGTCGACCGCTTCGTTTTCGTTACAGCAAATACATTGAGTTGTGCTAAATGGTAACGAAACAGCAATTTTTCGTTTTCGTTTTTTCGTTTCGTTACCCAACGAAACGAAAACGAATTTTTTTTCCAAAAAAACCTCATGAAAACGAAAACGAACCAAAACGGACCCGTAAACGACCAAACGACACACCATTTTTTTGAGTCGTGCCCATCTCTCGTGCCCACCACCTGACCTGCATCCATATATCGTGGATTTTCAATGATCGCAGGTTGGGTAGGTCTCTAACCCCCGCGATAGGCGGGGAGTTACTGCACAAAAGTAGGTGGACTGCTAGTTATGCGCCCTTTTAACTGGCCTCAGAAAATTCTAACCTCGAAGGCAATTCTCGGTGGGGAGCAGGGATGTTATTTTATTTCCCTTCTGCTGCTCGTGGAGACAACCAGCCACCTACCTAACTAGCGGCATCAGGTGGTCGTTGAACTGCTTGTCAAAAAGATGGAAAATGGTGTTGGCCTGGTTCACCACATCGAGGAAATAAAGATTGGCATTCTTGGCATCCGGAGAAGGAATCCCTGGAGGCAAATAAATGGCATAGGTGACCAAGGTTAAAATGGAGATGAGAAAACCACCCACCCAAAGAAAGGCTAGAACAATTGCCTTTATCAAAGATAAAGAGTGTTTTTAAGCTGTGCAAAGACACATTATTGATTAACTATTCTTGTTATTAGCTTGTGTGTGGGACTAGAGCAAGCTATTACAGTAGGACCCCAGTATCCGCTGGGGATTGGTTCCAGGCCTTCCCGTGGATAATGAAAACCGTGGATAAGAGAGAACGCCTGCCCACCCCAAACTGCTGTTTCCTGACTGCAGCTTGCTTTATGGCTGCTGTTTGTGATAGTAGCTTGCTTTACAGATGCTATTTGTGACAACAGCTTGCCTTGTGGCTGCTGAATTATTTAATTTTTTCTCTGCCAACCATGGATAACTGAATCAGTGGATAATGAATCAGTGGATACGGGGGTCCTACTGTACAAGCAGCAAATCTCTTTTATACATAGACAAATAACGGACACTGGCCATTCTAAGGCTGTTATTTGAGCACGTGGTTGAATCTCTCTCTCTCTCTCTCTCTCAGACACACACACACACACACACACACACACACACACACACACACACACAGAGAGAGAGAGAGAGAGAGAGAGAGAGAGAGAGAGAACATTATAAATAAATTACAAATGTTACTCCGAACAAAAATGCATGATATTTTAAGCCCATTCCAAGAGGCACTGTCTGCTTTGCTCTTTCTCTCACAAATAATTTTCAGGAAACATTTTAAACATGAAAAGGCACTGGGGGGCATTCAATGGAAACACAAGCAAAGCAACGCAACTTACCGGCGAGTCCTGTTTCCAGAGCATAATCGATGTGTTCAATGCACAAGTACTCCACCAGCAAAGAAAAAATCCTGAAGGCGTTTTTTGGCAAATCCGACGGATCTGAAAGCTGCAAAAAGGAGAAAAGAAAAAAAAAAGCACCTGCTAGCATTTCTCAAGGACTGGGGACAGGAAGAATTCCACGAAAGCCACCTCACTCACAAACTATCCGCTTGGTTTCCAGGGAAGCCAACACAATGGCAGAGAAGTAAGACAACACGCACCGTGGCAAGGTTTGAGGGACATGCGACGAATCCTAACCTTGATTTCTCTGAAAATAAGTTTTCTAGGTCCTGCCAGCAACGCTTGGACGCTTGAAAAGCAACGACTGCAACTACAGTGGTCCCCTTAGTCACGGGGGCTTTCGGGGAACACTATCAAGAAATTTCACCAGTGCTATAAACAGCTGCCGATTTCAGAAATAGCATCATCAGGGCTACAACAGCAACAGCATTGCTAGGAACATCATACATACTCTCGTGCCAATACTTAGCAGACACAGCAATACCTCGGCTTGCAAGCACCTCGGTGCACGAGCATTTCACAAGACGAGCAAAAATTTTCCTAGAATTTTGCTCTGCTCTATGAGCAACGCCTTGCAAAATGAGCACCGGAGGTGTTGGTACACCACATGGCTGCCGGCACCGTGGTCAGTCAGGGCCCCATTGCTGCTGAGTGGCAAGGGAGGATTTATTTATTTTTATTTTTATTTTGAGGGGGAGCTGCCCAGCCAGAAAAGGGCCGGCCGATGGGCACAGCGGCCAGGAACCACCCGCCTCTTATTTCCACATAGGAAATAATTATGGGAACTTTGTTGCAGAATGAATCGTGCAAGTTTCCATTATTTCCTATGTGGAAATTCTTTTTGATTGGAGATGGGCTTTTTGTTTCGAAAGTGGTCAGCTTCCGAAACTAAACACAGGAGCCCAGCTGACATTGGAACCAGAGGAATGAAATCAACCAATCCATTACCTTGTGCTGGGCTCACACGGGGTTAAACTCCAATTAGGAAGACGCCTCCAACGCAGTTTAACCCTGCGCAAGCCCAGCACAAGTTAAGGGATTAGTTGATTCCATTTCTCCGGTTCCAACCATCAGCTGGGCTCCCACATTTTGTTTTGGAAGCTCACCACTTCCAAAATAAAAAGCTCATCTCTATTTTTGATGTATGAGCCTTTTGGTTAACAAGCATGCTTCCAGAACAGATTATGCTTGTAAAGCAAGGTACTACTGTAACTGTGTTGCAAACTGCCCAGAGTGTGTCTAGCGCTATGGGAGTTGGGCATATATAACCAGCACACTTCGCTTCTGTTGTGCATTCTCATTAAGCATTAGGGGGAGTCTGAGGAATTCTTTCACACACATAGAATTCTTTACACACCCTGTGACACCTTTCAAAGGCTTGCTTTGTTTCTTGTAAGAGATTCACGACTACATCCTGAGACAGAAACGTTTCGCCGTGGGTATCGATGCTCGGTCCCAGCGGCAGGTTGGTCCGCTGCCGAATTCTCTCTTTGAGGTCCTGAATGCTAGGGAAAGAGGCATCATTTGTTTAGAGAGAGATTGGTCCAAGTCAAGCATCACCACTGCTGATTTTCCAGATACATGCAAAATATTAGCAGTACATGTTACCCAACGGGGGAATCTGGAAGTTGAGACATGGCAACGGGACTTCTTTCCTTGAGAGATTGATCTCTCAAGAAAAAGAAGTCCAGTTGCCATGACTCAACTTCCAGATAATCTCACCTGGATGACTGAGAATCCTAAGAGAGAAAATGATGAAGAGTAAGAAGATCAGAGTTCAAATCCCTGATAAGCCATGACAACTCGCTGGTTTGGCAATAATAAACCTGCTCCTTGAAATGCCTCCAAAAAAAACCGCGATTAAAAGTCACGAAGGTAAGCCAGAAGCATGGCAACAATGCATTAAAAACAACGTAATACCAAAGCAACTAAATATTTTGAGTCATTGATGGAAAATAGTAAAAAAAAAAAAAAAAAACCACACCATCCACACAAATCAGCTTAACTGCAAAACAAAACTGGCCAGCATGTTCTCGGACTGTAAAATCCAACCACTCCCTGTCACCTATGTTCCACCTTCATGCTTGTTGTCCACAGAACCCCCAAGAGTGAGCTCTGCTTGCAATGCTCTGTAAACAATTACATACGGAAGCTAAAAGTGGTATGAGAAAAGCCGAAAAAGAGTGCGTTCAATGGAACACACACCCGGTCCTTTTATGCTGCTACAGTCTCTTAAGCCAACAGACTGGACAGATTTTCACAGGGCTTCAGAAACCCGATTGGACTAGAGACAACTGGAGCTGTGAGCGCCGTGTGTAAGCAGTAAGCCATGATAATAACTCTGTGGTCCTACCTGTACCATGCTCTTATACCTTTAGACTCAATGTTACATGCCTGGCTGTGTTAAATTAGTACCCTCAGGAAAGCGGGCTTGGTAGCCGCACCCATTATTATGGGAAAATGCTTACTACTGGACATTATAGCCACCGCTTGGCCAACCCCCCAGTGGGGTATCCGTGCATATGCATACGAATTAAAAATTAGGAAGAACAGCATGAACATAGTGTAACTGCTAATTCTGTTACAGCTCAACCAACCTAAGCAAGATCCAAGAAACGTCAAAATGCATAGAGGCACCAGGTGCTGGAATGCCTCAGGGAGACACAAGAGCCACCAATGGTCACGGATGAGTATTCCATGTAAAAATAAAGGTCTCGTCTTGTCTAAAGAACCTGGGAAACTGGTTTAGATGCATGGTGTGTCAGGAGAGCTACGACGATGCCCAGCCTCTGACAGGAGAGGCACAAGAAAATGATGGGTGGGTGGGTAAAAGAGGCTTATGCTTATCTCCTCTCCTCCAGATATGCAGAATGGATAATTAAATATACTGTAAATTTCAAAATAGTCCAAATAAGCTGCTACAACTCGAAAGACAGGGTTTTTTCAAATAAAATTGCCGCAGAGAATGTCACTGGAGCATTTACAGTTTGGTTGGCAACTAGGTATTAAGTACAGTGGGACCCCGGTATCCACTGATTCATTATCCACTGATTCAGTTATCCACGGTTGGCAGAGGGAAATGTTAATTAAATAATTCAGCATCCACAAAGCAAGCTACTATTACAAACAGCAATTGTAAAGAAAGGTACTGTCATAAAACAGCAGCCGTAAAGGAAGCTATTGTCACAAACAGCAAACATAAAGCAAGCTACTGTCATAAAACAGCAGCTGTAAAGCAAGCTACTGTCACAAAACAGTAGTTCTGGGGATTTTTGGCATTAGCTCTTATCCACGGTTTTCATTATCCACAGGAAGGCCTGGAACCAATCCCCAGCAGATACTGGGGATCCTACTGTACTCTACCTGTCCTTACAGTCAATAAGCAGCTGAATTCTTGATATTTGGTAAAAAAAAATCAAACAAAAGAACATTGTTCTGATGTGAGAAGACTGGATGCTACAAGACCACAATAATGAAACTGAACTTACCCTCCGCTCCCGATGGCTCTCTTCTGGTGATTCTTCGAATCATAATAGCGCTGCAAGATCATGGCGCTCCTGCTTCTCAAATATCCAATTTCCACCTCGATGTAATTCTCCAAGTAGGAGGCGAAGATGGATTTGATAAGCTTAGACAAGAAAGTCTGCTTATCAGTGCCCAAGTTAAACTCCATCAATTTGCTTGAAAGATTAGTCGTCCTTTATGTGAGCAGGACAGGTGGCGGGGAGGGAGTGGGGGGAGGGGAGAAGAGAAGAAAGCAATGTGTTTGTAGGAGACAAGATACAGGCATAGAGCAAGAATAATGTGAACTGCTTAAGTGTTCCTTGAGGGTTCTAGCTACACTTTGTCACATAAGAATGTAAGAAGAGCCCTGCTGGATCAGACCAAGGGCTCATATACTCCAGCTTCCTGTATCTCACAGGGGCTCCACCAGATGCATCTGGGAGCGCATGAGACTAGATATCTGTCTGCTGATACCACTCCCCTGCATCTGGCCCTTGAAGTACCCCGGTTTTATGCCTGGAGATGACACATCTCCATCATGCCTTGTCGCCTGTGATGGACTTTTCCTCCAGGAATCTGTCCAATCCCCTTTTGAAGGCATCCAGGCCAGATGCCATCAGCACCTCCTGTGGCAGGGAGTTCCACAGACTCACAACGCGCTGGGTAAAAAAATATTTTCTTTTAGTTATTATGAACTTTTTGGGCTGTTTGGCTGTGTTCTGGAAGTTTTTCTTCCTGATGTTTCCCCAGACTCTGTGGCTTGCATCGTCAAGAGGGCAAGGAGCTCAGGGAACTAAGAGTTCCCTCTGTGCTCTGGCGTATAGAGTGAAGGGTATA
>JAHTLZ010000268.1:2872850-2883007 GCA_023846285.1 Phrynocephalus versicolor | reverse complement strand
TCTTCGTATTCAAGCTGAAGAGCCAGTGTTGTGCAAGTCCATGGCCAGCCTGGCTGCAAGGAAACACTGTTATACTTTCCCGCTTTTTACGGCGGTACCTATTTCTCTTCTTGCATTTACATGCTTTCGAACTGCTAGGTTGGCAGGATGTACACGTTTACTAAAAAGTATATCCCAATGTGATTGCTAGGAAGGCGCACCAGGGAAGGGAGCAGGGAACTTAGCCTGCAAAAAAATTATCCCACTTACCTTGAAGTGAAGCAAAACGGCAGCTACTTCTCTCATCCTGTTAATCTGCCCCCTTCTTTGGGCACTGGTGAATTCCTGGATCAATTGGCACTCTAGATCATGGTACTTACCTAAGGGGTGTGGGGGAGAAGATGCAATATTTTTATGAAACAACAACAGGGGCATTTTCAAGTAGATTAAGCAATCTGAGGTTTGCAGCAATGAGAACTTACTTGCTATTTTGGATTTTACATCGGAAAACCTGTTGACAAAAAAAAATTAAAATGTAAAATGACGCTTTATCACTTCAAGCCTTCAGCTAGGAGTTATTTCATGCATCTAGAGACACTGCAGTTTAAAATGCTTTTAATGTTGCACATATACTTGGTAGAAAACACATATTTTTACCATCCCACTGTACTGCATACAGTGAGGCAGAAAGTGGACCAGCGTCACTTTAGGAGACCATTAGTTACTCCTAAGAGACTAAATTTTAATTTTTATGACAAGCCCCAAATGCCCAAATGGGCGTGTGGCAACTGTCGCTAGGTCTTCATCTGGACAATTCCACAAATACTGGTTAACTGCTTCTAGCTGTTCTTTCCAAGACGAAATACTGTTATGTAACACTGAAGGCTCAGAGACACTGCTGGGGACTGCAAAAGTTAAGAATTAATTTTTCAAGGGGAGGTGGACTGCATTAGTTTGTTGCAGCAAAACCACCAATGAATCCCACGTTGCCTTAACAACCAACGCATTTTATCTGACATAAACCTCTGTGAATGGGAGTCCTCGTCTTTAAGATGCTCCTGATGAAGTGTCTGTGAAGATTCTCAGTCATCCAGGTGAGTTGATGTGGAAGTTGAGTCATGGCAACTGGATTTCTTTTCTTGAGAGATTGAAACAGTTTAGCTCATCAGCTTCACCAGTCTATGAAGAAGCTGTTTGGATAAGCGGCGAATCATTTCAATCTCTCAAGAAAAAGAAGTCCAGTTCAATTTCCAGATTCTGAGAAAGTGAACTGCAGTCTCCGGAAGCTTCTGCCAAACTAGCAGATTGGCCAGAATCCTACTGCTGTTCGCCTTCAGCTGGAAGGTGACTTGTGACCTTACCTGGACAGAACCAGCCTCATTACAGTGATCTACCATCCAGGAATGCACGGCTGGATACTATCCATGATTCATATGTGAAACTGCCTTTGAAAACGGTTTGGAAATTTATCGTAGTCCAATGCAAGGCTGCCAAACTGTTAACCGGGACTAAATGTTATAATTGCATTCTCATTGGCTAAAATCCAGCTTCCATGGGGCCACATTCAAGTGATGGGTTTAACTTTTACAATCATGAGCAAGTCGAGACCAATGATTTAATCCAACTGTTAGTCCCAAACAGAGTAGAGAACAAATCAATGAACTTTTCTTTACCAAGGAGCCCCCTGGCACAGTGGTTAAATGCCTGTCCTGCAGGTAAAACTGTGCTCACGACCTGGGGTTCAATCCCAGGTAGCCAGCTCATGGCTGACTCAGCCTTCCATCCTCCCGAGGCTGGTAAAACGAGTACCCAGCTTGGTGTAGGCTGCATTACTGTAATTAAAACTGTAAACCGCCCAGAGACTACTTGAAGTGATATGGGGTGGTATATAAGTAGAACATTTTCTTAGGTGTTGACTCACTGTTCATCAACTGGATGAAAGCTCTACAGCAGGCATGTCCACACTTTGACCCTAAATATGTTTTGGACCACAACTCCCACAGTCCTTTGCCATTGGAAATACAGGCTTGGGATTCTGGGAGTTGTGGTCCAAAACATCAGGAGGGCCGAAGTTTGGACATGCCTGCTCTACAGTAATCCCCTGTTTAATCGCGGGGGTTAGGAACCCAACCCGACCCGCGATAAAAGAAAATCTGTGATATGCAGATGCTGGGTCGGGTTGGGACTGGGGGGCCTGTCTGGGGCCTCCTACACTTATTTTAGACCTGGTGCTGCCCTGAACGGGCCTCCGATAGGCTTCCTGGGGCTGTCAGAGCCCCCAGAAGTGGTTTCAGGCAATCTAGAAGGCACTTCCGGTTTTTCAGAAGTGACTTCCGGTTTGCCAGAAATCACTTCTGGGGGCTCCGACAGGCCCAGGAAGCCTTTTGGGGCTCCAGAAGTGGTTTCGGGTGATCGGGAAGGCACTTCCGGATTTTTGGAAGCCACTTCCAGTTCTCCGGAAACCACTTCTGGGGCCTCTGACAGGCCCGGGAAGCCCGCCGGAGGCCCGTTTGGGCAGCACCAGACCTAAGGTAAGTGCAGGAAGCCTCAAACACGCCCACACAGCTTGTCCCAGGAGCCCTTGCCTTCATAGACTGCAGTCCTGCAATATACCGGGAACGCAGTATATGAACTAGATGGGTCTCTGGCCTGACCCAGCAAGGCTCTTCTTATGTTCTTAACCACGAAATGGTGGGGGAAGACTACTCTAATAGGAGCTAATAAGGTGTAAGATACTGTTACTTGGAGACATGTTTCCAGCTGTATATACCATCCTGGGGCCTCTAGACAGTCATATGACAGCCTTCTCTGAGTGCTCCCACCAGATAACTATTAACAGCTATTAGAAACAGCCTTTTCAATGATGGCACCACAATGGTTGAATCGCGTCTCCAGAGACATTGATCTGGTACTTATGCTGTGGGCTTTTCAATGACAAATGATGCTTTTTCTCTTCTCCGGGGCCTTTTAAACTTTAAAATGGTGGCTTCAGATCTTTCACTACTGTGGTCCTCTGGTAATTATCCTCTCTGGGTTTTAATCAGTGGTTGTTTTAAACTGTTTTAGGTATTAGGAATGTCTGATTAAAGTTAGGTATCCTTGACATTTCAGAGAGCTTTAGCATCCAGATAACTTCAATGAAATGAAAATACAGTGGTACCTTGTATAAATGAATTAATTTGTTCCAAATGAAATTATGCTAAGCAAATTTTCCTTTATACAAATTTCCCATAGGAGTGCATTGAAAACGGAGTAATCCCATTTTATGTTGTACGTATACGCCCCATAGGCAATTCTGATAAGCAAATTTCCCCTATCTCCTGATTTTTTTATGTTGTACAGATTTTATGTTATACGAACCATTTGTTATACAAGGGTCCACTGTATAGTAAATGAAAGAATGGCAAGTTAAATGTATTTAAATGTCAAGGGCCTTAGGTCAAGACTGCTTCTGACCAACTGTGCAAGGATGCAACCATTTGCATATTTACTGGAAATGCACAACACTGAGTCTAGTAGACATTATTTATGAGTAAACAGCATTGCCTTGCACTAAATATCATCTATCCTGCCATCACTTCTACTGTCTAGAAGTGAAGTGTCATTAAGCAGGGGGTGGATTATGAATCCTAAGTAACACACTTGTTAAATAGGACCTCTCATCTGTGAAATGCATCGTGTTCTGAACCCATTAGTAACTTTCTTTCTTCTTAAAAACAAACAAACTAGTGAATGATTCCACCGGAATCCAGCCTTAAAAGATAGGAATCAAAGACAACTGTCAACCACACTTCACCTGTCGAAAGGTAATTCCTGTGCTATCAGATGCAGCTTCTGGATAATATCAGCCGCTTCTTCAATCTAGAAGGAAAAGATACAAAATCTGATAAAAGAAAAAGTTGTACCAGTAGATCACTCACTCCTCAAATTCATCATCTGCCCTGATGTTTTCTTTCATACACAGAAACCATATCTGGAGCCTTGAATTTCTAAAATATCTCTGAGAATTATTTTTATAATTGGTAAGCCCTGCAGAATGAACAGCCACCCTTCCTATTTCACATTCCCCCTTAAAACAGGTGGGGAAAGAATTTATTCAAATCTTGGGGCTTTCTGTATTTTCACTCGCTAAACCTGCAATCATACTCCCATGTGTACAGATCAGTCTGAGATAACTTTATAGGAGGTTCCTTTGAGCTTTTTAAATTGAAGGCATCGCTGATTCTTTCTGCCCAGCTGACACGTGTAAAATAAGATAAGATAAATCTTTATTAATCCCACATGGGGGAGATTTACTCCTGGCACAGCTCCTAATATAAAGGACAAGCAAGAAGGGTAGGTGCACAAGAAGGTACACAGGGATCAGCTCAAGTGAGACAGAACAGGTCCATGATAGACCACAGGACAGAAATATAACGGACAGCAGTGGTTCCCCCCAACCTTGGGGTGACCCCAGCTGTTCTTGGTCTGCAACTTCTTAGAACCCCTTCCCCAACCTTACTCTGGGGCGGAGGGGGGGGAGTCTGGGAGGTGCAGTTCAAAAACACCTGGGTCACTCAAAGTTGGGAAGCATTGATGACTATTCAAACAGCTCAGAGACCAGGCTCTCCTTTCTTCAAGGAGAAAAAAAATCAACATCTGATTGAATTACAGACACAGGGTGGAATAAAAGATAGATCAATAACTGGAATAAGATGATGTTGTTCAGTCATTAAGTCATAACCGCGACTCTTCGTGACCCCATGGACCAGAGCACACCGGGCCCTCCTGTCTTTTACTGCCTCCCGGAGTTTGGTCAAATCCATGTTGGTTGCATCGATGATGCTGTCCAACCATCTCATTCTCTGCCATCCCCCTTTCCTTTTGCCTTCAATCTTTCCCAACACCAGGGACTTTTCCAAGGAGTCCTCTCTCCTCATGAGGTGGCCAAAGTACTGGAGCCTCAGCTTCAAAATCTGTCCTTCCAGTGAACATTGGGGGTTGATGTCTTTCAGGATGGACAAGTTTGATCTCCTAGCAGTCCAGGGGAACTCTTCAAGACTCTCCTCCAGCACCACAGCTCAAAAGCATCGATTCTGTGGCGATCAGCCTTCTTTATAGTCCAGGTCTCACTTCCATACATCATTACTGGAAAATCCATAGCTTTGACAATCCTCACCTTTGTCGGCAGAGTGATGTCTCTGCTCTTTAAGATGCTGCCTAGGTTTGCTATCACTTTCCTCCCAAGAAGCAGGCACGGAGCAGCAGTGTCACAGGTTCAAACCCCAGCATCTTGGACCAGTCCAGAAAAAAATATGACAAAATCCTGGAAAGCTGCTGATATCCTGAGTTTCACATGAAACTAGATAATCTGATATCCTGGTTCTCTGTACTACAAGAGCTTTCAAGGTGGCCCTGGGTTAATCACCTATCTTAACCTCATCTATATCATAGGATTCTTGGACCATAAAACAGTGAAGGGGACAAGCACCCCAGGTACCCTGAACTCCATGGAAGAACTGCAGAATGAAGATGTAACAAAAACTGTAGGATAGCTCCATGGATTAGGTCTCAGGCTACAGAGCCCAAAGTTGAGAGTTTGATTCCCCATTGGCCCTCCTTGACAGGCACTGGATTTGATGAACCACAGGGTCCCACACTGCAGTTCTAAGATTACCATTATTATCATTATTAGAGAAGGGCCTCGTGGTGCAGTGGTTCAATTGCTGTACTGCAGCGGTAACTGTCCTCACGACCTGGGGTTCAATCCCAGATAGCCGGCTCAAGGTTCACTCAGCCTTCCATCCTTCCAAGGTTGATAAAATCCCAGGTAGCAGGCTGAAGGTTCACTCAGCCTTCCATCCTTCCGAGGCTGGTAAAATCCCAGGTAGCAGGCTGAAGGTTCACTCAGCCTTCCATCCTTCTGAGGTTGGTAAAATCCCAGGTAGCAGGCTCAAGGTTCACTCAGCCTTCCATCCTTCCGAGGCTGGTAAAATCCCAGGTAGCAGGCTCAAGGTTCACTCAGCCTTCCATCCTTCCGAGGCTGGTAAAATCCCAGGTAGCAGGCTCAAGGTTCACTCAGCCTTCCATCCTTCCGAGACTGGTAAAATCCCAGGTAGCAGGCTCAAGGTTCACTCAGCCTTCCATCCTTCCGAGACTGGTAAAATCCCAGGTAGCTGGCTCAAGGGCCATTCAACCTTCCATCCTTCCGAGGTCAGTAAAAATCCCAGGTAACCGGCTCAAGCCATCCAAGGTCCACTCAGCCTTCCATCCTTCCAAGGTTGGTAAAATCCCAGGTAGCAGGCTCAAGGTCCACTCAGCCTTCCATCCTTCCGAGGTCGGTAAAAGGAGTACCCAGCTCGCGGGGCGGGGGTGAGGCAGGCAATGTGCAGCCTGCATAATTAAATTTTAAACTGCCCGGAGAGTGCTTTAAGCACTATGGGGTGGTAGATAAGCAGAACACTTAATAAACCGAAAGCAACCCCCTCCCTCAGAAGTATAGTTTCCAACTGGTTAGAGTTGACATCGGGCTCGAAGGACAAAAAAAGTGTCTGCTATCACCCAAACTTTTTTTTAAAGCTGTAAAAGAGATTCCACAAAATTCTCCTCTATGCAAAGCAGGGCGAGACAGCTGAGCCTGACACAGTGAAGGAAGTGATCTGTCTATTTAGGACTGCTTGTCATGACAGGCAAGAGTAACTGAGCAGGTTTTATCAGCCAGGCTAGCGGGATCTACAAAGCTGAGTTAAAAATAGGGGGAAATTAAGTTTCCAAAACTGCTAAGATTAGGAGGCGTTGAAAGCCCTTTGAAGTTCCCAGTGGCCCCGGAAACAGGAATCAGACATATGGGACAGCTGCTTGCAGACAAGAAACCCGAGGGCATCCATCATGTAGGAAAGGATGAAAATTCTTACAAGATCTCACAAGGAAGGCAGACTTGAAAAACAAACGAGATGGGAAAGAGATGTGGTGCAGCTGCTCCCACTCCAGCTGCATTTTGGCAGAAACATCTCGGATTGGGAAGAGAAGGTAGGCTGGGAGATACACAGACACCTCATATCCCCCCAAATGGCCCCCTTTGTTGCTATAAGGGCAGGAGATAGAGATGTGAACGAACCTCGGTTTCCGATGTTTACACTGGTTCATGCACATTAGAGATGGGCTCTTCGTTTCGGAAGCAGCTGGCGTTCGGAAGCCTCTGAAACGCAAGCAGCCAATCACATACCTTCCTGCAGGGTCAGGTCGGGCTAAACTCCAACCAGGAAGAAGTCTGCTGATGTCATCTGTCCTTCTCCCTGGCGCTGGCCAATCAAGAGCTGTGCAGGGAAATGCAGCATCCCGCCCCCTGTCTTATTGGCCAGCGCCAGGGAGAAGGACAGATGGCGTCAGGAGACTTCTTCCTGGTTGGAGTTTAGCCCGGCGTGACCCTGCAGGAAGGTAACTGATTGGCTGCTTGGGTTTCAGAGGCTTCCGAATGCCAGCTGGGCGTATGTGCGTCATTTTACTGCTTCCGAAATGAATAGCCCATCTCTAGTGTGCATGGCATCACAGGTGCCAGGCATTCCCTTCCCCTGCCTCCATGGCTTGTGACCCACTCACCAGCCAGAGCACTCTCCTCTCCTTCTCTTCTTTGGCTGTTCAACCAATCCCCAGCAGGAGCACAGATTTGCTTGTCCCTCCTCTTTATCTGAGTGGCCAATCAGACAAGGAGGAGGGGCAGGGAAGCCTGTGCTCCTGCCAGGACTTCACCAACAGCTGAGGAGGAGGAGGAGGAGGAGGAGGAGGAGGAGAGCATGCACCAGCTACTGAGAGGCGGATCCAGCCAGGGAAGCTCATATCAGCTCACACGCAGCACCTGTGGGGCCAGGCATACAAACTGGCTCAAAACCTCCAAACCAACAGCCATGCCCGTCTCTTAGCAGGTTATGAATGGGATTCCGTTAACCCCTGCTGGGATCATCCACGCGTAGACAATACAGCCATCCACGTTACAGGCAAGACACCAAAGGTGCATCATCAATACAAAACAGAGCCTTTTCACACGACCCCTAAGATCCGCTGGCCACTTAAATTCGGACCAGAGATCTTAGGGGCTTGTCGCTCTTCCTGTGTCCCCACCCCTCCACACTTCCTTGCTCCTGTCTGCATGAGGGGAGGGAGGAAAAAAAAGGAAGAAAAGAACGTGGCTCACCTCCGTTCTGCCTCTCGCTCTTGCTGCGGCAACATTCCAGTCTCTTAAGTAGCTCTTAAAGGGGCGGGAGCCAAAAACAACAACAAACAGAAGCGAGGAGAGCCCCGCACTCACTATCGTTACACCGCATCAAGGAATTTTCACCTCCAGAGAGCAGGTACTTGAAAGGTGCGCTGGGACGCGCTAAAGTGGGCGTGGTCGCACTTAATTTCCTGTAAACTCCGGAGCTGGTGTCGAAACATTTTAAAGCTCCGGAGCTGGGAGCCATTTGCCCCAGAGTTTAGGGGTCGTGTATAAACGCCCACAGTAGCAACTGATACTGTCAAGAAAATCAAAGCTCACTCCCTAATTTAAAATGCCTCCTGGGGATGGTAGCTGAGTTTCACTACAGAGTAGCACCTTGAGAGTCGTGAGCAGACGAGAGGACCCTATGTGTTCTGGACTACCGCACACACAAAAAAGCTTATTTAAGCCAGAACATCCAACACTAACGGGGGCAGAGTCTTCTGCTGTGTCTTTACCATGAGAAGGACAGGTGGCAAACAGAGACAAACAGGGCAAAGCTGGCAGGGATGCCACACAAATGCCTTCCAGACCGTGGCATCCAACAGCGCCAGCCTCTGCCCACCTGCTTCACTTGCTCCAGAGCAGGAAAGGCCATCGGAGGGGAGAGGGGGGGAGACGTGCCAGTGGAGGGGGGAGAAGTGCCAGGCTACCCCCTGCTTGTCCAAGTCTTGGCCACAAAGCCACCAAGCCATGCCCAGTCTTTCTCCCCCAACTGCGGAGCTGCCAGGGATGCATGCCGAAGGGCTGGTAAAGTCTTGGCCGGCATCGGCAGCTTCAAAGTCAGAGGGGCTGCCTGCTCTTCAGAAGGCAGTGCCATGCGGGCCGTGGCGAGGTCCTGCTGGCCTCGGTTCTAAGCCGACTCACAAGAGACAGCAGAAAAAGAGCGGAGAACTCGTTCTAAAGGGCCATATGAAGGCAGTGAGGCCCAGCTCACCCAAGATAACA
The DNA here is from genome assembly GCA_023846285.1 of Phrynocephalus versicolor. Lineage (NCBI taxonomy): Eukaryota > Metazoa > Chordata > Lepidosauria > Squamata > Agamidae > Phrynocephalus > Phrynocephalus versicolor. The sequence goes on along the minus strand of JAHTLZ010000268.1, from coordinate 2,873,847 downwards.
GGCTGAATGGAATACTTGCCTTCTGTGGCTGCACATGGAAGGCACACCCTTCCCACTACAGCAGTGGTTCTCAACCTGGGGGTCGGGACCCCTTTGGGGGGGGGTCGAAAGGCCATTTCACAGGGGTCGCCATGAGCCACTGAAGAAAAGGGCACCAACGGCTTGGGTCTGGAGGAGGAAGGGGGAGGGGGGGAAGAGTGAGTTACAGCTTGATAGGTTGGAGGGGATGTCAGCCAATGGCACCGGAGGCTGCGATTGGCTGAGTGTGCCTGTAGATAGAGGGAAGTTCTCTATGGCCCCTGCGGCAGTGGCCTGCCAAAGGGAGCTTGTGGCCTCTTTCAAGCAAGGCAAGGGGTCACCACAAACATGAGGAACTGTATCAAAGGGTCGTGGCATTAGGAAGGTTGGGAACCCCTGCACTACAGCAACCCCACCCTATTCAACAGGGGCTCCCAGCTCTCTGAGGACTCGTGGATGGATGCTGCACTCTCCAATACTGGATGCCTGTTTCACAGAATCATGGTGATGGAAGAGACCTAGAAGGCTCTCAGGTCCAACCTCTTACTTAAGGCAGGATTCCAAATCAAAGTGGTTGTGAGAGATGGCAGCCCAGTTTTCTCTTGAACGCCTCCAGCGATGGAGTACTCACCACCTCTTGAGGTGTTTGGTGCCATCGTTGCACTGCTCTAACAGTCAGGAAGTTTCCCCAGATATTCAGCCTAAATCTGGCTTGCTGTAGCTTGGCCCCTTTTTTACATGTCCTGCACGCTGGGATGACTGAGAACAGATCCTGACCCCTTTCAGGCACAGTGGGACCTCTACTTACGAGTGGCTCGACTTAAGAGCAATTCGACTTAAGAGAGAAAAAACATTGGTTTTTTAACTGCTGCCTTACAAATTTTAGATGGTCTGCTCTACTTAGAATCTATCTATCTATCTATCTATCTATCCTATCTATCTATCTATCTATCTATCTATCTATCTATCTATCTATCTA
>JAHTLZ010000268.1:2855203-2872840 GCA_023846285.1 Phrynocephalus versicolor | reverse complement strand
ATCTATCTATCTATCTATCTATCTATCTATCTATCTATCTATCTATCGATCTATTGCTGTATCACTGTATCACTCACTCACTCTATCTATCTATTAGATACGGATGCTCTACTTAAGGGTTGCTCTACTTAGGTGCATGCATTCAGAACGGATTAAACTCGTATTTATTTATTTATTTATTTATTTATTTATTTATTTATTTTTATATATACCGCCAGATTTTCCCAAATGAGAACTCAAGGCGGTTAATAAATGTAATATATCACAATTCAAAAGAAATCATAATCAGTTCCAGAGAGTAAACATAAAGAGAATGAACAGCAAACAGCACAAACCAAAGTTAAAAAGAAAAGTTAAAAAAGAATCAGAATAATAGTACTAATGCAAGATGGGGGGGGGGGACCGGCGGACATAAAACTCATAATCCCTACTCATATAATAAATCAGCCCCCTTGATTGCCGAATGCAGCCGTGTAGGAATCTTTACTGTCAATTACGAGTGGGATCTCCTACTAAGATGTTACCATATCTTTTGTTCAAAATACAGTACAATAAGACCCTCTATCCAGGGAACTGGAAAAGGTGCAGAAGAGAGTGTTACTGAGTTACTGAGGTGCTATTAGGTTTTAACTCTGTCTAGCATTATTATTATTTGTCTTTATCTGTGCATTATTTGTAATTTGTGTGGCTATTGAAGCCTTGAAGTCTTGTAAGCCGCTTAGAGTACACAATGTAGATAAGCGGGGTATAAATGCAATAAATAAATAAATAAATAAATAAAACGATTAGTGGGCTGGGGCACCTCCCTTATGAGGAAAGGATAAAACATTTGGGGCTCTTTAGTCTGGAAAAAAGGCGCCTGAGAGGGGATATGATTGAGACGTACAAGATAATGAAGGGCATGAGTCAAGTGGATAGAGGGACGCTCTTGTCCCTCTCACAAAATACGAGAACTAGGGGACATACACTCAGATTGAGGGCTGGGAGAGTGAGAACAGACAAAAGAAAATATTTTTTCACCCAGAACGTTGTTAGTCTGTAGAACTCCCTGCCAAAGGAGGTGGTCATGGCATCTGGCCTGGATGCCTTCCAAAGGGGATTGGACAGATCCCTGGAGGAAAAGTCCATCACAGGTGACAAACCATGATGGAGATGTGTCATCTCTAGGCTTAAAACCGGGATACTTCAAGGGCCAGATGCAGGGGAGTGGTATCAGGAGACAAGAGATCTAGTCTCATGCGCTCCCAGACACATTTGGTGGGTCTACTGGGAGATGCAGGAAGCTGGACTAGATGGGCCTTTGGCCTGATCCAGCAGGGATCTTCTTGTGTTCTTATCAGTGTCAGTCTCCACCGATTCACTCAACCATGGCCGCCTCTGGTCAAGGAAACGGGATCACCCAAAACCAGTTTAAGCTTGAGCAGAACCATTCCTTGGATCCAGGAAAAGTTTTCAGAAGGCCTCCAGCAAAGATGCACCAAGAGTCTACGGGATGAGTCATACTAGCTCACTGTGTTGGTAGGGATTCTGATGGTGGGGAAGTCCCTCCCTGTCCCTCACCATACAAGGCAGGAATTCATAAATTAAATTCTTTTGACATGTGTTTGCTACTTTCCATGTTTTTCCGTATCCACGGGTGGGTGGGGGGTTGGAACCAATGCCCCCCAGATTGCGGTGTGGGTGTGTCCTATTGTATTCCATCAGCGATGGGTGTCTTTATCCCGTGGCAACAGAGCATGCAGTGCACTCCATGGCCTAATTTTGTTCCAGAGCTTTTATTTAGTTATTTTTAATCTGCTGCAAACTCTGAGATTCCCCTGAGCCTGGTGATTCATCTGTTTCATATGTGGGTAATGCTGCTTTGACTAAGAGAAGGCTAGCACTCCAATTCAAACTAGATGAAACAGTTATCATGGTATTAGAGGCAGATTCCAGGAAATGATTAAAGACTAGGAACAGGCACCAAATGAAAAACGAAATGCTGATTCGTCGGTTCATTACGAAACAAAACGAAACAAACTGGGGAAGCAACGTTTCATTAGTGATGAAATAAACTGCATTTTTTTGTTTAAAACGAACTGATTTGTTTCTCTGTAAAACAGCTCCCCTGGGTCCTAGAGGCACCATATTTGGTGTTAACCTTCCTTGGATTCTCTCCTTTAAGCCCTCCAAATTTGGAAAGATTTGGGGTTCAAGGTGCCAAGTTATTCAACTTCAAAGGGGGTGCCCCAGAAAAAAAACATTTCTAATTGCAATGTTATGTGCTTCAAAATACTGATCCCAGGCAGCTAGTCGTGTGGACATTACAGTGGAGCTTCCTCAAGCTCTCCCCTTGAAGCACCCCTAATTTGGAGAGGTTTGGGGTACAAGGGGCCAAGTTGTTCCACTCCAAAGGGGGTGCCCATAGGAGGAAAAATCATTTGTAATTTAAAAGTGTTTAAAAATACTGATCCCAGGCATCTAACAGCATATGGAAATTAAAGTGGAGCTTCCTCAAGCAATTTTAGGGGATCCTTTTAAATTTGGAAAAATCTGGGGTTTCACAGAACAGAGTTATTAAGCTCCAAAGGGGTTGGCGGGGGGGGAACTTAACTGAAGGAGTAAGGATCAGCATGCTAAAGGGAAGCTGTCAATTAACCCTATAATAGGTAAAGCGCACTGGACACACTTCTTTCATTAAGCACCCCCACCTCCTTTGCAGCTTAATATCTCTGCTCCAGAAACCCTAACTTTTCCAAATTTCAAAGGTCACCCTAAAATCGCTTGGGGAAGCGACGCTTGGCACTCGCATGCCCGGGATCAGTAATTTTCCAATCAATTGCCTCATCATCTACCGACCCCTGCATTCTTCACAAAGGCTCTCCTTTGGGAAGCAAAACGTCGGGGCACACAAGAGGGTGGAGAAAAAGTACCATGATAGTTTTGTTCCTTTCATGATTAAAAGTCAGGATTCAAGCCACGGCATAAAGACAGAAGGAGCAATTATAATTCAAATCATTTCCCCGCATTACTACATAAACCCCTGAAGAAAAATACACAACTGCGTAGCCAGATTCACAGACAAATGCATCCAAATACTGTATATACTCGAATATAAGCCTAGTTTTTCGGCCCTAATTTTGGGCTGAAAAAAAGAGCCCCTCGGCTTATATTCAGGTCAATACTTTTAGCCATTGAGGCAAGTCATCTGTGGCTAAAAGTCATTTTAAGCATTGCATGCCGAGCGGCACACAATGTTTAAAATGACTTTTAGCCACCGACCCAAGCACTTGCATCAGTGGCTAAAAGTTATTTTAAACATCACACCCCACTCCCCCAGCTCACAAAGGAAGAGCTGCCAGGCCCTGCTGCATTTCCCACCCTAGACTTATACTCGAGTCAATCCGTTTCCCCAGTTTTGGGGGGTTAAATTAGGGGCCTCGACTTATACTCAGGTCGACTTATACTCGAGTATATACGGGTATGTGGGACACTTACTTCCCCACGTGAATGTAGTGACATTTTCCGGCAACCTCAGGACTCATCCCAAAAACACTTATCATTACAGAGAAAGGCTGGTCTATAAGCCAAAAAAATTTCATCCTATTCCTGGCCCCCATTGTCAAGACTCACTTATGAATGGGGCAGGAGGTTCAGGGAAAGAAATAAAGGAAAGAACAGAACACTGGAGCTTTCCCTGGCATTCTAAAGAATTCCTTCCTCAGCATTCTTCCAAATTGCTTACGATTTTGCAAAATGAAGACGTGATGGCATTTGAGAACGGCTGAATCGGCAGGTAAATGGAAGTTAATCTGGATGCCAGAACAATGGCACTTGGACAAGGCCCTCCCTGGGGAGCAGAACTGGCAAAGTTGCCACGAGGGCTGGCCGTAATTAGGACAACTCAGCTTATTGCACTCAAAAGCTTCTCAATCCCACTGACAGGTTTTACCTTTTCGGGGTTGGTGAAAACCTCAGATTTCAGCTCTCCGTCCAGAAACTCATTAAAGTACTTCATCAGCTTGTGAGCTTCCACCAGCCGTTGTCGGGGTGTGTTGACCCCCTCCAGCAGGTCGCCAAGGTGACAGACTTTGGTGGCCACGTAGCTGACGTGCTCGTCAAGTTCCTGGAAGTGTTGGAAGGCAACCTGGCAGAAGCAAACAGGCCACACGGTATTGTTTGTATCTATCATTCTCGAGGGGAAAAAGCAAGCTATTCATTGAGATCCAACAGAAAAGAAAGCACCAGAGCCGGTGTCAAGAAAGACTGAGCACCCAAGCAAACACGCCAATACCCAGGGGCCTCTAAGCAAGCTCGTGGAAGAACAGAACGCAAACGAATCCCACACAAACAAATGGTATCAACTGAATGACCCGAATACCAGCAAAAGATCAGGCTCGGGCAGTGCCTAACATATGTATCTACCTCCATGTTCGGACAAGCTGATTTGAAGAATTTAACGAGATGAACAGACTACAGTGGTACCTCAACTTACGAATTTAATCCATCCCGAGTGCATGCTCTTAAGTCGAACTACTCTTAAGTCAGGGTACCTATCTAAAAATTGAAAAAATAAGCTAAAAAATAAAAAAAAATGAAACAAAATATGTGTAAGTCGAGCAGACCATATCTAAAATTTGTAAGGCGGCAGCTAAAATGCCAACAGATTTCCGCTCTTAAGTCGAGCTGCTCTTAAGTCAGGGTACCACTGTACTTCATAACACTTGGCTGAAGATGAAATCTGTATTCTGCACAAGCAATTATTTCTGACTTTAACCATCGGTCCCTGCAGGTTTCAATCTACAGTCTTATCTGCATAACTACCACAGCCAACTAGTGGCCAGTGATAGACCTAGCTGCATTTTTCCGTCTATAAGACGACCCCAACCCCCACTTTTCCAGCCCAAATTTACAGTTCCACAACAGTATGGTTCTCTCCTCAGCTTACTTCCGTGTATAAGAGAAGCCCCAATTTTTAGTCTAACAAATTTAGACAAAAATGTTGTATTATACATGGGAAAATAAAGTACTTTCATAGAATCATAGAGTTGGAAGAGACCTCAAGGGCCATTCAGTCCAACCCCCTGCCATGCAGGAACCCCCATCACAGGACTCCCAAACAGATGGCCATCCAGCCTATGCTTAAAAACCTCCAAAGAAGGAGACTCAACCACCCTCCGTGGCAGCATCTTCCACTGCCGAACAGCTCTAACCTTCAGAAAGTTCTTCCTAATGTTCAAATGGAATCTCTTTTCCTGTAGTTTGAAACCATTGCCCCACATCCTAGTCTCTGAAGCCATGGAAAACAAAACCGTTCCCTCTTCAATATGACATCCTTTCAAATATTTAAACATAGTTATCCTATCCCCCCTCAGCCTTCTTTTAGAGAGGCTAAACATTCCCAGTTCCCTAAACCCTTCCTCATAAGACATTTCCTCCAGACCCTCAACCAGACTGGTCGCCCTCCTCTGGACCCGCTCGAGGTTGTCAACATCCTTTTTAAACTGAAGCGCACAGAACTGGACACAGGACTCCAGGTGGGGTCTGACCAGAGCAGAATAGAGTGGTACTATCATTTCCCTTGAACTAGACACGATGCTTCTGTTGATGCAATCGTGTTGGCTTTCTTGGTAGTGTCCAACTACTTTGTTGGAGCCCTGAAGCTTGAACTGTTATGAGGGCCCCTTTGTAACTAGCAATGTACACTACACTTTAGAAGCCTGACAAAATAGAGCAAATTCAGAGCAGGGCAAAAAAGATGATCAGAGGACTGAAACCAAACCCTATGATGAAAGACTGAATGAAGTTAGCATGTTAAAGTTTTGAAAAACAGAAGACCAAGAGGAGAAAGCGTAGCTCTCTTCAAATACTTGTAAAGTAGTCACACAGAAGAGAGGCAGAATATGTTTTCAGTCATGCCAAAGTGCTCAAATAATGGGCTCAAACTACAGGAAGACAGATTAAAGCTAAATATCAGGGGAAAACGTAACTGTTAGCATTGCTAACAATGGAGTCAATTACCTAGGGAAGTGGTGGGCACTCCAATACTGGAGACATTCTGCTTGTATACCGCCCCATACCACTTCAAGTAGTCTCTGGGCGGTTTTATTTAGGCTTACACATTGCCCCCCCCAGCAAGCCAGGTACTCATTTTACCGACCTAGGAAGGATGGAAGGCTGAGTCAACCATGAGCCTGCTACCTGGGATTGAACCCCAGGTCGCGAGCACAGTTTTACCTGCAGTATAAGCATTTAACCACTGCACCATGAGGCTCAAGAGAAAACTGGACAATGACCTCTCAGATCTGCTTTGATTTGTATTCCTGCATTGAGCAGGGGATTGGAACCAATGGCCTTTCAGGACCCTTATAGGTGATTGGCTCCATTGTTGTACTAGTCTAACAGTATGACTGTATAACTACCTTTCAAATGTTTGAAAAAATGCTATGATCTTGCCTCTCAGTCTTCTTTTCTTAAGGCTAAATATGTCCATTCTGAGACCAGGTCTGTTTGTAATCTGAGCAATTTATACAGTTATACAGCAATTCCACCTTGATCGTGATACAGTCACCCCCCGCCATTTCGCAGTTCAGGTACTGCGGTCCCGCTATATCGCAGGATCACAGTACCTGCACCGCGGGGGTGGCAGCAGGGGGTGATCGGGTCGCTCTGCACCGCCCCCCGGGCCCTTCCGAAAAGCCTTAGAGCCGCCCCCCAGGGCCCTCTGAGAAGTCTCAGGCGGCGCACGCGGGCGGGCGGCGGGAGGTCAGATGCCGCAACACCGCCTGTGCACACCGAGCCAAGACTTCTTGGACAGGCGCGCAATCACCCCCCCTGCCCCCACACCCGCTTCCGCATATCGCGGATTTTCATGCATAGCGGGTGGGGTGGATCCCTAACCCCCCGCGATCGGCGGGGGATTACTGTACTACGCTTCTGTTGACGCTGTTTATAACTGCACCAGCTTTTATCTGTCACCTCATGCCCTAAGCACATCCAATCTCACCTGATTTCGGAAGCTAAACAGGGTCGGCCCTGGTTAGTACTTGGATGGGAGACCACCAGGGAATACCAGGTGCTGTAGGCGCCTGGAGTAGGAACTGGCAAACCCCACCAGTATTCCTGCCAAGAAAACCCCATGGACATGGGGTCAACGAAGAGTAAGTAACGACCGTAACGACGCAACACACACACACACACACATACAGCATCTAATTCATGTTTAGTTTGTGATCTAACATTTATTAAAACATTCAGGGGACAAAAAACCAATCTGAACAGATCTAGTGCACAAGGTCAAAGAATTATGTGTTCTCCTGCATGAAATCAAATAAGAGCAGGAGAAGAACACAGAATACATCCTTTTCACCTACCTGGTTACTCTTCTGCAACTCTTGGACTTTCTTGGCAAATTCCTTGGCTTCTCTCTGGACTTGCTGTTCTAACCTTTCCACCCTTCTCTGGATTCGCTCATCCAATAGCTTCAGTTCATTTATATGATTCACAAATTCTTCCTTTAATCTGATGACATTGTGTGGGTTTTTTTTTCCCCCAAAAAAAGAAGAAGAAAAAGAAGTTGTTTGATAAGGCAGATTTTAGCATGTAAAAGTTTGGGCAGTGACAAAAAAAATGCACAAAAATATTTCAGAATATAAATTATGTGAGAATTGTAATAGGACAAGTTTCTCATTTTCCACAACTATTAAAAAACCACAATCTCGCTCTCTACCCCTGAGCACAGGGAGAACTCCTAGCATCCTGAGCTCCTTACCCTCTGAAGATGCCAGCCACAGAGTCTGGCGAAAGTCAGGAAGAAAAACTTCCAGAATACAGCCAAACAGCCCAAAAAACCCACAATCGCCATCAGATCCCATCGGTGAAAGCCTTTGAGAATACAGTAGGACCCCCGTATCAACTGATTCATTTTCCACTGATTCAGTTATCCACGGTTGGCAGAGGAAAAATAAATAAGTAAGTCAGCAGCCGCAAAGCAAGCTACTGTCACAAAGTGCAGTGGCAAAGCAAGCTACTGTCACAAAGAGCAGCTGTAAAGCAAGCTAGTGTCATAAAACAGCAGCAGTAAAGCAAATTACTATCACAAAACAGCAGTTCTGGGAACATTTTGGCATTCTCTCTTATCTATGGTTTTCATTATCCACGGGAAGGCTTGGAACCATTCCCCAGTGGATACTGGGGTCCTATTGTACATTAAATCACAAGTACGTTACAATGGTGCTGAATACAGGTATATCCACAGCAATATGCAAATAAAGTTAATTTAAAAAATTCCTTCCATATCATTTTGCCACTATTATTCTAAAAACCACGTCCATCTTATTCTCCTACTCTATATCACCAGAATGTCCATTTTTAGTCTGACACAATCCTTAGAAAACCCTCACAAGACCTTCACTCTTCACACCATGAATCTGGCATTTCCCCCTTTTTTCCCTTATTGTTCTTTGCTTTAATATTGCCTTCTTAATGATCTAAGATGACTCTGTGTGCTCACTGTTCTTAGCTTTAAATTTTCTCTTTAATGTGTTAACAACTGTTGTATACTTATTGTCTCCAAGCCTGTATTTTGTCTTTCAATGTTGTAAGCCACCTTGGGTCCTTTCCAAGGAAAAAGGTAAGGTAAAATAAATAAATAAATACAACTGGAGTTCAAGGGGCTGACACCCCATCCAGTTAATTCACCATGCTTTTAAAGAAAAGTAAAAAGACCCTGAACATATAGCTCTGCAGTTTAAGTATTCCTTCTCCGATCTGGGCTTTTGGAGGGGGGGTGGGATATTTATCTCCCCTTCCTCACATTCACATAAAGCAAAAGTAAAGTGTCCTGCTTATATACCACCCTATAAGCCTTCAAGCACTCTCTGGGCAGTTTACAATTTAATTGTGCAGGCTACACATTGCCCCCTCTCCCCCGCACTCCAAGCAGGTTGGGTACTCATTTTACCGACCTCAAGAAGGATGGAAGGCGGAGTCAACCATGAACCTGCTACCTGGGATTGAACCCCAGGTCGTGAGCACAGTTTTAGCTGCAGTACGGGACTTTAGAGCTGCCTAGATGCCCTAAGCACATCCGCTCTCGCCTGATTTCGGAAGCTAAGCAGGGTCGGCCCTGTTTAGTACTTGGATGGGAGACCACCAGGGAATACCAGGTGCTGTAGGCGCCTGGAGTAGGAACTGGCAAGCCACTCCAGTACTCCTGCCAAGAAAACTCCATGGACATGGAGTCACGAAGAGTCACTCACAACTGTAACGACGCAACACGCAACACACAGGACTTTAACCACTGCGCCACGAGGCTCATGCTGCTTCCTGTGTTATACTTGCATCACCTTAAATGCATCCCCTTTACTTTGTCATACAGAAAACTAGCTCTGGAACTTTAATGGTGGCGAGGGGCGGATCAAACAAAAATCCAACAGCTTTCACAGCAGGGTTGCTTAAAATAAATGTCTGCTGTAAAGCCGATTCCGACTGACGAGGGCCCTTCTCAAGAGTTTTCTAGGTATCAAGTACAGTCGACCCTCGAATAAGAAATGGGTTGTATAACATAAAACCTGTGCCACATAAAAAATTCCGGAGAGAGGGGAAATTCGCTGAACAGAATTGTCTGTGGCAGTGATGGTGAACCTTTCAGAGACCGAGTGCCCAACATGTAGGAGTTGGAGACAGCCAGCCAGCCGGGCCTTGGAGGGGAGTGGCTACAGGGGAGGGACTTGGTCTCCCAGCTATTTTAGCTGCCTCTTAGCCTGCTGAGGCCTTACCACCGGCTGAGGCCTACTATCTTCAGAAAAGATGGCGGGCAGCAGCAACTCCCTTTCGTTTTCGCTCTTGCATCCGAGCGTTTTTTCGTTTTTTGGGATCTTGCTGCCTGAATTTTTGTTTTCCTTTTAAATTTTGTTCCGCCGGAGATGTTTGGAGAGGTTAGTCGGGGGGTTATGGGGGTTTTATGGGGGTTTTAAGGGGGCTCAGTATCTTACCATCTGGGTAGACGGACCGTTGTTGTCCGGCTTACCTTGCTGGGCGTCCTCCCCTTCCCTTTTCCTTTTCCTTTATTTCTTTCTTTTATCCACCCCTCCTCCTTTTCCCCACTTATTTACGTGGGGTTCCCTGTCCTTTGAGGGGCTTGAGGGGTCTTCCCCGTGGCTCGGGGTGGACTCGCGGGTGGTGCGGGTCGCCCTCTCGACGGTCCTGAGGGCTCGAGAATGGCCGGCTCGGCTGCCTCCCGTCCGCCCTGGACCCGGAGTGGGGAGTTCGGCGGCTTTCCATCCCGCCTCCCCTTCGTCTGCAGCGGGTCTTTCCATCTGCCGCCTTGGGTTCGGGCAGCAACTCGGCTGCCGGTGATTGCCTGGACGCCACTTTGCGGGGGATCGACATGGCGGCGCTCAGTGTTTTTCCCGGCCGCCTCCCGGACTTGGAAAGGAGACTGCTGGCGGCTTTCCACCCCGCCTTCCTCTCGCTTGCGGCGGGTTCTCCAAAATATTGCCCGCCTTGGTCTCGGGTAGCAATCCGGCTGCCGGTGACTGCCTGGGCGCCTGGCGTTTTCTTTGTCACCTGGGCGGCGGGCCATGCTGCGGGCTGTTGGGTGTCCCCTCTTTTCCCCTCTTTTTCCCTCCTTAGTCCTTTATGGTGTCCTTAGCCCTTTCCTCCATCCTCCCTATCTAGCCTCACCCACGATTCCATCTTCCCTCTGGCGGTTATATCTTTTATGGTTATTTATTATTTATTGTTGTTTGCTTAATTATTACTTATTGTTGTATCTGTTGTATTTTGGGTGTTCTTACTGTAGGAGTGTTTTAGTTGTTGATTTTATATTGTAACTTAGATTTGTGTATTTCTGTTAGTTTTTTCTTTTTTCTTTTTAAGGGGCCGCCATGTCCGCAGGGACTCATATACCAACTGTGTCGGGCCGTGGGCGGTACGCTTGTAGCCGTGGGGTTAGTCGGTTGAGAAGAACACGGGTCAGGCAACTCGTGCCTGTCCCTCGTTCTGACCCCCCGGCTCCCTGTCACGTGTCCAGGAGTCACTCCCCCAGCGCCCCCGGCCTTTCCTGTCTCCTGTTGAATGCCAGGTCAGTCCACAATAAGATCCCCATCATATATGATGCCATCTTTGATGGGCGGGCTGACCTGGCCTTCATTACCGAGACCTGGGTGGGTGATGATGGGGGGGCCTCGCTCTCCCAGCTTTGCCCGCCTGGGTATCTGGTTCAGGGGGTGGGAAGGTTGGGGGGACAGAGGGGAGGGGGGGTCGCCATCGTCCATCGGGATTCTTTACATGTTAGCAGGACCTCGACATTGGTTAGCCAGGGTTTAGAATGCCTTCACTTGTCAGTGGGGCAGCGGGACAGATTTGGCATTGTGCTGGGCTACCGTGCTCCCCGCAACCCAGCTCAATCCCTACCAGAGCTCGCGGAGTTCATCGCGGCTGCACTTTTGAGGTCCCCGCGCCTTTTGGTGGCGGGTGACTTCAATGTGCATGTTGGCGGTGGACTTTCCGGTGCAGCTCTGGAATTCATGGAAACCATGGCTTCCATGGGTCTGTCCCAGCATGTTGTATGTCCCACCCACAGGTCAGGCCAGACCCTGGATCTGGTGTTTTCCTCCATGTCGGGGACTTTGAGTCTGGAGGTGGGGGATTTTATCTCCTTACCTGTGTCATGGTCGGACCACCACCTGCTTTCTTTTTCCCTGGCGATTGCGGCCCCCCCTTGCGGGGACCAGCGGCCTCCTGTCTTGGCCCGCCCCCGTCGACTGATGGACCCCCAGCGGTTCCAGGAGGTCTTCGGGGAGCTTTCTGGTGGACTGACTGGCGCTCCGGCCGAGGTTGTGGCCAACCACTGGTTTGAAACAGCTGCCAACACCATAGACCGGATCGCCCCTAAGCGCCTTCTCCGGTGCCGAGCCCGGCGCTCACCGTGGTTCACGGGGGAGCTCCGGGCAATGAAGCAGGTGAGGAGAAGGTTAGAGCGCAGCTGGAGAAAAACCCGGACGGCAAGTAGTAAGGCTGCTGTTGATTCCCAGACTAGTCGCTATTCCAACGCGATCACGGAAGCCAAGTCATCGTTTTTCTCCGTGAGAATTGGTGAGGCCTCTAACCGCCAGGCGGAGCTCTTCCGGGTGGTTCGGGACCTCACCAATCCTAGTCTGGCTAGGCCTCCTCCTACTGATTTCAGTAGTGAGAATTTCGCAGCCTTTTTTAGATCTAAGATTGAGGCCATCCGTGCTGGCTTTGACTCCGGTTGCGGTAGCACTGCCCCGGCATCCCCAGTTGCTGGTCCGCCTTCGTCGCCTCGGTTGGAGGGGCTTGGGCCTGTTTCTGCTGTCGAGGCCTCCAGGGCTATGGCGCACTGCCGGCCGGCGTCCACTCCTTTCGACCCTTGCCCCTCCTGGCTTATTAAAGCTGCCAGCGGGACCATGGCTGAATGGGCTTCTGCCATCGCCACCGCCTCTTTCAGCGAGGGGGTTTTTCCCTCTTGTTTGAAGGAGACGGTGGTTAAGCCCATTCTCAAGAAGCCGGGCCTTGCGGCGGACGATCTAGGCAACTATCGTCCGATCGCTAACATCCCGTTTATGGGCAAGGTCATCGAGAGGGTGGCGGCGGTCCGGCTGCAGTCATACCTTGAGGATCGGCAGTGCCTCGATCCATGCCAGTCAGGGTTCAGGCCCCGTCGGGGGACCGAAACAGCTTTGGTCGCCCTGCAAGATGACCTGCTCCGGGCGGCCGACAGGGGTTGCTCTACCCTGTTGGTCCTCCTGGATCTGTCAGCGGCCTTTGATACCGTCGACCACGGTATCCTGCTGGATCGGCTCTCTGAGGTCGGAATCGGGGGCACTGCTCGCAGTTGGCTCCGATCCTTCCTGGAGGGCCGTCCCCAGTATGTTCAGCATGGGGGGGAGCTGTCGGCCCCGTGGGTTCTCCCTTGTGGGGTCCCGCAGGGGTCGTCGCTCTCACCGTTGCTGTTTAACATCTATGTAAGGCCGTTGGCTGGGGTCATTAGGAGTTTTGGAGTGTGCAGTCATCAGTACGCTGATGACACGCAGCTCTATCTCTCCTTTTCCACCTCTGCAGTGGAAGCTGTGAGGATCCTCGATGGGTGCCTGGATGCCGTGCTGACTTGGACCGGGGCGAACAGGCTTAAGCTCAACCCCGAGAAGACGGAGGTCATGTTCTTTGGGGGCTCGCCGTCTGGGTACGGTGGCCCTTTTCCCTCTCTGGGGGGAGTTTCCCTCCAGCCTGTGGAAAGGGCGCGGAATCTGGGCGTGGTCCTGGACCCGGCGCTGACCATGGAGGCCCAGGTGGCGTCGGTTACCAGGGCCGCGTATTACCATCTTCGCCAGATCGCCCAGATCCGCCCGTACCTGGACGGTGACTCTCTGAGAACAGTGGTCCAGGCGCTGATGATCTCGAGGCTGGACTACTGCAACGCCCTCTACATGGGGTTGCCCTTGACTCTTCTCCGGTGTCTGCAGCGGGTGCAGAATGCGGCGGCCAGGCTTGTGGCTGGTGTGCGTCGTTACGACCACATCACCCCAGTCCTGGCCCGCTTGCACTGGCTGCCTGTTGCGGCCCGGATTAGATTCAAGGTCTTGGTTTTAGTTTATAAAACCCTCCATGGCTTGGGACCGGACTACCTGACAGAGCGTATCGCTCAGCGATCCACCTCGGCCCGACCTGTTCGGCAGGTGCGAGCGCACTCGTTGCGGGTTGCCACCCCTCGAGAAGCCCGGAAGTCGGTCACCCGGAACCGGGCTTTCTCGGTGGCAGCCCCCTCCTTATGGAATTCCATCCCTAGCGAAGTGCGCTCTGCAGAGTCCCTGCTGGCCTTTCGAAAAGCTGTAAAAACTTATTTATTTCGAGAGGCCTTTGGCGAGCCCTGATTTTTTTTTTCCCCTTCTGTTAGGTCCCGCCATCTCTAATGCCCAAGCAACCATGTTAAGTGTTTTATGTTTATGTGTGTGCTTGGTTGATAGCTATTACGCTGCCGGGTTTTATGGATGCACCGGGTTTTTAATTGTTTAGTTATTTTGTTGTATACTTCATAATTATTGTTTGTGTTTATTGGCGCTTGCTCGCCCGTGTAAGCCGCTTAGAGTTTTGTATGAAAGATAAGCGGGGTATAAATACAATAATAAATAATAAATAAATAAATATAAATAAATATTTCAAAACCCACTAATTAATCACAAAGTGCCAATAAACCAATTTAATTAACCCAAATATAGGTGGCTGTGACGGGGCAATGTCAGGTGCCCACAGAAAGGGCTGTGAGTGCCAGCTTCGGCACCTGTGCCATAGGTTCGCCAACACTGGTCTATGGGGTGAATTCATACAACATAAAAATGGTCACAATTAGGGATTACAGTGGTACCTTGTATAAAGGAATTAATTCGTTCCAAATGAAATTATGTTAAGCAAATTTTCCATTATACACAATCCCCATACCATAAGAGTCTGCTCTTGTGATAAAAAATCTGTCGAGAACTTGGTACGTCGTGCTTTATTGCCCACTATTTGCAATCCATCGTGAAAGACTTTTGAAATTCATTTTGGAAAAATATCCTGGTAGATCTGACGAAGAAAAGCTCAAAATCTTACTCTGTGATAGAGATAAATTTGTTACGTTTCGAATGGCAAGGTTCTGTTCCTTACTTATTAAAATGAAAATTGCTTTAACTACTTCTAATAGTCAAATTGATATCTAGGTTTCTGTACCTTCAGGCCCCTTTTTATCTATTTGTATTGTTATTTTATTGATATTTTTATTGTACTGTTTTTACTTGATGCATTTTGCAATGGCCCTGTGAGCCACGCAATAAAAATTTATATATGATTTATGTTATACAAACTGTTTGTTATGCAAGGGCCCACTGTACTCTGTTTGCGACGCATTCCTATGTGAAATTTGTATAAAGGAAAAACTGCTTAACATAATTGTACTGTACTCAGTATGTTGTTTTTGCCACTGCTTTCTTCTGGAGACTACGTAGCTGACCCATGTCCACCCAGGCTGGCTCTCCCTAGGAGAGGCACAGTGGGAATTGAACTCTCCACCCCTGGTGCTCCAAGACTTCCCAGCTTACTGAATGGTTTTCTTCACCTACGTAAGACTTTTTCCTTGTTCAAGACTTTTTTAAAAAAGGTATCCATTAGAGATGGGAACGACTCAAAAAAATTATTCTTCGTTTGTCCTTTTTTCGTTTAGGGGTCCGTTTCAGTTCGTTTTTGTTTTTCGGCGAATTTTTTAACATTTTTTGTTTCGTTTTCGTAACGAAAACGAAAAACAAAACAAAAATGAAAAATTTGTGTTTCGTTAGCATTCTTTGCAGTACAGTGTGTCTGCAGTAACGGAAACGATAAATACGGCAAAAATTTTCGTTTCGTTTCCGTTTTGAAAAAAATCGTTTTCGTTTTCGTTGCGAAACGAAAAAACGAAAACAAAAATTTCGCTAAGTCGTGCCCATCTCTAGTATCCATGGTACTCTTAAATTACGCTGCTGGCTCTTACCTTTTGGGATCAAAAACTTCCACGCTACCTCGGGAACCTCCGCCAGGAGTCCTCCACGCCAGGCGTTCAATGTACTCATCAGCCACAAAGGGTTCCTAACCGCACAAGAAAAGAGAGAGGGCATTGAAAAGGCAGCCGAGCCACAGCAGAAAATATACGATACCTATGGTTTGCCACGCACCGGGAGCACCGTTAAAAGCTTTCTCCGCAGCGAATGCTTTGCAAAGTGTAGAGAAATGGGGCAAATAGCTCTCTTCACATTTGTGCCCCTAATCTTAAAATGAGGTATTTTGAAGACGGGGAACATCATGCAAAACCGGTCCCCATAAGCTGTGGTTTTCAGCCTCCCACATTCCAGGATCTGTCATTTGCTTCCAAGGTCCATCACGCTCTAGGACCAACAAAATAATGCAGGGCATGAGTCAAGTGGATAGAGGGAAGCTCTTCTCCCTCTCACAAAATACCAGAACTAGGGGACATACTCTCAAATTGAGGGCTGGGAGAGTAAGAACAGACAAAAGAAAATATTTTTTCACCCAGCGCGTTGTTAGTCTGTGGAACTCCCTGCCACAGGGTGTGGTGATGGCATCTGGCCTGGATGCCTTCCAAAGGGGATTGGACAGATTCCTGGAGGAAAAGTCCACCACAGGTGACCAACCATGATGGAGATGTGTCATCTCCAGGCTTAAAACCGGGGTACTTCAAGGGCCAGATGCAGGGGAGTGGGATCAGGAGACAAATATCTAGTCTCATGTGCTCCCAAACGCATCTAGTGGGGCCACTGCGTGATACAGGAAGCTGGACTAGATGGGCCTTTGGCCTGATCCAGCATGGCTCTTCTTATGTTCTTATGTTCTTAGAGTAAAAAAATAAAAGTAATTGGCAAGAGGAGTAAGACTAATGATAGGTACAAAAAAACACACCCCAAATTCAAAAGGTGGGGTTTTGAATTTGTCTGGAAGTTGAGTCATGGCAACTGGACTTCATTTTCTTGAGAGATTGAAACATTTCGCGGCTCATCCAAACAGCTTCGTCAGTCTGAATCTGATGAAGCTGCTTTGGATGAGCAGCGAAACGTTTCTATCGCACAAGAAAATGAAATCCAGTTGTAATGACTTAACTTCCAGACAAATTCAAAACCCCACCTTGACACCCATGACAGCTTTCAATAGAGCAGGAAAAATGCAACATAGATCACAGTTGTCCTGAAGATTTCTATCACAATGAAAACTGGTATGCACTTACACAACACCTTTATCTGCCTACCTATCAGACACCTGTTGGACTTCCCACAGATTTTACCTGTGGGAGGAAGGGGAGGAGATGGGGAGCAGAATATGATGCAATATGATACTGTAAAAGATACCAGTATGATAATGACACACAATACTACATCTCTTTTTCACCTCTAAGAGGTGTGGTAATGAATTGTCAGTGTTTGGCTTTTAATAAACTCAATAAAGGCTTATAAATGCTGAAGGGCTGAGTGGATTCTCTGTCTATACAATACAGGGAAAGTGGGACCGTATTAGGATCACCATTTGGGGTCACCTTCCCCTGAAGGACCAGGTTTTTTTTCATAATTTACGGACATTCTTCGGCTTGCCAAGGTTTGCTCTTGTGGCTTGGGTGCCTCCTTCCAATTTTGGCTGTTAGCCCACTGCAAACCTAGTTGGGTGGGACTAGTCTGGCATCAATAGGCCTGATAGCAGTTATGCCTCAAACCTTATGGACTTTTTTTAGTTTGTTCATTTTAGGTTGTGAACAGGTTGAGGAAAGCTACTCTTACCACGGTACGGGTACTAGTTTATGCTTTTATGGCACATACTTTTTATTTATCGCAGTTGATCTGAACTACAATTACAGTAGGACCCCAGTATCCGCTGGAGATTGGTTCCAGGACTTCCAGTGGATAATGAAAACCATGGATAAGAGAGAACATCAAAAATCCCCAAAACTTCTGTTTTGTGATAGTACATTGAAAAACATTGATGTTTTTACAGTTGTTTTATTGTTTTATTGTTTTATTGATGTTCTTACTGTAAACCGCCTAGAGTCCCATTGGGAAATAGTGCGGTATAGAAATGTAATAAATAAATAAATAAATAAATAAATAAATAAATAAATAAATAAAT
>JAHTLZ010000268.1:2820339-2849072 GCA_023846285.1 Phrynocephalus versicolor | reverse complement strand
TTATTATTATTATTATTATTATTATTATTATTATTATTATTATTATTTTGCAGGGTTTTGGAGAGTTAGGAGAACATACAGAGAGGGTTGGATTAGTTACTCAGTAAACTAAGCTTGAAGCAGGGGCAAAGCCAATCAGAGAAGGGTTGGCCTTCCCTGTAAGATAAACTCTGCTTTGCAAACAGGAAAAAAAGGTGAATTTGCTGTCCTGCAGTGAAGCATCTAGTGGTTGTGTTGGGCCGGAGGAGGAAGAGGTCTTCTGAGCACTCAGAGGGTGCCTGTGACAGAAAGCTGCTTCCTATCACCGCGATGGTGCTCCGTCTGCAATGGCGTTGAGGGGACTGTGGCTCATCAGCCATGAACCAGGGGGTCAAAGCACCGTGCTGTTCTCCAGGTAAATACACATATTGCTTATTTCAAACTGGTGTGAGATGCCCAGTACACTTACATTCCCCATCCCAGTCGCCCTTTTCCAGAGATGAAAGACAAGCTTTTTTTTTTAGCCAACTTCCTGGAATTGTTATCGTTAGGGAGTTGTGGTCCATCTCTCTGCAATCTTCTGGGCCATTTTGCTGATCCGGAACAATTGTGGGACGTCACATAATAGAGAGAATCGGCCATTGTTGGGGAAAGAAACTATAACTCTGTGGTTCAGCATGTGTTTTGCACACAGAAGGAATCACAGATGATGCCAAAAACCCAGAGAGCAAGTGGTAGTGGAGTAGATGGGCAAATTAGACAAAAAATTACTTTGGAGGACTGTGACTTAAAATCTACCTTTTATTTGTTTGCTTGTATAATTTTTCCAGCATAATGTCTTAAGTGGTGGCATAATGCTCCAGACAGTGAACAAAGGAATGGCATGTGGACAGGGGTGATTGTAAGGTTTTGTAGACTTTAAAAGTACAGTAGGACTCCCGTATCCACTGATTCAGTTATCCACGGTTGGCAGAGGAAAAAAATAAATAAACCAGCAGCCACAAATCAAGCTATTGTCACAAACAGCAGCTGTAAAGCAAACTGTTGTCAAATAGCATCTGTTAAGCAAGCTACTGTCTCAAAACAGCAGTCATAAAGTAAGCTACTGTCAGGAAACAGCAGTTTGAAGGTGGGTGGGCAGGTGTTCTCTCTTATCCATGGTTTTCATTATCCACAGGAAGACCTGGAACCAATTCCCAGTGGATACCGGGGTCCTACTGTAACTTTCCTAACCTCTACTAGTCTGACCTGATACAAAGCAGCTTTCTCTGTTCCCTGTATTGTCTTTGTTTGATCCTTTTTTAATTGCTTTTTTATTTATTTAAAATGTTTTAATCCCAACTTTCTCCTTAAAAGGACTCAAGGTTACGTACATAATATAAAAAACAGCAGTCTAAAACCTAGAAACAATAAATTATTACAGTATTTAAATGAATTAAACAAATGTCATAAAATAATTTATAACTAAAGCATTGTTTAAAACACGTTAAAAACTAATAGGAATGCAACAAGAGAAAGATTAACTCTTTTAAGAACCTCCCTTGGTCAATCACCAGCACTGACTAAAAGAAAGTCTGCCCGCCGAGAATTGGTGCCCTGATTTGGTTTTGTAACATGCAAAGTAGGACATTTGAAAACTCCATAAGCATCCAGCCTTATGCCTGTTTCAAACCATTTTCCCTTTCTTTAAGAAATTTGACTGTTGTGTTTTGAGGAAACAGGGCAGAAGAGGCCTTTGGACCTCCTTGAAAAATTAAATTAAAAAAAAGAAAAGACACAAAATATATGGCACCTTAAAGACGAACTTTCATATTTTAATGTAACATTTCGTGGACACATCCACTTCTTCAGACATACAGCAGCAGAATGAGGTGTGCAATATAATATGTGATGGGATATACATTTCATACCAGATGTTCATTGGCTGTAGTATATAGAGTTGGGGGGGTGGATATGGGAGGGGAAGAGGAAGAGGGGGAAGAAGAGGAGGGAGAGTTAAAGACACAAGGAAGATTCCAGATCACGAGTCTAAAATCCTGGAGTTTACTGTTTTTGTCAGGGTCCCCACCCCCACCCGTTAAGACTCTTAATTCCAACTCAGTCTGACTAACATCTGCCTAGTAAGGGATGGTAGAAGTTGTAATCAACAACATTAGGAGTTTAAGAATATTTTAAAGCTTGCAATTTCCCCCACCGAATTTTAGTCTGAGCCATGTATCACCCCTGAATATTAAGAACAAAAATGGCCTGCCCTTAAAAGGTTTCCTGTTTTTGTATGAGTCACTGTTCTACTTAAAATTAGGCCTGTGATAGACTCAGATGTGCTGCCGGCTTATCCTTCAAGACAGGTAAAATCTTGGGCAAACCATGCTGATACCATTGTTCAGTAGCTGCATATCTATTTAACCCTTCGTTAGTGCTACCTGTGGCTTTTCCAGTGTAGGCTGGTAGGAAAGAAAAAAAAAAACCAGTAGTGACTTACGTAGACACTACCCTGTTTCCCCGAAAATAAGACAGTGTCTTATATTAATTTTTGCTCCCAAAGATGTGCTAGCTCTTATTTTCAGAGGATGTCTTATATTTCCGCGAGAGGCAAAACTTTAAGTAGGCCTTATGTTCGGGGGAGGTCTTATTTTTAGGGGATGCCTTATATTTCAGCAGAGGCAAAACTGTAAGTCGGTCTTACTTTCTGGGAAACAGGGTACAACCAACAGCTTGTGATGCAGAGGTGTGTGATTCTGCTTCGTCTCAGTAGCAACCAGTCCATTCTGTTGCACCTAGAGCAGGGGGCTGGCTAGAAGAAGATCAGGTCAAAGCAATGACTCCTTTTATTTATTTTATTTATTTATCTATATAGCTTGTATGCCGCCCCCTACCCAGAGGTCTCTGGGCAGCTCACAATCAAAACAAGCAATTAAAACATCAAAATTACAGTAAAATTAAAACAATAAAAACATTTAAGTACAATAAATACAGTACAGTATATTAAAACAAAACACTAAAATTGCCACCAGGACCCACAATCATCAGTTAAAAAACTTCTGGAAGAGGAAGGTTTTTATCTGGCACCGAAATGTCATCAACATTGGCGCCAGGCGAGTCTCACTTGGGAGGGTATTTCATAGTCTGGGGCAGCTGCCGAAAAGGCCCTATATACCTGCAAGCCATCCCTTTCACCTTCTTGAGGGATGGCTCTTTCAGGAGGGCTTCCTGGCTAGATATTAATTGCCAAGTAGGTTCTTATGGAAGGAAGCAGTCTTTCAGGTACCTAGGTCCTAAGCCATTTAGGGCTTTATGTGTCTTTGAATATGGCCCGGGCAGCAACTGGTAACCAATGCAGGTTATATAGAATTGGCGTGATGTGTTCCTTGGTGGCCCTGCCACTCATTCATGCAGAGATGTTCAGCCTAGGGTGAAAGCCTGAAAGTACTGGGCATGTTTAGCCTTGGGAGAAGAAAACTTAGTGGAGGTAGAACGGCACTTTTGAAATACTTGAAAGGTAGCCCTACAGAGGATCGGGCAGGATCTGTTCTCAGACATCCCAGAGTGCAGGACATCTAATAATGGGATCAAGCACCCAGGAAGCCGGGGGAAATACCTTAACTGTTAGAGCAGTACAAGAGTAGAACCAGTGACCTCAGGAAGGTCAGTGAACCAATGATCTCAGATGTGCAAAATTATGCAGGGCATGAATGAATAAATAAATAAATAAATAAATAAATAAATAAATAAATAAATAAATAATCCATGAATAAAGTGGATAGAGGGACACTCTTCTCCCTCTCACAAAATACCAGAACTAGGGGACATCCACTCATAAGAACATAAGAGCCCTGCTGGATCAGGCCAAAGGCCCATCTAGTCCAGCTTCCTGTATCTCACAGTGGCCCCACCAGATGCGTTTGGGAGCGCATGAGACTAGATATCTGTCTCCTGATACCACTCCCCTGCATCTGGCCCTTGAAGTACTCCGGTTTTAAGCCTGGATATGATACACCTCCCTCATGGTTTGTAACCTGTGATGGACTTTTCCTCCAGGAATCTGTCCAATCCCCTTTTGAAGGCATCCAGGCCAGATGCCATCAGCATATCCTGTGGCAGGGAGTTCCACAGACTAACAACACACTAGGTGAAAAAATATTTTCTTTTGTCTTTTCTCACTCTCCCAACCCTCAACTTGAACATTTGGCAGCTAGGGATAACATTGATATAATAGCCATAGCAGATGTGTCATCTCCAGGCTTAAAACCAGGGTACTTCAAGGGCCAGATGCAGGGGAGTGGTATCAGGAGACGGATATCTAGTCTCGTGTGCTCCCGGACGCATCTGGTGGGGCCACTGGACTCTTCTTATGTTCTTATGGTGAGTGCTGGAGGCATTCAAGAGAAAATCGGACACCCACCTGTCTGATAAGCTTTGATTGGGAGAATGTATTGGAAAATGCATCTTAGATTGATAGCATGTTCCAGTCATAGATGGTAGGATTTGTACCTGTCTCTCCATCCTAGGAAGATGAAAGCAATGAATTTTGTGATTCATTGGGAGCACTACATTCACAGGAAGAACTTCTAGCGTTTTAAAATTACTGAACCATTCACATACTTGGGAAAGTATGTGATGCAGAATTCCCCATTTAGCAACCTTCCACCACACCAGGCTCAAACACCGAGTCCACATAATGCCAATTATCCTCTTTTGTTCACTCCTAAGGTACTTCAAACATGGATACCTGTCAAGTTTTGGATTTTAAAATAAGGGATTGTGGTCACAGTATTCCTGCCCCTACCACCTATTGAGTATTCTTGATGCTTTGAGCAGGCTCAATAGCTGTCCCCAACATTGGCGGTGCCCATGCCATTCAAAAGATTTTTTTGAAAATTATGTAATCTAGGATATTTCTGGAAGAATAATATATCCTGGAAGACAACGAAAAATAGGGGTAAAAAAAAACGGGATTTCCTGGTGGATACAGGACACTTGACAGGTATGAACATGGCACTGTCAACCTGACAATTTATTTTGGGGATGGGGGAAACGCCTCACTTCTGACAATGGAGTCTTTTAAAATAATTACTGCACAAACATAGTAGTTAAATCCATTTCTTTAAAAAAAAAAAACTACAGTTTTCTGTTCTGTTGTCATTATGTGAGTTTGATATTTTAATCCTCTAAATAAGAGAGAGGACGGAGTCTGAGGTGGTGATTTAAAAGGGGAGAAACAGTAGACATTGTTCTGACAAGTTGAGCAAACAGACTAGCCACTATTTTACCATTAGAAAAGAGGGCGAGAATGGTGCAAGGATGGGGGTCAAATGTTTTCCCTGTTTTATTGATAATAAACATATCAATGGGGAAGGCTCCGGGTTTCTCATAGGTAGTGTCATGAAGATGATCACCAAAAAAAGTGATTCTAAATCACTGAGGATCCTTTTTGCATAGGCAAATGCCGTATGCTGTGTCAAAACCTCAGTCCTTTTAGACTAGCGTTGTCAACATTTAACTGGCAGCAACTCTGCATAACCTGGGCTGCTGCCTTTACGAACTAGAGCAAACCGGTTCGTGCCCATCTCTAGTTCTGATATGTAAGGAACCGTGAGAAATCTTGAAACATCTTTTGCCGAGCCAGGCTTCATTGTTGGTTCACTGTGGGACTGGATTCATGCCATGTATCTCATCATCCTCTAGCATGATGATGATAAACAGGTGCGGAGTGATCTTTGGCGCTGCAGAAGAATCCCACTGAGCAGGGAGCAGTCCTGTTCTGCATACTGATCCGTTAGCTCAGGCATGTCCAAGCTTCGGCCCTCCTGATGTTTTGGACCACGACGCCCAGAATTCTAAGCTAAGATTGCCAGTGGCAAGGGACGATGGGAGTCATGATCCAAAACATCTGGAGGGGCGAAGTTTGGACCTGCCTAGCTACATTAGCTGGTTTGCAGGGCGTGGACCCTGCTGATGGTCAACTCTCTTTCCACCTTCCAGGCGTTACCCCACCGTCGAAAAGCGAGCCAGAAATTTCAACGGGCTCAGTTACGTGCCGGTGCCGGAAGATGGCCCTTTCGTCAAAGCGCTGCTTTTTGAACTGAGGCTGACGGATGGGGACCAACAGTTCATAGAACGCCGGGATGGCTGTTCTCGCATCAACAAGACATCTGCCTACGCCCTGCAGGTGGAAGGAGGCGAGGACCTCTGGCCGGTGGTGGCGTTCCAAAAGTCTGGGTTGATTTACGCCGCCTTGCCACTGGTGGAGCAAGCGGTAACCCCCCGCCCGCCTCTCGTCAGCATCAGCGGGATCTCTCAGGCCTTGGGCCTCTTGGCCGGGCTGCTCGCTTTCATGAGCGTCGGCCCAAAGAGCGAAGCAGAGAGGAATACCAAAATTGGCCAACTCCCAAGCGCGCTCATGCAGGCCTGCCCGCTGGGCACCCCGCTGGACACAGACTTGAACATCTCGCCTTGGGAAAACTTTCCCCTCCCTCCGGCGAGTCACGGTCAGAAACCGCCAGCCTGGAGGACCTGCACGTATAAGGGGAAGCCGCAAGTCCACGTCTGTATCACCGAAAAAGTCAAATCTGTCCAATATGACAAGAGAGACGTAGCGGACATGTGGCAGGTTTACGGGACTGTAACTTGCAAGGTGAGACGATTTTTTAGTGCAAATCTCTGCAACCTATTTGACACATGATTGCACCTGGAAAAGCAGGCATTCAGCTCATTTTTATCTCGGCATACGGGGAAGCAGAACTTAATATTTTTTAACGCTTCAGCATGCTGCAGAGAAGACGCTGCTTTTTTTAGACTGGTGAATTAAACCAGAATGAAATCCCTCTGCAGTTATGCTGTTGCACACCTAGCTTCCTAGTTTTGATAGCTTAAATCAGAATTGAAAGATGCTGCTACTAATATTTTATCATTCCAGTATCGCTGTTCAGTGTGCAGTTTTCTGCTTGCAATCGTTAACACTTATCCTCATAATTACTCTGCAAGATAGATGACACTGAGAATAGTCACTTGCTTCAAACATGGTTTCGGAGTCAAGCAACGCTTACTACCGCTTGGCATGATATTTGAATTCATCTATTGTTTGTAATGTTTATTGGTTCGATCAGCCCGCAAATAAGATCCAAGAAACCATGATTTGAACTCAGCTTGTGAACAATAACTTATTGGGAGCCTCGTGGAGCAGTGGTTAAATGCCTGTACTGCAGGTGAAACTGTGCTCACGACCTGGGGTTCAATCCCAGGTAGCAGGCTCAAGGTTCACTCAGCCTTCCATCCTTCTGAGGTTGGTAAAATGAGTACCCAGCTTGCTGGGGGGGGGGCAATGTGTAGCCTGCACACTGTAATTAAATTTGTAAACCGCCCAGAGACTACTTAAAGTGGTATGGGGCGGTATATAAGCAGAACGCTTTGCTTTGCTTTGCTTTATACTGGCTGCTTTGATTCGATGCCTAAAGAGACAGGCCACAGTACCCCACCCTGAACATACATGTTTCTGAATTTGGAACCAAAGTAATGCTGGGCTGAAACCATCCAGGTGGAGCTAGGCAAAAGTCCTGGCTGAATCCCTATAGCGGTTCTGCCGGTCAGATTTTGTTAAAGTATATAACCCTATTATGCAGATAGGGATTTGTTATGTTCAAGGAAATATAAACTACAGTGGTACCCCAACTTAACAGCAGCTCGACTTAAGAGCAATTTTACTTAAGAGCGGAAAACTGTTGGCATTTTAACTGCCGCCTTACAAATTTTAGATATGGTCTTCTTAACTTACAAATAGTTTTTTTTTTAAAAAAATTAACTCGTTTTTTCAAATTTTTAGATAGGTACCCCTACTTAAGAGTAGTTCGACTTAAGAGCATGCATTTGGAACGGATTAAATTTGTAAGCTGAGGCACCACTGTACTAGCAGAGATGAGCAGCGTTGTGGAAGAATGAATGCCCTTAGTGATTATGGAGCTAGAAGACAAATGAACAAGGCAGTAGAACTTAGTTCAAAACTTATATTACATATGAACACCTGACATACAGCTCCCTGCTGTCGCCCAATCAGATGCTTGATGAAGCGAGGTGATCAAACTATTCCACTTGGCACTAATCATCCTGACCTGACAGGCTCATTGTTCTTTGACCTGTGTCCTAGACCTAATACACATTCTTGTCCAGCTCATGACATGGCGCCATTTACAGAATCCATTTTGTAATCTGTTAAATACCTATTACTGACATTCTGTCAAAACTACAATCCTTGACAGATTTGGCAGTACAAGGCTAGACAAAGAGCCGCCTTGGGTTCTTCTTAAGGAGAAAGGCGGGGTAAAAAAAAATATTTTGAATAAATAAAAACATAGGCCAATGATCGAAGAGGGAACAGGTTTGTTCTCCATGGCTTCAGAGACTAGGACTCGGGGCAATGGTTTCAAACTACAGGAAAAGAGATTCCACTTGAACATTCGGAAGAACTTCCTGATGGTTAGAACTGTTCGGCAGTGGAATATGCTGCCACGGAGGGTGGTTGAGTCTCCTTCTTTGACGGTATTTAAGCAGAGGCTGGATGGCCATCTGTCGGAAATATTGTGAAGGGGTTCCTGCTTGGCAGGGGGTTGGACTCGATGGCCTATGAGGTCTCTTCCAACTCTATGATTCTATGATTCTATGATTCAAATTAAAGCTGCAACAACACAGCAGGGGGGGAAATGTGAATAGATCTGCTGTGAAACCATACCAAATAAATTGGGAGTAAAATCATCACAGTACACCATGCACTTCAGAATACTGTACTAAAACCTCCCAGAATCAGGCAAAGAATTTGAATTTAAAAATCCCTGGACAAATAATATTGTATTTGCCATTTGTTTAAAGATTTGCTGTTCCTCCTGTTGGACACGAGCTCTCGCTGTTGTAATATGGTACCGGTTGAGTACAAGCTAATTCCAGAGTGAGGGGAGACTCTCAGCCTGCGGGTCTAACTGAAACCACAGATTCCCCCCGCCCCCGAAGGTAGACAGCCTCAGAGGTATTCCTTCCGTGTCTTTGCTGTGAAAATAAGAGGAGCAAAGCTGGGAATACTGAGCTACAGATTCCCAAGACGGCTGAGTCTGGACCTGGAACTTATTTATTTATTTATTTATTTATTTATTTATTTATTGTTTTATTTATATCCCACTTATCTTCTAGACAGAACTCTAAGTGGCTTACAATCAGGCGAACACGCGCCAAACAGGACAATAAAAGTTTTATGAAGCTGAACCATAAACAACAATTGTTAAACAGACTAGTATAAAAACATATGATTAATATATTAAAAACCCTATTGCGTCCCAGAACGCCAATAAGGCGTTATCCAAAAGAACTTACTTGTCTCCCAAAAATGCTTTCCCTGTAGGTGGGTGGACTGGAATGTAGTCTCCCAAAAATGCAGTGTGTGTGTGCATGCATGTGTGCGTGTGTGCGTGAAATACCCCAGCTGCTTAGCATTCAATGTTAGCATTGAAAACCCCTCCCTCAACAGAGGTGGTGGGCTCCGGCATAGTCTATCTGCTACTTATCAGGCTGTACTTTCCACAGTACCCAGGCAAATCAAGGAGCCTTCACCACCAGGTCACAGCTAACGACCCATTCTTGATGGGTTTCAGCACCTTAGGCCATTGTTTACCTTAAGGCCATGGACACTAATGTCTCCCTAACGATTCAGGCTATTGTTCATCTTATGAGCCAATCAGACCAGGGGACAAGAGGTCAAGCTGACTATAAGAAGGTCTACTTGCACCAGCTGTATTCAGACCGATGAAGCTGTTTGGATGAACAGCGAAACGTTTCTATCTCTCAAAAAGAAGTCCAGTAGCCATGACTCAACTCCCAGTTGGACCCCAGCTGCTTCTGTATGAGGAAGGTTTTGGGAGGAGAATGAAGCCAGGAGCACTCAACCAACCTTTCGTATCAGGGCATACCCACCTACCAAAGCAGCGAAGGAACAGGCTACCTGTGGGAATGGTGAGCAAAATACTGTATATACAACAGGCCTGCCCAACAGGTAGACCGTGGGCTACAGGTACCCCGCGAAGGGTTCAAAACTAGCCCACCGGCCATCAATTTAAAAAGTGAGGGGATAAGTTCTCCACCTCTACCATCCCCACCCCAAGGACCACCACTGCCCCAGCAAAGTTCTGGGTCTGCCAGCCCACTGTCTCAGCTGAGCAGGGCAGTTCAAGGGCCATGGCGCATTGAAATCTGTTCCTTTTAGAACGGATTAATTGGTTTTCAATGCATTCCTATGGGAAACTGCTGCTCTACTTACAATATTTTTTTACTTATGTGCACGTGCTCAGAACAGATAAAATTTGTAAGTAAAGGTTTTAGTGTAGTAGCCCTCAGGCACTTTGGGCTGGACAAAGTAGACCTTGGCCTGTTCAAAGTTGGACAGCCCTAGTATATACCATTCCAAATGGAATGTTGCCCGAATTTCACGCCCAGTTTTCATTTGGGCTGGATTTCAAAGTAGTCTGGAAGATCCTGCACCCCAGTTTGTTACCAAACCACTAATCCCGGAGGAATCCAGAGTAGAAAATTACTTCTTTTGCAACTCCCTATTTTTTCTCTCTCAACAGGTGACACCCAAGGGCTAGTAAAGTTAGTAAAAGGTAGTTTCAGGACATAGTTGAAAAATCCTATATTGGCAGCATTGGGCATTGAAAGCACCCATTCTGCAGTTGGTTTTGTTGTTATACCAGCCTCTCGTGCACATATGAGAGGGTTAAGAACATGATTTTAGTGTAAGGTTTTTATTGATGGTTTATTGATATTTTACTTTTGACTATTTTAAATTGTTTTATTCTTTGGATTGTAAGCCGCCCAGAGACCTTTGGGTAGTGGGCGGCATATAAGTTAAATAAATAAATAAATAAATAAATAAATAAATAAATAAATAAATATAAATAATGAAATAAGAAGAGCCATGCTGGATCAGGCCAAAGGCCCTGTAGTCCAGCTTCCTGTATCTCACAGTGGCCCCTCCAGATGCGTTTGGGAGCGCATGAGACTAGATATCTGTCTCCTGATACCACTCCCCTGCATCTGGCCCTTGAAGTACCCCGGTTTTAAGCCTGGAGATGACATATCTCCATCATGGTTCTGTGCCACACTTCTGGCACTTCCAAATCCTGGCTTTAAATGGGCTTATTCAAAGGGCAGCGAGGGGCAGGGGAAACAACACACCTCCCACTAGATTCAGTAGACTGACTTCCTTGTAATGTGCTGAAGCAAACAGTATAACAAATCAGAAAATAAAACAGGGCAAACACACAACTCACCCCAATGTGGGAAGGGGTCTTTCGCCTTTTAACAGGCAGCCCTTCGCCCCAGTGGCCAGCGCAACTGCCAGAAAAGATCATTCTTAACCATTTGAAAACATGCAAATGCAAGTACAAAAAAGCAGGAAGGTAAAACTGTGGCCATGGATAGGCAGAACACTGGCTCTTCGGTTTGAATACAGAGATGAGCACTGTCCCTAGAGTCAGACACGGCTAGCATGCATGTGCAGGGGGGGGACCTTTACCTTTACCTTTTTTTATAAACCTCTTAGTTTGTCACCATTGATGTTTCCATCAATGCTCAGCAGATGCCATTCTGAAGTGCTGGACTGGGATCTAGGGGCAGGCGTCCAAGTCCCAAGTGAGCCTGGTGGACAACCTTCAGCTCACAGGGGTTGCAGGTGGGGAGTGGGATAGACAGATAAATAAAAGTATCATAGAATCATAGAGTTGGAAGAGACCTCCTGGGCCATCTAGTCCAACCCCCTGCCATGCCGGAACCCCCTTCATAGGACTCCCAAAAGATGGCCATCCAGCCTCTGCTTAAAAACCTCCAAAGAAGGAGACTCCACCACCCTCCTTTGTCGCAGCCTATTATTCCACTGCCAAACAGCTCTAACCGTCATGAAGTTCTTCCTAATGTTCAAATGGAATCTCTTTCCCTGTCATTGCTCTGAGTCCTAGTCTCTGAAGCCATGGAAAACAAACCTGTTCCCTCTTTGATATGACATCCTTTCAAATATTTAAACATAGCTATCATATCCCCTGTCAGTCTTCTTTTTGAAAGGCTAAACATTCCCAGTTCCCTAAGCTGTTCCTCGTAAGACATTTCCTCCAGACCCTCAACCATCCTGGTCGCCCTCCTCTGGACCCACTCAAGGTGGTCAACATCCTTTTTAAATTGAGACGCACAGGGACACAGTATTCCAGTACTGTAATGTAATGGTGATGATGATGGTGGTGGTGGTGACGATAATGGTGATGATGATGATGATGTCCTGAAGCTCCATTTCTGCTTGCCCCTCTTGGCAGTGTGACATAGAAGGTGCCGCACCCAACGTGACCATCGGCCTGAACCTGCCTGCCAACGGCTCTCCTCTGCAGGACGTTTTGGTACACCCGTGTGTCACCTCCCTCGACTCGGCCATTCTGACCTCCAGCAGCGTGGATACGACGGAGGACTCATCTTTCAGCGGTCCTTACAAATTCCCCTTAATACCTCCTCCAGACCTGTTCAGCCTCTGCTTTTATACTTCTCAGGTAAAGCCGCACAATGTGTCACGTCATGCCACACGGGAGGACCACAGGGATCTCGGGTCCAGTGGGTGGAGAAGTTGGTGTCCCCACAGGCCGATCATTGTTAAGAGCCCCTGGCTCTGATGGCTCTCCCTGTCTGCTGGCTGCCTGTCAGCTCACTCATCATAAGAGCATAAGAAGAGCCCTGCTGGATCAGGCCAAAGGCCCATCTGGTCCAGCTTCCTGTATCTCACAGTGGCCCCACCAAATGCCTATGGGAACGCATAAGTCTAGATATCTGTCTCTTGATACCACTCCCCTGCATCTGGCCCTTGAAGTCCCCTGGTTTTAAGCCTGGAGATGACACATCTCCATCGTGGTTTGTTACCTGTGGTGGACTTTTCCTCCAGGAATCTGTCCAATCCCCCTTTGATGCCATCACTACCTCCTGTGGCAGGGAGTTCCACAGACTAACAACGCGCTGGGTGAAAAAATAATTTCTTTTGTCTGTTCTTACTCTCCCAGCCCTCAATTTGAGTGGATGTCCCCTAGTTCTAGTATTTTGTGAGAGGGAGAAGAGCTTCCCTCTATCCACTTTACTCATGCCCTGCGTTATTTTGTATGTCCTCGGGCCGTACCAGCCGGTGAGCTACACTGGCAGCAGGAAAGCTTCAGTGGTGGTGGGAGGGACAGAGGGAGCCTGTGCATGAACAATATTTAGTAGAAGTGGGGGAAACTCGGGGCATGGGGCTAAATCTGGCCCTCCCAGGTGGCCACACCTTCTCTCGATAGTTAGCTTGTGTGCAAGCTTTTCTGTTGGTTTTGATCCATCCCACTCCTTGAATCACTGCTAGACTGTGTGGCTGTTGAGAATTCCCATTAAATTGTATTTGGCCCATCTGTGTGTGCATTGCGTCGTCACGGTCGTGGCCGACTCTTCGTGACCCCATGTCCATGGAGTTTCCTTGGCAGGAATACTGGAGTGGTTTGCCAGTTCCTACACCAGGCGCCTACAGCACCTGGTATTCCCTGGTGGTCTCCCATCCAAGTACTAACCAGGGCCGACCCTGCTTACCTTCCGAAATCAGGCGAGATCGGATGTGCTGAGGGCATCTAGGCGGCTCCTGCTCCTGACCTACCAACTAGTAATTTGTCAGCTGGAATGCTGAATTGCCTAGGCACTGCCTGTGACCATTCCTTGAGCCAGTTGTTTTCAGAATACGAAGAAGATTTCCACGGTAAGCTGACCAGGAAGATTGTAAAATGCCTCCTTGCCACTGCTGGCGGACAAAGTGTCACGTGAAATGCCTCCATCTGGAAACGATTGGAGTGAATCTTGGCCAGAAGGCAAAGTAAATTCAGCAGCGGAATCATAGAATCATAGAGTTGGAAGAGACCTCAAGGGCCATCCAGTCCAACCCCCTGCCATGCAGGAACCTCCATCACAATATTTCCGACAGATGGCCATCCAGCCTCTGCTTAAAAACCTCCCAAGAAGGAGACTCCGCCGCCCTCCTTTGTGGCAGCCTATTCCATTGCCAAACAGCTCTAACCTGCATGAAGTTCTTCCTAATGTTTAAATTGAATCTCTTTTCCTGTAGTTTGAGACCATTGCCCCGCGTCCTAGTCTCTGAAGCCATGGGAAACAAACCGGTCCCTTCTTCAATGGGGCATCCTTTCACATTTTTAAACATGGCTATCATATCCCCTCTCAGTCTCCTTTTTGTAAGGCTCAACATTCCAATAGAGAATGGGTTTGAACATGGACAAGAATGGGAAGAAACGTCCCCATTCACAGCCCTGTTGAGTTATGGAAATGCATTTTGGATCCTTGGGCCCATCCCGTAACTGTTGGAAACAATATTTATTTATTTATTTATTTATTTATTTATTTAGCTTGTATGCCGCCCACTACCCAAAGGTCTCTGGGTGGCTCACAATCAAAATGGACAATTAAAACATCAAAATACAATAAAATTAGAATAATAAAAACATGTAAATGCAATAAATACGATACATTAAAAACACCACTAAAATTGCCATCAGGACCCACAGTCATTAGTTAAAAAACTTTTGGAACTGGAAGGTTTTTACCTGGCGCCGAAATGTTAGCAACGTCGGCGCCAGGCGAGTCTCATTTGGGAGGGCATTCCATAGTCTGGGGGCAGTTGCTGAAAAGGCCCTTTTCCTGCAAGCCATCCCTTCCACCTCCTTAAGAGATGGCTCTTTCAGGAGGGCCCCCTGACTAGATCTTAATTGCCGGATAGGTACAGAAGAACAGTCATCTGGAAGGGGATAGCATTCAGCCCATATGGGGTAGCTAGTCCTCATGCCGAAAGAAGAGGCAATTGAAAGAAAGGACCAAAAGAGAGAGTTAGAGCTTGTCATATCCCCAGTTAGGAGCCTCGTGGCCCAGTGGTTAAATGCCTGTACTGCAGGTAAAACTACTCACGACCTGGGGTTCGATCCCAGGTAGCAGGCTCAAGGTTGACTCAGCCTTCCATCCTTCTGAGTTTGGTAAAATGAGTACCCAGCTTGCGGGGGAGGGGGTTGTTGCAATATGTAGCCTGCATTACTGTTATTAAACTGTAAACAGCCCAGAAAATACTTGAAGTGGTATGGGGCAGTATATAAGCAGAACACTTTCTGCTTTTGCTTTTTATGCATACACTTTTAAATTTATATATTTTAAATTTATATTCCTTTTGCAGACTAGCTGCACGCTAGCTCCCGGAGACTTGTGAAACAGCTTAGAAAAGGCTGCTAAAGTAAAAGAGACACAGTAGCCGCTGGTACAAGAGAGCCTTGGATTATATGGTATCCACAGAGAAGCAAGATTATTCAGGCAGCCTACACTTAACAGGTTGCGAAAAGCACCAGCAGAGGAATGTCTGAGATCAAAATACAAAAAATGGTTTGTTTTAAAAGAAATACTGCTTTTTTTCCCCTTGCATGGAAGAGGAAGTGGCCACCATAATACTTCACTGCAGCACAATGTGGCCTCTTTAACAACAGAGAATCCCTCCTGGGTGATGTGTTTCTGAAAGGCATCTGTAAGCAGCGATGGCCCTCCAGCTCATTACGTGCTTTGAGTGGGCGAGTTTTTGGCCTTCGTCCTAGAAATATTTGCAGCACCCCGCTGTTTGGTGGTTTTAGAGAATCTCGCTTGCAAATGAGTAGTTAATTCCCATTTTCCATCAGAATTAAACAGTTTCTGCCTAATTATCTTACTGTTCAGCAGTCAGAGAGTTTGTATCTGACATCTGGAATACATTTTCATATATTTTATTTTTAGAATTTGCACTCTCCTCACATACCTCCGAGGAGCCTCAGGGTAGCTTACAATATTCCAAAAAATACAAAATGATCGTTGGTGAGGCACATCAAAATCATCTTAAAATAGTAACCTTTTTTTTTTTAAAAAAAATGCACTTTCTGCCCAGGTGCCTGTTCCACCCATTTTGGGGTATTACCAGCTGAAAGAAGAAGAAACACAGTGGAAGTTCTCCCTTCATCTGAAACTTCACGAGAGTGTGAAAAACACCTTTGAGTACTGCGAAGCCCATGTTCCTTTTTTCAACCAGTAAGTATCACTCCCATCTTCCCCTCTTTCCTCCCAACAGGATTTCAAGCACCTCCACGGCAAAGGTGCTTCCTTCTTTGGGAATTAGGCAAAAATCGACACTGCAGGCAAGTCTTGAGATATTTTTCACAACAGCAGCAGAACCAAGTGCAAGAGAATATTGATTCTGTCTTCTTACCTATTTACCTATTAGCTGGCTTTCTCGCCTGCTGAAGGCAGATTGCATGGGAGCTGCTATTGCCCAATTGGACTACCAAGAAAAGGCAACTAGCCACAGTGTGTGCCACTCATAGAATGATAGAATCATAGAGTTGGAAGAGACCTCAAGGGCCATGCAGGAACCCTCATCACAGTATTTCCAACAGATGGCCATCCAGCCTCTGCTTAAAAACCTCCAAAGAAGGAGACTCCACCACCCTCCTTTGGGGCAGCATCTTCCACTGCCGAACAGCTCTAACCGTCATGAAGTTCTTCCTAATGTTCAAATGGAATCTCTTTTCCTGCAGTTTGATACCATTGCCCCGAGTCCTAGTCTCTGAAGCCATGGAAAACAAACCTGTCCCCTCTTCAATATGGCATGCTTTCAAATATTTAAACCTAGCTATCATATCCCCTCTCAGCCTTCTTTTTGAAAGGCTAAACATTCCCAGTTCCCTAAGCCACTCCTCGTAAGACATCTCTTCCAGACCTTCAACCATCCTGGTCGCCCTCCTCTGTACCCCCTCGAGGTTGTCAACATCCTTTTTAAATTGAGGCGCACAGAACTGGACATAGTACTCCAGGTGGGGTCTGACTAGAGCAGAATAGAGTGGTACTATCACTTCCCTAGACTCTATGGTTCTGTTGATACAACCAAGAATCACATTGGCTTCTTTGGCTGCCGCATCACAATCAACTTGTGGTCCACCAAGACTCCCAGATCGCTTTCACGGGTACTATTTTCCACTCATGCACTCTCTAGGAGGTTCACACTTGTACATGCTGCACGTGGCCGTAACCCCCCCCCACCTTCCATGAGTTTGGTACTCAGCTTACAGATCTTGGAAGGATTGAAGGGCAAGTCAGCTTCAAGCTGGCTACCTGAGCCCATTGGGATCAAACTCTGGTCATGAGCAGAGTCTTGACTGCACTACTGCAATTTAAGCTCCACCCCGTGAAACCTGTTCTCTGTCCCAAAGAGGAAATAGCAATGACCTTTCAGTTTGGCTGAGTGGAGCTTCTGTTTAAGCTTGGCCACCATTCCCAAGGTTCAGAACAGCCCGTGGCAGCCAAACGAGCAGAAAGAACAGTTCGCTACAAAATGTCTGCGAAGATTCTCAGTCATCCAGGTGAGGTTATCAGGAAGTTGAGTCATGGCCACTGGTCTTCTTTTCCGACTTTCCTCAGACTGGCGAAGCTGCTTGGATGAGCAGCGAAACGTTATGATCCCACAAGAAAAAAAGTTCAGTTGCCACGACTCAAACTTCCAGTTACCTACAAACTTGCTAATTAAGTGGCAATACAGGTTAGTGCTAAGTTAGCTCCAAGACAGAATGTGGTAGGGGGTAAATGTGGAGCGGATTATGCCTTGGGATCCCCCCCCCCACCTCATTTACCTTCCAGAAGGGAGCTGGGAATGTTTAGCCTTAGGAAAAAAGACTAATAAGGGATATGATAACTATGTTTAAATATTTGAAAGGATGTCACATTGAACAAGGGACTAGTTTGTTTTCCATGGCCTCAGAGACTAGGACGTGGGGCAATGGTCTCAAACTACAGGAAAAGAGATTCAATTTAAACATTAGGAAGAACTTTGACGGTTAGAGCTGTCTGGCAGTGGAATATGCTGCCACAAAGGGTGGCGGAGTCTCCTTTGGAGGTTTTTAAGCAGAGGCTGGATGGCCATCTGTCAGGGCTACTGTGATTGGGGTTCATGCATGGCAGGGGGTTGGACTAGATCAGTGATGGCGAACCTTTTAGAGACCGAGTGCCCAAACTGCAATTCAAAACCCATTTTTTTTTTTTTGCAAAGTGCCAATGCAGTAATTTAACCTGTATACAGCTATCTATGAAGGGGCGATGTCGGGTGCCCACAGAAAGGGTGCCGAGTGCCACCTTGGGCACCCGTGCCATAGGTTCACCAATACTGGACTAGATGGCCCTTGGGGTCCCTTCCAACTCTATGATTCTTCAGAGACTAGGACGCGGGGCAGTGGTCTCAAACTACAGGAAAAGAAATTCAATTTAAACATTAGGAAGAACTTCGTGACAGTTAGAGCTGTTTGGCAGTGGAAGATGCTGCCATGGAGGGTGGTGGTGTCTCCTTCTTTGGAGGTTTTTAAGCAGAGGCTGGATGGCCATCTGTCGGAAATATTGTGATCAGGGATCCTGCATGGCAGGGGGTTGGACTAGATGGCCCTTGAGGTCTCTTCCAACTCTGTGATTCTATGATAGAATAGAATAGAATAGAATAGAGTTTTATTGTCATTATGCATACACAAGATATGCACAACGAAATTAGAGTGCTGTTCCACTACACTCTAAACATACAAAACACATAAAACACCATACAAAATATTAAAAACTCTTAAAAGTGCTTACAAAATTTAAAACACTACTTAAAAACTGATTAAGATGGTGCTAAAACTGTCGCATTTAACTTGGATACCGCTCTGTGATAAAAAAACTGTTCTTAGTCTATTTGTCCTTGACCTAAGAGTCCTGTATCTCCTGCCAGACGGCAACAGTTCAAAAAATTGGTGGCCAGGATGCAAAGGGTCTTTCAAAATTCTAGATTTCTTCCTTGAGCATCTTCAGTTACACAACTGTTGCTGTGCCTTAATTATAAGATATCCTGTGTGCTTTTTGGTGTGTTCACTTTGGCTGAAATCCTGTTGTGTAACTTAACACCTGCAGAAGGGTGAAGATGTCACTGGCAGGAGGTGATATTTGAGGATTTAAAATGACCCAATTTCTGCCCTGCAGAGTTTCCAACTCCTGCGTCATTCCTTTCACTGCATGGAAGCTGAGGAACTGGGAACAGAAGGAGGAAGTCTTGTGTTGCTGGATGTCACCGGAGGAGATTTTCAGTAACTGAAGACTTCCTTCTTCCATCTTGCAGCTCCCACACAATGAAGGGGATTACATGGGAGTCCGAAAAGCCACAGGACAGAAGTAGGAAGTGTTGCGTTGCTAAAAATCGCCCCCGGCCAGCGACGTTGTCACCGTTCGACAAGCGTATATTATGCAGCAGATTTCAGGCCATGAATTGCAATGAGCAATGGCAGGCAGTTATTTTAGATCAGAGATCAGATCTCTCCAGTTCCTAGTTGATAGTAGGAGATGGGCATTCTGGAGCTCACAGGACATGGCCACTGTTATGGTAGCCAGCAGCCAAAACATAATTAGATTTCAAGATACATGCACACTTACATGCGTGCACACACCAGGATTATCCATTTGAAAGGCTGCCAGCCGTGGTAAAAAAGGAGAGGAGGAGATGTCATTGTGTGTGGTAAATAAGGTAAACCCCATGAGGTCCAACAGTGCAGCATCCAAAACAGTTCTGAGCCTCGTGGCGCCGTGGTTAAATGCCTGTCCTGCAGGTAAAACTGTGTTCACGACCTGGGGTTCAATCCCAGGCAGCAGGCTCAAGGTTCACTCAGCCTTCCATCCTTCTGAGGTCGGTAAAATGAGTACCCAGCTTGCTGGGGGGGGGGGAGAATGTGTAGCCTGCACATTGTAATTAAAAACTGTAAACCGCCCAGAGACTACTTAAAGTGGTATGGGGCGGTATATAAGCAGAACACTTTTGCTTTGCTTTGAACCGCATGAGGATCTACGCTCTATGCGCCCCCCGTCCCTTAATAACCATGCTGCTTCACATCCAAGTGCAAAAAGCAAAGTGTTCTGCTTATATACCACCCCATGCCACTTCAAGTAGTCTCTGGGCGGTTTACAGTTTTTAAATACAGTATGCAGGCTACACGTTGCCTGCCACCCCACACCCCCCAGCAAGCTGGGTACTCATTTTACCGACCTCGGAAGGATGGAAGGCTGAGTCAACCTTGAGCCTGCTGCCTGGGATTGAACCCCTGGTCGTGAACAGCACAGTTTTACCTGCAGGACAGGCATTTAACCACCGCGCCACGGGGCTCAAACCGAGACAGAAGGGGAGGGTCGTTGTGTCACTTGTCCGTCGTTGAACAAGACAGCCCTGAGCCGTTCCGATGTTCTCTTGGTGGCAGGGGTCCCATTACGCACCTGGAATACAAAGTCAGTCACGGACAACTCGAGGTTGCGAAAGAGAAGAGCTTGCTGGTTTGGGTCATAGGTAAGCCTCTCCCTTCTTCTATTTCGCCCTTCTTTATTAAGCTTCTTCAGAAAGACCTGCCTGCTAATCACATCTGAAGCAGTGGTTCCTAGTGGTTCCTCTAAGCTGGCCAGCCCACCTCCTTGCTCCCTACCACCCTCTCCTTTATGAGCTGAACTTCTTCCAGTATCGTCTCCTTGCTTCCTGCATGTCTACGAAATGGCCCGGAGCGTCCATAGAGGATATGTTGGCAGGAGGGCAGAGAGTGGAACGCCGGTCAGCTATAGGTGAGGGCAAGATCTGGTTCCTCATTCCCGTGCTCATAAGAACATAAGAAGAGCCCTGCTGGATCAGGTCAAAGGCCCATCTAGTCCAGCTTCCTGTATCTCACAATGGCCCCACCAGATGCGTCTGGGAGCGCATGAGAATAGATATCTGTCTCCTGATACCACTCCCCTGCATCTGGTCCTTGAAGTACCCTGGTTTTAAGCCTGGAGATGACACATCTCCCTCATGGTTTATAACCTGTGATGGACTTTTCCTCCAGGAATCTGTCCAATCCCCTTTTGAAGGCATCCAGGCCAGATGCCATCACCACATCCTGTGGCAGGGAGTTCCACAGACTAACAGCACGCTGGGTAAAAAAAAAATTCTTTTGTCCCCACTCTCCCAACTCTCAGTTTGAGTGGATGTCCCCTAGTTCTGGTATTTCGTCTCTGAATCAGGCTGTTCTCCCCTCTCCCCAAGATCAAGAAAATCAGGAGTGAGACATATGATTCTGTTCCCATTCTGAAGGCAATTGTGGGAAACCTCTTTGAGCCTAAAATGCCAGATTCAGTTTCAAAGCCGAATTTGGCCTTGAAGTGGGGACATCTTCCCCGGTGAGTTGGGACCAAAGGTGAATGCAATGTATTGAAGCCAAACAAAGCTTTGCCGAAGACATTTCAGCCTTATAGAACTAGAGGGGAAAATTGAAGCCTCAGAAGCTGCCAAAACAGTAGGGTGATCAGGAAGGAAGGAGCCAAGCTAGCTTCAGGGATGTGCCACAAAAATACTCAGGATTATCATTAATTGCTCTGAACATTTTTCTTTTATTTTCCCTCCTCCCCGAAGGGCAAAAATTTCCCAAATCCCTGGAAATTTTCCTCACTGGGAGTGTCGCATTTGGCCCCGGGAGCCAGGAGGGGCAGGCACTTGATCCTCTGTGCGCAGGAACCACAGCCTATGTCAAAGTAAGCCATCTTCACCAAGAGGTTCCATGGAGGCTGTTCAGCTGGAGTTGTGACTAAGAAGGCGATTGTCCCGAATTGTCTCCCAGGCACCGCTTTCGCACTGGAGGGGTTTGGTTGGGAGTTGATGCTAGGAGGACAACCGGATCCCTGGACCTCCTCTCATCAGATGATGGATCACCTCTGCTCTTGGGTGCAAGGGTGCTGACATAGCTCAGATGGAACTTTTCCCCCATAGCTTTGAAATGTTACTTCTGATTGGTACTAAATTCAGTTGGCTGTGAAATTCACCTAGCTGTTAGAGACATCGAGTCATAGAACCGTCAAGTTGGAAGGGGCCTATAAGTCCATCAAGTCCAACCCCCTCCGCCCTGCTCCAGGCTAGAGTCCAAATCAAAGGAGATCTGCCAGGCGGTTGTCTAAATTTCTCTTGAAGGCCTCCAGTGTTGGAGCGCTCAACGCACCTCCTGAGGGGATTGCTTCCATTGTCGTACTGCTCTAACAGTTACAAAGTTTGTTCCTGACGTTCACCCTGAATCTGGCTTCCTGTAGCTTGAGCTCATTGTTACATGTCCTGCACTCAGGGAATGATGGAGAACAGGTCCTACCCCTCTTCTCTATGACAGCCTTTGAAGTATAGAGATGGGCACGACTCAGAAAAAGTTTTCGTTTTCGTCTAGGGGTCCGTTTCGTTTCTGTTTTCGTGAGCTAATTTTCAAAATTTTTCGTTTTCGTTTCGTTACGTAACGAAAAACGAAAACGAAAATTTTTCCGTTTCTTCCCATTTAGTTCCATTAAGTGCTTTTCCAGTAACGAAAAACGGCTCAAAATTAGTCGTTTCGTTTCCGTTTTCGTTCCATTTTTGAACCGTTTTTCGTTTCGTAACGAAAATGGAAAACGGAAACAAAAATTTCGCTAAGTCGTGCCCATCTCTATTGAAGTACAGTTGTCCCCCCGCCCTTTCACGGTTCATATACTGTGGTCCCGGTATATCGCGGGTCCGCAGTATATGAAAAAAGGCTCCCTGGGGTAAGGGGGGAAAGGCCTTCCCAGGCCCGTCGGAGGCCCCAAAGTGCTTCCCCACAAGCCAGAAGTGACCTCCAGGTCACTAAAAAGCACGTTTGGGGCCTTTGGGGGACTGGAAAGCCCTTTGTGGGCCTGTTTGGGGCAGCACCAGGCCTGGGGTAAGTAAGAGAGCGCGCCCAGTCCCGACCTGACCCAGCATCTGCATATTGCGGATTTTCAGTTATTGTGGGTCGGGTCCCTACCCCTGCAATAGGTGGGGGTTTACTCTACTTGAAAAGTGCTACAATGGTTCCCCCGCCCTTTCCCGGTTCATATACTGCCGTCCTGCTATATTGCAGCACCGCAGTATATGAAAAAAAAGGCCCCCTGGGGTAAGGGGGGAAGGCCTGTTTCAGGCCTCTCGTACCTCCTCCAGGACTGGGGCTGCCCCGAACAGGCCTGCGAGGGCCTTCCTGGGCCTTCTGGAGGCCCCAAAAGGGCTTCCCTGCGAATCGGAAATGACTTGCAGATCGCCGAAAATCATTTCTGAGACCTCCGAGGACCTTTCAATGATCTGGAAGTCACTTCCGGTTTACCGGAAATCACTTCCAGTTCACAGGGAAGCCTTTTTGGGGCCTCCAGAAGGCCCAGGAACGCCCTCGCAGGCCTGTTCGGGGCAGCACCAGGCTGGGGGTAAGTACAAGAGCCCCCAGCTAGGCCTCCCAAGCCTGACCCGACCTGCATCCGCATTTTAAATTAATTTTAAATTGCAGATTTTAAATTAATTTTAAATTGTGTATTTTAAATTATTGCGAGTCGGGTTGGGTCTCTAACCCCTGCAATAGGCGGGGGGGGGGGTGTCACTGTACCATATATATTCCTTTTCTCCAGGCTAAACCAAAAAAAGATAAATTTTTTCAAGTTCTGCTTTCACTAGTTGTAAGAAGCAACCATCTCAAGAACCATCTACAGAAGCTGATATTTTGGGCTGAAAAAAGGGGTCCTCGGCTTATATGCGGGTCAATACTTTTAGCCACTGAGGCAAGTTTGGGTCAGTGGCTAAAAGTCATTTTAAACATTGTGCGCCACTTCTCCTGACCCACCCCCATGTTTAAAATGACTTTTTAAAAGGTCATTTTAAAACAATGTTTAAAATGATTTTTAGCCACTAACTCAAGCACTTGCCTCGGTGGCTAAAAGTCATTTTAAACATCACACACACAGCTCACAAAGGAGGAGTTGCCAGACCCTGCTGCATTTCCCACCCTAGGCTTCTACTTGAGTCAATAAATTTTCCCAGTTTTTGGGGTTTAAATTAGGGGTCCCGGCTTATACTCAGGTCGACTTATACTCGAGTATATACAGTATCTTTTTTCAAGCACACACAAAAGTTACGATGTCAAGTGAAAATAGCTGAATGAATTGTAATGCTTTAGCAGCTATCTAACTTCGACGCAGCACAACTTAGACATAGCTGGGGAGAAAAGCAGAATAAAAAGTATAGGAATGAATACACCATACTGGGTAAAAAACAGACCAGGATGGGTATCACTCTTAATCTTTTTTTCTGCCACTCTTCTTGTAGCAACAGCATAATGCTTTCCCCAGTGAAAACAAGAATCTGTGCACCTCACTGAGTGTTTTCTGCTTGGTTGTCCTTAGCTGTACTTTAAAATCCTGGACGTCACGCTGACTGGATGCTATACAGACCAGCATTCCATCCAGGTCTTCAACTCAGGAAAGCCGAAGATCAGCACAGGTGAGCCAAACATTTCATAACTGGTCATTTCAGTGGAAACAAATAAGATTAAGATGCTTGAGTGGATCCAGATGAGCTTGCGTGTTTTGTTTCGGAAGGGGACTGGTTCCCGGAACTCAGTCCCACCCTCCAAAAGAAAATCAACCACTGTCTTACCTTGATGTAGCTCACGCTGGGCGAAATTCTAACCAGGAAGCAGCCTCTGACGCGTCATCTTTCCGTCTCCGGAGCGCTGGCCAATCAGACAGGGAGGTGGGACGAATCATGTCCTTGCACTCCTTCTGATTGGCCAACATCAGGGAGAGAGAAAGATAGGCTGCTTCCTGGTTGGAATATTGCCCATCGCAAGCTACAGCAAGGTAAGACTGGTTGATTTTGTTCTGGATTTTGTTCTGATTTTGTTCTGGGTTCCAAGTGCCATCTGTGCTGACATGTTTCGTTTTGGAACCAGTCTTCGGAAACGAAATGCCCATCTCTACTTGCTGTTGATCAGCTACTTCCTGGTTATCTTTCTGCAGAATTGAACTTGTAGCTATTTCAATTTCTAGGTAAAACATGCTCACTTGTCATTATCTAGCACCATACCTGCTACATGCACGGATCAGCCTAGTTTCAGAACCTAATCAGGGATGGGACTGGCCAGGACTAGAGTGGGAGACCAACATGGACTTCTGGAGGTGGAGCTTTGTAAGGATTCTGGAACAGTGCTGCCAGTTGGAGCTGCTAGCATTGAACTAGATCGGGCATGTCCAAAGTCAGGCCGGCCCGGGGGCCAAATGCAGCCCGTTTACAAATTCCGAGTGGCCTGTGGCCTCTGCTCTGCCACCGGCTCAGCCTGTCATGCATCCCCGCCAGCTGGCCCCTCCCCATACTGGATGGGGGCATCAGCTTGCAGTTTTATGTTTTGCCTGCCCTCCCTGCCTCTGTCCACCACC
Organism: Phrynocephalus versicolor; assembly: GCA_023846285.1. Lineage (NCBI taxonomy): Eukaryota > Metazoa > Chordata > Lepidosauria > Squamata > Agamidae > Phrynocephalus > Phrynocephalus versicolor. The sequence goes on along the minus strand of JAHTLZ010000268.1, from coordinate 2,823,749 downwards.
CAGCCAGCCACCTTCCCAGCCTACCCATTCCCGGCTCCGTTGCTGCAGCATCCTCCCTGCCTCCTTGCATGTTATAGAGACTTGTCCAAAGTCCGGCCCAGGGGCCAAATGCGGCTGAATGGTCGCCCCCCCCCACACACACACACATTTTCACCTCACCAAATCTGGCCCTCCTTGCAAAAAGTTTAGACACCCCTGAACTAGATGGAGCAGGAGCATGACTCAGCCGCTGCCTGCGTCCCCGTCATGGGATAGGTCGGTGTCAATATTTGAAAACTTTTAAGCACAAGGTCCAGAAATTGTAAAAACACATCCAGGGCACAAAGCTAAACTGCTGCAGTCGTGTGGCTTGAAACCACCAGTTTCTGCTGGTTATTTCTATGAAATGAATAGGGAAGGAATTGTGGAAATGAAGGGAGAACCTATCAGCTGAATGAAGGAACTTAGTGATTGGTTTTGGATCATGAGAACCCCCTGTTGTGGCCTGTGTCAGAATAGCCGCAAGGACATCCAACCACTAGCAAGAGACAAAGAAGAAGAAACATATTCCTTTTGATCTTTTATGTGTTTTACTATGAAACCTAAGAACTTATATTTCTCCCTCCCTTTTAATTCTAGCTCGAGAAGTGCTTTCTTCGAATTACTACATTTGGAACTCCAAAGCTCCTGCGCCTGTCGTGTATCGAACTTTACTCTTCTAAAACCACCCCTTTAGTTTTCTACTGCAAATGACAAAATAAATTTGCTGGAAATATTTTAACCCGTGTCTCTTGTTATTTGAAACAGTTGTCGGGAGAAAAACAAGATTGCTTTTGGTGGGCTCACGTCTTCCTTCCCCGTTGCGCCTCATGTCGGACAGCACATGGGCCGTTTTGTGAGTCGAATTTCTTTGCACATTCACTGATCCAAATGGACTTCCTCTAACATTGACTTGTTTTAGCATACTCAAGTTGCCGTTGGAGCAGTCCTATTTGAAACAGTGCACTTGACCAAGACGTTGACTCATCCAAGGCCCAGTGATTCAGTCGGCCTACTCAAGTGCATTTTGCGACAAGGAGCAACAGGATTTTGGCCGTGGTGGTGTATGCCTGCTGTTCCCAACTCCTTGGATAGCCCAGACTGGTTTTGACAGATCCATTGCACATGTGTTCAGCCATCCCCCGCCGTTTCGGGGTTCATATACAGTGGTACCTCGAAGAATGAATTTAATTCGTTCTCCGAGCCAATTCATTTATCCGAAAAAAATCATTATCCGAAACACGGTTCCCCATAGGAATGAATGGGAAACCAATTAATCTGTTCCAGAGCCTAGGAAAATGACACAGACACCTGGTTTTTTTGCTCAAAACTCTTTATAAAGTGCACTTTAAAGGTACAGATGTGATGCAGCCCAGGATAACTCTTTTTTACCAATGCATGCTGGAAATTCGTTATCCGAGGCAGCCCAAAGAGAAAATTTGTTATCTGAGGCAGACCTATACCTAGAATTGCGATTTGTTATCCGAGGCAGCCCATAGGGAAAATTCTTTATCTGAGGCAGCCCTATACCTGTAAAATGCTATTCGTTATCTGAAAAGTTCATTATCAGGAGCATCGTGGCGCAGTGGTTAAATGCCTGTACTGCAGGTAAAACTGTGCTCACGACCTGGGGTTCAATCCCAGGTAGCAGGCTCAAGGTTCACTCAGCCTTCCATCCTTCCGAGGTCGGTAAAATGAGTACCCAGCTTGCTGGGATTGGGGGGGGGCAATGTGCAGCCTGCATTGCTGTAATAAAAACTGTAAACCGCCCAGAGACTACTTGAAGTGGTATGGGGCAGTGTATAAGCAGAACACTTTTTGTTATCTGAGATATTACTGTACTACATACCCAGTATATCAAGGCAAGGGCCCCTGGGGCGAACTGCGTGGGCCTGTTTGAGGCCTCCTGCACTTACCCCAGGCCTGGCACTTCCCCGAGTGGGCCTCACACTGGCTTCCCGGTTCTGCTGGAAGCCCCAGAAGTGATTTCTGGTGAACAGTGGCTTCCGAAAAACCGGAAGTGCCTTCAAGATTGCCCGAAAACACTTCTGGAGCCTCCGACAGACCCAGAAAGCCTGTTGGAGGCCCGCTCGGGGCAGTGCCAGGCCTAAGGTGAGTGTAGGAGGCCCCAGACAAAAAACCCCATCCCGTCCCGACCCAGAAGCCGCATATCACGGATTTTCCTTTAATGCAGGTCGGGTCCCTAATGCCCGCGATAAAGGGGGGATTACTGTACTGCCAAACTGTTGGAATAAATAGATCTGTCAAGATTGCGACAAAGGGGATTAAATTATTTAAAATGTGCAGACATTTGATCTTCTCTTACACCTGGATCACTCCATGTACCATTTCCTTTCTGCTGAAAGCAGCAGACAATATGGGTCAACCAAAAGTTTCAAATTTGGCCTGGTTGATCACTTTGCCGCATGGACAGGCAAGTCCCTTTCATCAGAGAACCTTGTCTTTGGCTGCATTAGATCCGAAGAAGAAGAAAAGCGCTAGAATGAATGGGAAGATCCAGCGACTTCTGCAGCCGCTTTTCGTTTACCAAGACCCCATCTGCCCTCTGTCTCGGAATGCCCAAGAGGCAGGCAGAGAAGGATGTTCTTGCCACATCCAGGAAGACTCGAACTTTGGATATTCTGCTTCTAAATCCTGTTTGCCAAAACCTGGGATGGATCAGAGAGCCAGGCATGCTAAAATGGAGGAGCTGCCCCCCAAATGTATGCCACACACGCCTGGAGTGACAGAAACTGTCATGGGGGGGGGGGCATGCGTGATGCCAAATGAGAGTTGTACTCTTCACACATGCAGAGACTGAGAGTGCAAGCTGAGAGGAGATACCACAGTGTTCCTCTGTGTTAGGCAACCCTATTTTTCCAACCCTAGTTTGGCCCTCACCTACTCTGTCATGCAAGCAAGTAGAGATGGACATGACTTAGCGCAATTTTCGTTTTCGTTTTCATTTTTTCGTTTTCGTTACGTAACGAAACGAAAACGAAAAACGGTTCAAAACTGGACCGAAAACGGAAACGAAACGACTAATTTCGAGCCAATTTTCGTTTTTCGTTACTGGAAAAAACACATAATGGAGCTAAATGGGAAGAAACGAAAAAAATTCGTTTTCGTTTTTCGTTTTCGTTACGTAATGAAACGAAAACGAAAAATTTTGAAATTAGCTCACGAAAACGGAAACGAAATGAAACGGACCCTAGCCGAAAATGAAAACGAAAACGAAATTTTTTTTCTGAGTCGTGCCCATCTCTACAAGCAAGACATCTCAAACTAGGAGATGCCTGCTCCTGTGCCCCCATTCTCAACAAAAAAGTTTCTAAAACAGAACAGGTGTTACAGCACCTCCTTGCATCCCCCAGAGTCCAAACCAAGGAAAA
>JAHTLZ010000268.1:2805772-2817501 GCA_023846285.1 Phrynocephalus versicolor | reverse complement strand
CTTCCAAAATGGACGTACAATCCAAGGAGATTATCTCTATAAGCAAAGCAAATGGGTGTTATGCTAATTCTAGATGATGTAGAACTATATTCTCACCAATGAGGCCTCCCCTATGAAAAAGTAGAACCTTCATGGCTAGAGCCGGTAGAGATGGGCACGAATTGGCTCGTACCAATTTTGTGCTGATTCATAAAGGCAGGAGGCAGGAGAGAAGCTGCTGTTCCCAACCACTGCCTCCTCAGCTGATCAGCCACTCACCAGGCCCAGCTTGCATGGGTTTTTTTCTCCACCTCCTGGGCTAATCTCCCAGTCAGCAGCAAGAGCATAGACTTCTCTGCCCTGCCCTTTTATGGGAGCTGGAGATCAGCCAAGAGGGCGGGGCAGAGAAGCCTGAGCTGTTGCCAAGAAGGACCAGTTAAAGAGGGGCAGGAAGCAAGCACATGAGTGGCTGATTGAGCAAGGGGATGCGGGCACGAACTGGGATGAACCAGTTCGTGCCCATCTCTAGGATGGTTACTTCACATCCATTCTCGTCCCGGGAGAAAGTTCGTTGCGTGTTGATGTCGGTTGCGGTCACGTGGTCTTCTTCCGGTTCTGTCCCTGTTCCCATGTACGCACGGGCGTGATGGATGATACCGGCATGACTGTTACCGCACGTCCTCGTTCCGTGATGAGATGTGAAATTCCATGCCTTTGTTCTCCGTTTTTTTTGGGGGGGGGCACGACCTTCCGTTTTTTGATGTTTCGATTCCCCAAAGCCTTGCCTTCAATGTGTTACAGAGCTAAGTTTGAGGCATTTGTCTTTTAATCTCTCTGCACTCTGCTGCTGACTCCGTAGGGAATGTACTGGCGAATGGCACTTCGCACTCCTGTCACTAAATGGAGAATGGCACGTTGCGTGATGAGCCTTACCTCACGCGCACTCGTCTCAGAATGAGAAGCGTGATGAGCAAATTCCTGAGGCCAGGGAGGGGAATCGCTCATCCCGCTTAAATCGCAGTTCAGGGGGCGTGGTCGGGATGAACTCCCCTCGTCTCGCAATGGACGTGCAGTTAGATTACTTCATACCAGTCCCAAGCGGGACCACGAACAGCAATGAGATGGACGTGAAGTATCAGCCATTGTCTCACCAATGAGGCCTCCCCTGTGGATAAAGAGAACCTCCATGGTCTGAGGCAGTACATGAGAAGAGTAGGCAGGAGGAACAAACAATGAAAAATTAAAAGGCCATCTCCTGACCGCCTTGCTGGTAAGTTTTCTGAAACCGCTCACTGTCCCTAACAGTTCTCTCAAAAATCTCTCTAACATCCAAGAGGAAGCTCTGCCACGTTCCCCTCCGGCCCGTTTAATCATTTTCCAGCGTTTTTGACTTATTTTTAGCCCCCTTTCCTCCCCCCCGCTTCACCCACTAACATAGCTGAAATAATTACCCCTTTTTTCCACGTTACTTCCCCCCACCCCAAAGGCTTATATTTACCTATTTGTTAAAAGGATTTCTCCTGCTGGCGTGCTGTTGCTGTGACAAGGAGACTCTGAGTGCACAGTAGGCGAAATAATATTGTATATTGCACAGCAAACCCCCTGCGATCGAATGTTAATTTAACCAATAAAGTAACGGCACGGCAATTAAGGAGAATAATCATTTCTTATCTCTTAACGGGGTTAAAAGGAGAAGTCAGATTTACCCTGTTGTGCTCACCGGCTCAGAAATTATTTCACAAATCACGGGAAGACGGCAGCCTCGAACCTCGTCGGCTGTGGCGGGCTAATAATGCAAAATGCCAAGGCTGGGGCTCAAGCGTGACTTCCTTTTCCACCTGCCGCTTTGCTGCCTCCTCCTCCTCCTCCTCCTCCTGTGATCTCCATTTTTAGCACTCTTTATCCAAAGAATAGTACACTCCACTTGAAGGGGGAGGTTACCAAAAATTCACCCATGAATTTCTCCCGCCTGGCTTAAACTTTTAGGTATTTAAACTATAGGAGGCATCGTTTAAGGCAGGGGTGTCTAAACTTTTTGCAAGGAGGGCCAGATTTGGAAAGGTGAAAAAGTGGGGGGGGGGAACCATTCATCCTCATTTGGCCCCCGGGCCGGACTTTGGACAATTCTCTATAACATGCAAGGAGAAAGGGAGGATGCTGCAGCAACGGAGCCCGGGGTGGGTAGGCTGGGAAGGTGGCTGGGGGGTGGGGTGGACAGAGGCAGGGAGGGCAGGCAATACGTAAAACTGCAAGCTGATGCCTCCATCCGGTATGTGGAAGGGCCAGCTGGTGGGGATGCATGACAGGCTGAGCCGGTGAGGAGAAGAGTCTGCAGGCCACTGAACATTTGTTAACAGGCCGCATTTGGCCCCCGGGACTGACCTTGGACATGCCTGGTTTAAGGGACCCAGCTTGGCGTAATGGATAGACTGAAGGGGGCAGGACGGAGAAGGCCTGAGTTCGAATCCCAGCTCAGCCTCGGAAACTCATTGGGCATGCGGAGGGGGGATATGATTGAGACGTACAAAATAATGTAGGGCATGAGCCAAGTGGATAGAGGGACACTCTTCTCCCTCTCACAAAATACCAGAACTAGGGGACATCCACTCAAACTGAGGGCTGGGAGAGTGAGAACAGATAAAAGAAAACGTTTTTTTTAGCCCAGTGCGTTGTTAGTCTGTGGAACTCCCTGCCACAGGATGTGGTGATGGGCATCTGACCTGGATGCCTTCAAAAGGGGATTGGACAGATTCCTGGAAGTAATGTCCATCACAGATTACAAACCATGATGGAGATGTGTCATCTCCAGGCTTAAAACCAGGGTACTTCAAGGGCCAGATGCAGGGGGGTGGTATTAGAGATCTAGTCTCGTGCGCTCCCATTGGCATTTGGTGGGGCCACTGTGAGATACAGGAAGCTGGACCAGACTAGCCTTTGGCCTGTTCCAGCATGGCTCTTCTTATGTTCTTATGGGAGAGGTAAAACCATCCCTTAAGTACCACATCCCCTGACAACCTCATTAGGGTCACTATAAAATACAGTGGACCCTCATATAACAAATTGTTTGTATAACATAAAATTTGTGCAACGTAAAAAATTCCGGACAAAGGGGAAATTTGCTTAACAGAATTGTCTGTGGGGCGAATCCGTACAACATAAAAACGGTCACGATTAGGGATTACTCCGTTTTCAATGCATTCCTATGGGAAATTTGTATAACGGGAAATTTGCTTAACATAATTTCATTTGGAACGAATTAATTACTTTATACAAGGTACCACAGTAAATGAAATAAGTCAGTTCCAGCTTGAGCGCACATAACAACACAATGTTGATCACAGAAACATAAAATCATAGCCTCATACAGTGGGAAGCAACCCTGAGGATCACTGAGTCTAACTTTATTTGAAGCATAGGAAATCTAATGCCAAAACATCCCTGATAGACATCAAGCTAATATCTGGTTGGAACAGCCGAAGGGAATCCAATAATTTCCTAGGTATTCCACCTAGAAAGAGCTCTTAACCATTGGTACATTCTTCTTAACAGCCCAAATCCTGTTGCAAATTGCACTAAGGTAGGTCCAATTAATCAGTGGGATTTTGTAATGTATCTGCTCCTTCTGTGCTAAAGCAAGTAGCCATTCAAATAGACCAGGGGTGTCCAAACTTTTTGCAAGGAGGGCCAGATTTGGTGAGGTGAAAATATATGGGGGCCGATAATTCAGCCGGGGGTGGGGGGGAGAAAGGGTGTGGTCCGTGTGCATCTGCAACAGATGCAAATTCTCTGGTTTCAAGGTTCAGCGGCTGTTACACAGCCCGGAAATCGGCCCACGCACACCCAAGATGCACAACTGCACCCATATGCTGCCCTCCATCGTAATGAGGTGGGGAAGACGCTGCAGCAACGGAGCCAGGAGTGGGTAGGCAGGCGGGTGGCTGAGGGGATGGATGGAGGCAGGGAGGGCAGGCAAACCATAAAACTGCAAGCTGATGTCTCTAGACAGCACAGAGAAGGGCTGGCCAGTGGAGATGAGTGACAGGCTGAGCCAGCAGAGAGAAGAGGCTGAGGGACACTCAAAATTTTAAATTGGGCCGCATTTGGCCCCTGGGCCGGACTTTGGACATGCCTGAAATAGACCATTTGAATAAATGGGATTTTTGGAAGGGGTGGGCTTGCCCGATCGCCACTGATTCAACAGGCTGTACAGTAGGACCCCCTTATCCACTGATTCAGTGATCCACGGTTGGCAGAGGAAACCATTAAATAAATAATTCAGCAGCTGCAAGGCAAGCTACTGTCACAAACAGCCGCTCTAAAGCAAACTGCTGTCGTAAAACTGTAGCTGGGTAAATTGAGCTACTGTCACAAACAGCAGCCGTAAAGCAAGCTATTGTCACAAAACATCAGTTGGACAAAACTGGACCACCATCTGATCTCTCAGATCTACTTTGATTCGAATTCCTGCCTGGAGCAGGGGTCGGAGTTGATGGCCTTCTAGACCCTTCCCAACTCCATGATTCTATGGTTCTAGCTGCCTTTTTTGAGGTTTTGCCTCTCCTTCCAAAATGCTGCTTGAGCCAAACAGGCCATTTAATCAGCAGGATGCAACCCATCCCATGAGACACCACTACTGGTGCTCCACAAGTCAATTAATCCTGCCGTTTCACTGATGCATGTGATCTATAAACACCGATTCCCCCCACCAACACACTCTGCTTTATCATTTTCTTTCTTTTTGGGGTCTTTTTGTTTTTGCTAGTTGGAAATGTGGGACATTGTCTTCCTTCCCCCCTTCCCTTTCTACAGTGTCCCCTTCTTATTTCAAATGAGCCGTCAACTTTTAAAAACTTTATAAATATTGTAAGAACATTAATCTGTTCTTCTGTGGAGACTCTCAGGGCGCTTTTACACGACCCCTAAAATCTGAGGCAAAGGTCTCCCAGATCCAAAGCTTAAAAATGTTTTCCCACCAGCTCCAGACTTTAAAAAAAATTAAGTATGACCACACCCAACTAAGCGCGTCCCAGCGCACTTTTCAAGTACCTGGCCTCCAGGAGGTAAAAAATCTTCCGATGCGCATTGTAAAGCTGTGAATGCCGGGCTCCCTCGCCTTCTGTTTGTTTGTCCCCACCGCCCCTTTAAGAGACAGGAATCACTACGGGGTAGCTCAGGGCGGCTTCGACCAGCAGACTGGAGGTGAGCCTGCATTTTTTTCTCCCTTTGTTTCTCCCTCCCCTCATGCAGACAGGAACAATGGAGTGCGGAGGGGTGACAAACCCCCACAATCTCTGGTCCGAATTTAAGTTGCGGGCAGATTTTAGAGGTCGTGTAAAAGCGCCCTCTGTCACCCAGGTGAGGTTATCCGGAAGCTAAGTCTTGGCAACTGGACTTCTTTTCTTGTGAGATTGAAATGTTTCACTACTCATCCAAGTAGCTTTGTCAGTCCAAATATGGACTGATGAAGCTACTTGGATGAGAAGTGAAACGTTTCGATCTCATAAGAAAAGAAGTCCAGTTGCCAAGACTCAGCTTCTGGATTGATCTACTCCTTTATTAGCACATGTTATTAACAAAAGAAACCGGGTTTTTTTCCAATAGTGAAAAACTTCCAGGAAGCAAACGGTTTTTCTTGAAGATGTCACAGGCAGTATCCAATCAGTCATGCTCAAGACTGCTCTGTCTCCAAAACCGTACAGCAAAGTTGTTGCTTCTTTAAATTCTTAATTCATATATCTCAAGAAAAAACAATGCAAAAACAATGACTTTTCCTTTCAGATTCTGAGTCAGAAATGGACTATATGCATATATGTAGTTTAAATGCTGTGTACGAAATATTCCCAACTGGTATGAATAAATGCGGAGCTGCATAGATGCCCTAAGCACATCTGATCTTACCTGATTTCGGAAGCTAAGCAGGGTCAGTACTTGGATGGGAGACCACCAGGGAATACCAGGTGCTGTAGGTGCCTGGAGCAGGAACTGGCAAACCACTCCAATACTCCTGCCAAGAAAACTCCATGGACCTGGGGTCACGAAGAGTCAGTCATGACTGTAACGGCACAATTTATTTATTTATTATTTATTTAGAACACTTGTATCCTGCCCATCTTCCAAATCGGAACTCTGAGCAGCTAACAATAAAACAGGACAATAAAAGGCCAATCCACAGATTGCATTAAAAAGGGGGGGAGGCAACCCTCCAGAGGGATAATGCAAGTGGCAGAGAAAAAAAGAAAAAAAACTTAAGTAGAAAGGTTGTCAAACGCCTCCTTAAAAAGGTGAGTTTTCAAAGCCTTTTTAAAGGCGGGCAGGGACTCTGCAAGGTGCAGCTCACTGGGGAGATGGTTCCACAACGTGGGGCCCACCACAGAGAAGGCGCGGTCACGCGTACACGATTTCTGCGCCTCTCTGGGTGTGGTCAACCTCAGTGAGCGCGCCTGCGCCATTCTCGTGGGCCTGGACCCAGTTGATCTCTGGGAGATACGCTCCGACAGGTACTCTGTTCCCAAGCCGTGGAGGGCTTTGAAAGTCAAAACCAGGACCTTGAACCTTATCCAGAAGACAACAGGAAGCCAATGAAGGCGAGCCAGAACTGAGCTGATGTGCTCGAATCTACGAGCACCCACCACCAGCCTGGCCGCCGCATTCTGCACCCGCTATAGCCTCCGGACAAGGTCAAGGGCAACCCTACCTAGAGGGCATTGCAGTAGTGGGTCCTTGAGATCATGAGGGCCTGCACAACTGTCCTAAGGGAGGACTCATTGAGGTACGGTCGGATCTGGGCGATCCTGCGGAAATGGAAGAAAGCGGCCCTGGAGACCTCCATCACCTGGGCTTCCAGGGAGAGGGCCGAATCCAGGACACACACACACACACACACATGAATAAATGCAGTGTGTAGACTTCCAGAATATTCTAGAAATATTAGGTGTGCTTTCACCAGGCAGAAGAGTCATTCATCTTCAACATAACTGGCAACATTTCTTTTGTGGAGTCCAACATCCTGATACCCTGTTGGCCGGGTGATTCTGGGAGCTGCAAGTGAAAAACTAACTATTCTCAGGTCTGATGGTCACCTAGAGATGTGTAGTGAATTGGATTATTGGAGCTAGGCCCTAAATGGAGCTCAAGGACATCACTTTTTTTGTGGAATACAAATCCCATAATCCCCTAACGCACCTGGCTAGTGGCCAAACAGGTTGGGGGAATCTTGAAACCATTTTATCACCACAGTATGATTTCGAAGTTCTCTGTTAACATTACTAATGGATTTTCAACAAGATAATGCTGTGGAAAAAAATCCTGGAGAGATTGTCACAGAGCTGCAGTGTTCGTTTCTGGGTGAACTAGTCGCAATAAGCACTTTTTGAGCACTTAAGAAAACATGGTATAAATAAACACCTCACAGTAATAAGGGCATCCTCAGCACATCGCATGGTGTTATTGTCCATGTTTTCCATTTTAATCCCCTTCGTGTCCGGATTAGCTTCACTGGCACTGGTCTTGAGCGCAAGGAAGATAGGAAGACATTTTGTGGTGGAAGGAACAGAGCCACCCTGACGGAGGTTTAATAAAAGTCTATCAGTAAATACATTTCTGGGAGTCAAGAGGGATCTCTTTCTGGCTGGTTACTGCAATGCTCTCCCCAAGGCCCCAAGCCGGGGACAGTTCTGAGGGGAAAAGAAGGAAGAAGGAAGCCAGAGGCAAACTGGACCTCTTTGGGGCTAAAAAAAAAACTAAACTGAGGTGATTTTCTTGAACATTTTCAATGGCATTGAAAAGCACACACACACACACACACACACACACAAACACACACACACAAACACACACACACACACACACACACACACTTTTTGGGATAGCTAGGGAACCACGCAACAACAACAACAACCCACATTTGTTGGTGTTCATCATTGGCTTTATTTGTCATTGTGACCGTCGCCAGATGACCACATCTGCTTGGGTACGTGGTATCCTATTTTTTTTTCTAATTAAGTAATTTTATTGGGTTTTTTAGGAAAGGGGAGTAAGGGAGAGGGATATGGGGGGAAAGGAATACAATTAAAAAGTTACATTGAATATATCAAGCCAAAAATAGCGTTTTAACATATTAACGAACCACCAAATGGTATCACAATACTAATAGGTTTGTTACTTCTTGCCATCTTTTCCGAGAAATCTCATCGTAAACTCCCTTTAGAAAGCCGAGAGTCTGTCGATTTCAATACATTCTCTTATCTTTTCATAGAAGTTTCTCTCTGTTGGCACATCTGGTTGTTTCCAAAATTTCACGTACAATATTCTTGCAGCAACAATTACATGGTGAAGTACATATCTCTGGTCATAGGGAATATTGATATCTACAATATTTAATAAAAAAATTCTGGTCTAAGCTCTAATTTAATTTTCAAATATCTTTCTAAAAAAGATTTTACCATTATCCAGTATGCCTTTGCCTCTTTACAAGTCCACCACATATGGTAAAAGGTAGGGTACGTGGTATCCTAGTTTTATTCCCATCCGGCTGACATAAACCCTAATGGGACCGCGGTCCAGTTCGCAGAATCACAGTTGGAAGGAACCTGTCAGGCCATCAAGTCCCACCCGCTCTTGAAGGCAGGGATACAGATCAATGTTGTCTATTCATGCTGTAGGATGTCCCTCAATTCCTTGTTCTCAAATACTTGAACATGTCTTAATTGTACTGGACTGTATCTTATCCCTCATTACTGTAAGTCACCTTGGGTCCTTTTCCAAGGAGAAAGGTGGGGTAAAAATACTCTAAAATACAGTAAATAAAAGAAAGAAAAGAAAAGAAAAGAAAAGAAAAGAAAAGAAAGCTACAGGAGCTATTTTGACAAAAAGGCACCAATCACAGTCTTTGAAAAGTTGTTCTTAGGACAGAGGAACACAACGGCCCGCTGGAGAACAAACATTCACGAAGCAGAAGCAGGAGACTGTTGTGGAGTGGGTTTAGTGATTTCAGCAGTGATTCAGCTCTTTGACATAGCAGGCTGGAGACAGCTTCTAATGTAACAGCTCTTTAGTCAGGGAGAGAACAAGACTGGGGACTGGGGAGAGGGAGATACATTTATAGGAGCCAGGATTGGCTAGGAAAAGATACATTTTGGAGGGAACAATTACAACCAATCACAAAGCTGCCTTTTGGCAGAGACCAATAGGATTGAGGATCCAAATACAGCAACTTGAATAAACCAATAGGCCTGTTCCCTTTGGAACAGGAAGGCAGTTACTTCAGCATAAGCAAGCACAGATAATAGGAATACAGATCAATACACAACAGAGACTATTCCTGCAAGGCCCAACATCATTCTCTTGTCGTCCAGTTATAGCTGATGTCAGCATGGCATTATATCTGCCTGCCTGGAAACTTTCCAGGCACCACTCAACAAAAGCAGAAGGTGTTGGCTGCAAAGTCGGCAGCTCGGTGGTTCGAATCCCGGGTGCTGCGCAGGGGAGCGAGCTCCGGCTGATAACCCCAGCTCCTGCCAACCTAGCAGTTTGAAAGCATGCCAATGCAAGTAGATAAATAGGTACCGCCGTAAAAAGCGGGAAGGTAAAACAATGTTTCCAAGCAGTCATGCCGGCCACGTGGCCACGGATTTGTACAACACTGGCTCTTTGGCTTGAATATGGCGATGAGCAACGCCCCTAGAGTTGGACACGACTAGCACGCATGTGTGTGGGGAACCTTTACCTTCACCTCCCCTCCACTCTTTAAAAAAAAAAAAAAGGACCCTCCAGCCTCCTAAAAGCCCTGTTTCTGAAACCCCAAAATCAGTGTGAAAATTCTTTGGTATACTGTTTGCCAGAATGTTCTTAGAACATAAGAAGAGCCATGCTGGATCAGGCCAACGGCCCATCTAGTCCAGCTTCCTGTATATCTCACAGTGGCCCCACCAAATTCCTCTGGGAGCGAACGAGACTAGATCTCTGTCTCCTGATGCCACTCCCCTGCATCTGGCCCCCCACCCGCTTCCGCATATCGCGGATTTTCATGGATCACAGGTGGGGTGGGTCCCTAGCCCCCACAATCGGCGGGGTTTACTGTACCCTGTTTTTTTAACCCCGGAGAGGACACATCTCCCTCATCGTTTGTAACCTGTGATGGACTTTTCCTCCAGGAATCTGTCCAATCCCCTTTTGAAGGCATCCAGGCCAGATGCCATCACCACATCCTGTGGCAGGGAGTTCCACAGACTAACAACGCGCTGGGTGAAAATTTTTTTTCTTTTGCCTGTTCTTACTCTCCCAGCCCAAAATTCTTCTTCTTTTTTAAATAATCCAAATAGTTTTGGTTAGAAAAGCACCTTCTTTTGCACCAAATGTTGTTCACATTTGCTCCAGGCGTTGATCGCGAGCGAGGCTTCCCCCCTCCGAGTTAATCATAGCTTTTGGGTCGCCCTTTAGTCAACCAGAAAGCCAACTAACGCCACAGTGCTCACCGCCGCCGTTTCTGCCGCTGGCTAGGAGTCGTCAAATAGGTCACAAATAAACCGGCTCCCCTTGCGGGGAAAGACAATGGAATTATTTGTACTCCTACTACCTCCAATTACAGTAAGAGCAACAATTATAAGGCTGCACTCCTACAGCCACCCTAAAGGGAAAATGGGAGGAAAGTGTTCCATTAGCCAGAGCGACAGTCAATTTCCCTCACTATTAGCCCGATGGTGCGCCACTATCGCCTGAGGGAAGCCGGGGTCATAGGGGAACAATTAACGATGCTGACAATTAGCTCTTCCGCGGTGCACCCCTCCGCCCTAATGAGAGAATTAAAAGGAAGGGAAGGAAGAAAAGTCCTGGACACCTGTTCGCACTTCTTCCTTAGGGGAGGCAGAGTGGATCGCTGGCAGGATAAGCTACAGGGAGCCCCCCCACACACACACACAACAAACCTACAAACAGTGGCACCTTGTATAAAGGAATTAATTCGTTCCAAATGAAATCCTGTTAAGCAAAATTTCCTTTATACAAATTTCCCATAGGAATGCATTGAAAATGGAGTAACCCCTAACCGCGACCATTTTTATGTTGCACGGATTCGCCCCATAAGTGATTCTGTTAAACAAATGTCCCGTATCTCAGGAATTTTTTATGTTGTACAGATTTTATGTTACACAAACCATTTGTTATACGAGGGTCCACTGTATTTAACTCCATCCCTAGAGTGACCTTATGGGTTCTCTGTGCCTGGAAGCAAACTAAGGGGATTCTTTGTTTTATTCTGGAGTGGGCAACTCCTGGTTCCGAAGAGGAATGATTGCAAAAGGGCAGGTACATAAGAACATAAGAAGAGCCCTGCTGGATCAGGCCAAAGGCCCATCTGGTCCTGCTTCCTGTATCTCACAGTGGCCCCACCAGATGCCTCTGGGAGCGTACGAGACTAGATCTCTGTCCCCTGATCCCACTCCCCTGCATCTGGCCCTTGAAGTCCCCTGGTTTTAAGCCTGGGGATTACACATCTCCATCATGGTTTGTCACCTGGGATGGACTTTACTTCCAGGAATCTGTCCAATCTCCTTTTGAAGGCATCCAGGCCAGATGCCATCATCCCACCTTGTGGCAGGGGGTTCCACAGACTCACAGCACGCTGGGTAAAACAATAGTTTCTTTTGTCTGTTCTCACTCTCCCAATCCTCCGTTTGAGTGTATGTGTTGGGGGGGGGTAGTTTTGCTTTTGGGTGGCTCACTGGTTTAAGTCTCTGGATGCAGAGCCAGGTTGG
>JAHTLZ010000268.1:2763411-2800763 GCA_023846285.1 Phrynocephalus versicolor | reverse complement strand
CCCATCTAGTCCACCTTTCTCTATCTCACAGTGGGTCTGGGAGCACACGAGACCAGATATCTGTCGTCTGATACCACTCGCCCTGGGAGTGCAGTAACCCACCGCCATTTTGCGATGCAGGTCCCGCGGTCCCGCTACTTCATGGGATCGCAGTACCTGCACCGGGGGGGGGGGGATCTGTTCGCTCCGTGCCCCGCCCCCCCCCGCAACTCCGAGAAGCCGAAAGGCCTTGGAGCCACAGGGGGGCAGCGGGGAAGGACAGCGAGGGCCTCCCAGCCGCGAGGGCTGCGGGGAGGGACAGTATCCCTCTGTGCAGCCCTCCCGGGTGCCTCCAGAGGGCCTCCGAGCCGCGCGGGGCGGGTGCGCAGAGGGACGGCATCCCCCTTTGCAGCGGCCCCAGGCTCCTCCGGAGGTCCCTGGAACCGCGCGGGGGGGGCAGGGGCCGATCGGGTCACTCCGCGCCGCCCCCACGCTCTTCCGAGGCTTTTGCGAGCCCCCCACCCCCCAGGTCCCCCACCCGCTTCCGCATATCGTGGGTTTTCATGGATCACAGGTGGGGTGGGTCCCTAGCCCCCGCAATCGGCGGGGGTTTACTGTACCCTGTTTTTTTAAGCCCGGAGAGGACACATCTCCCTCATGGTTTGCAATCTGTGATGGACTTTTCCTCCAGGAATCTGTCCAATCCCCTTTTGAAGGCACCCAGGCCAGATGCCATCACCACCTCCTGTGGCAGGGAGTTCCACAGACTAACAACACGCTAACAACACCCCTTCACAATTTGGGACAATGTTACTCATCTGAACTTGTCTCCACAATGTCACCTGCCTGACCCACCAGATCTTCCCTTAAGTTACAGGGTAGCCACCGTGAGGGAGGCCCAGAAATCCCCCACGAGGCTGGATCTTCTTTGTGGTGGCTCCGATGTTACGGAACCAACTCCCAGTGAATGGATGCCTGCCCTCCCCTACCCACTAACATTCAGGAGGCAACTTCAAATGTTTTTTTTTCCATAAAGCTTTCCACACCAGCCCTCTTTGACGTTACGCCCTCTGTGCTGTCAGACAGAGAACGTCTTTGGTCCTAGAATCATAGAATCATAGAATCATAGAGTTGGAAGAGACCTCATGGGCCATCTAGTCCAACCCCCTGCCATGCAGGAACCCCTTCACAATATTTCCGACAGATGGCTATCCAGGCTCTGCTTAAAAACCTCCAAAGAAGGAGACTCCACCACCCTCCTTTGGGGCAGCATATTCCACTGCCGAACAGCTCTAACTGTCATGAAGTTCTTCCTAATGTTCAAATGGAATCTCTTTTCCTGTAGTTTGAAATCATTGCCCCGAGTCTTGGTCTCTGAAGCCATGGAGAACAAACCTGTTCCCTCTTCAATATGACATCCTTTCAAATATTTAAACATAGCTATCATATCCCCTCTCAGTCTTCTTTTTGATAGGCTAAACATTCCCAGTTCCCTAAGCCGTTCCTCATAAGACATTTCCTCCAGACCCTCAACCATCCTGGTCGCCCTCCTCTGCACCCGCTTGAGGTTGTCAACATCCTTTTTAAACTGAGGCGCACAGAACTGGACACAGTACTCCAGGTGGGGTCTGGCCAGAGCAGAATAGAGTGGCACTATCACTTCCCTTGATCTAGACACTATGGTTCTGTTGATGCAACCAAGAATCGCATTGGCTTTCTTGGCCGCCGCATCACACTGCTGACTCATGTTCAATTTGTGGTCCACCAAGACCCCCAAATCCCTTTCACAGGTACTATTCTCTAGCCAAGTGTCCCCCATCCTATATCTGTGCAATTCATTCTGTATTTGTTCCTATTCCGCTCTTGTTTTATTTCCTGGGCGCTTATCTTCTATTCCTCTCTGTTTTACTTATTATTGTGAACCACCCAGAGGAGTGCTTTGTGGAAGAACAGAGCAGTAAATAAATAAATAAATAAATAAATAAATAAATAAAGTGTTTGAAACAATGTTGTTTCCTTGTGGCTAGCCAAGAGTTGCACGTTATAAGGAGTTAGTTATAAGTTACTTCCAAGTTTTCTGTTTTCTCTGCAGGAGAAGAATTCCAGAAAGCAGTTGTGTTCCCCCCCTCCCCATTTCTGGGGCCAAAATGGAGGTGGGGGTGCAATTTCAGTCAGGGAAATAGCAATACGGTAAAGGAACAGATCTGCCTCCTCCAGTCTTGATCCAGTGATGGCACTCTCTCTTCCCTTGGCTGTGCTCATCTTGAGTTAAAAATCTGTCTGTGGACATTCTCAGTCACCCAGGTGAAGTTACCTGAAGCTGAGTCATGGCAACTGGACTTCTTTTCTTGTGAGATCGAAATGTTTCGCTACCCATCCAAGTAGCTTGCAGACCCCTCAACACCTCTCTCAACAGGGGTGGGGGACTCCGGCAAAACCTGTCTCCCACTTATCATGCTGCCCTTTCATCAAACCCCAGACAAATCAGAAGCACTTCACACCTCCACCCGCAAGGCCATTGCTAACAACCCATACTTAATGGGTGTTGGGAAGAGTTACATAAGTGGAAATTTCACGTACCCCAGGCCATTGTACATGTTATGAGCCTATTCAGGCCCTTGTCCACATAATGAGCCTATTCAGACCAAGGCGGAGGGGAAACCAAGGCGAACTATAAATGGGAAGCCTCCCACCAACTTTCCTCAGACTGATCAAGCTGCTTGGATGAGTAGCAAAACATTTCAATCTCACAAGAAAAGAAGTCCAGTTGTCTGTCCTAATCTGTGTTAAAACCTTATCTTTTCGTGATGCAGACTACCTTGGGTTCTTTTTAAGAAGAAAGAGTTGGGTGTAAATTTATTTGAAATACAGTAGATAAAATGAATCTGTAAAAGGGAAAGAAAGGGAAATTTCAGCACATAAATTTTCAGTTTTTATTGGGACTGTGGCTGAGGCAATACTCCTGTCTTGGACTTTTCCAGACTGCAGCTGAGTTATATGTATGACTCAGTGGCCTCCCAAAATGGGCTCCTCGTATACCAACCCCTAGCACTCTTTGGGTGGCTTACAAATTTAATTATGCAGGCTACACATTGCCCCCCACCTTCCGGCAAGGTTGGTACTCAATTTACCGACCTCAGAAGGATGGAAGACCGAGTCGTGCTCAAGCTGGTTGCCTGAAACCTTGAAATCAGACTCATGTCGCGAGCAGATCCTTGACGGCAGGGCTGCCGTTCAACCACTTGTGCCACGAGGCCATCTCGTACTCCGACCCACATCTCCCTGCTATGCTGGTTCCGCGCACGCACGCCTTTCATTTTTTAATTGCACGGATAAGTATTCGGTCCTGCAACGTGGTGGAATGAGAGAGCCTGAAAACGGGTGGAGCACTTCAGTGTGATCCAGATACGCGTGAAGGCACCCGCAGCCCTGTCATCCCCTACGACCAAGAGCAGACTCCAAGCCGGGAGGCACAATTTACATTGCTCGTTTGCTATCGGCGGCTTCCCCCTGCTTGGAAAGACTGTATTCTGCTTTAGGAGTTCTCCAGCCAGCCGGGAGGCGTATTATATCGCAAGGAAAAATGCATTAGAGCACAGACCAGCATGGTCCTTCAGCCTGCTGTTTCCGCACAGAAAAGGGAATATAGGCTCACTGTTTCCTTTGCTTACCGAAAGCGTAATCACTTAGGCACAGCCGGAATAAGTCTGGAGCTCATTCAAAAGTAAATAAATAGCTGCTCCCCCCCAAATGCAGCAGCAGATTGTGGATTCTTCCACTCACCGCATTGCCATAGAAACAAAACAAAAAAAAAGTAAGTCAAACAAGTTCCTCTGCGTTCTCAGTTCGTTTATCCAGAAGTTAAGGTAACGCTCAAAAAAAAAAAAAAAATCAGAGAGAGAAAGATTGGCAAGTTGCTGTCATTTATCTCAAGAAAGACATAGTGGAACTGGGAAAGGTGCAGAAGAGAACGGCTAAAATGATTACTTTGCTGGCGCACCTCCCTTATGAGGAAAGGCTAAAACATTTGGGGCTCTTTAGTCTGGAAAAAGGCACCTGAGGTGGGGATATGATTGAGATGTACAAAATAATGCAGGGCATGAGTAAAGTGGATAGAGGGATGCTCTTCTCCCTCTCACAAAATACCAGAACTAGGGGACATACACTCAAATTGTGGGCTGGGAGAGTAAGAACAGACAAAAAAAATATTTTTTCACCCAGCGTGTTATTAGTCTGTGGAACTCCCTGCCACAGGAGGTGGTGATGGCACCTGGCCTGGGTGCCTTGAAAAGGGGATTGGACAGATTCCTGGAGGAAAAGTCCATCACAGGTTACAAACCATGATGGAGATATGTCATCTCCAGGCTTAAAACCAGGGTACTTCAAGGGCCAGATGCAGGGGAGTGGTATCAGGAGACAGAGATCTAGTGTTCTGCTCCCAGACACATCTGGTGGGGCCACTGTGAGATACAGGAAGCTGGACTAGATGGGCCTTTGGCCTGATCCAGCATGGCTCTCCTTATGTTTTTATGTTCTTATTTCACTGTTGGCTTCACCTCTTGGAGCTTTCCGAGTTCCACCGAATTGCAATGGTTTGGCATCCTCTATACACAAGCACCTTTTGGTTACTCTTAGGGCCTTTCAATGCACCGTGATGCTCAAATCCAGACTTCCGACTGCAAGTGTCTGAGAGAGAACAGCGGTGCCTTGTATAAAGGAATTAATTTCTCCCAAATGAAATTCTGTTCAGCAAATTTTCCTTCGTACAAATTTCCCATAGGAATGCATTGAAAATGGATTAATCCCTAATAGCTACGGTTTTTCTGTTGTACGGATTCACCCCATAGATGATTTTGTTAAGCGATTTCCCCCTATCTCTGGAATCCCCCCCTTTAACCAGATTTTCTGTTAAACAAACCGCTTGTTATATAAGGGTCCACTGGAATTATAACCCCACAGAGGGCGTAACTTTGCCACACCATTTTTGATCCATGCATATCTGTGCTACAGCTGCAGCTGGAATATATCTTAGCTGCACGCCCAAGCATTTTAAAGCAGCGACCACCTAAAGCTAGGGCAGCTGATTTAGGACACGTAAAACTTCACACTGACCAGCACCTGTACCTGCTGACTAGAAAGTACAGTGGTACCTCTTAAAATGAATTAATTCGTTCTATGGGTCAATTTGTTTTAAGAACATTTTGTCTTACGAAATGCAGTTTCCCATAGGACTGTATTGAAAATCGTGACTCCATGTCCATGGAGTTTTCTTGGCAGGAATACTGGAGTGGTTTGCCAGTTCCTACTCCAGGCGCCTACAGCACCTGGTATTCCCTGGTGGTCTCCCATCCAAGTACTAACCAGGGCCGACCCTGCTTAGCTTCCAAAATCAGGCGAGATCGGATGTGCTTAGGGCATCTAGGCAGCTCTAAAGTACAGTATAACAAAATGCAAAGAGGGCCTGGAAGCCTGGAAGCCACATTGTTCTGGTACCCTTGTACCTTGGCTTTGTGATGCTAGGACAGGTCTGGGACGCAGTGACTGCTGTGCAACATTGCCCTCTAGTGAGATTCTGCTGTTAGCACACTATCATTGATTTAAATACAGTGGACCCTCGTATAACAAACGGTTTGTATAACATAAAATCTGTACCACATAAAAAATTCCGGAGATAGGGGAAATTTGCTTAACAGAATCGTCTATAGGGTGAATCCATACAACATAAAAATGACCGTGATTAGGGATTACTCTGTTTTCAATGCATTCATATGGGAAATTTGTATAAAGGAAAATTTGCTTAACATAATTTCATTTGGAACGGATTAATTCCTTTATACAAGACACCACTGTAACTGGACTTGGGCCATGCGGTATTAGTTGACACAGGATCAGTAACAGAAGAAGAAGAAGGAGGAGGAGGAGGAGGAGGAGGAGGAGGAGGAGGCTCCTTTTTCAATTTTAAATTATATTTATCTGGCTACCGAAAAGAGATTCTTCCTCGTCCAGAGAGAGATGTCTCAGCACGGCAAATGTGCAACCATTTATATATTTATCCCACACTTCTGCCAAAGAGCATCGACTGAAGTACCTGCTTTACTCACACCAAGCCTTCAAAGTATCTTAGGCCCAGAAAGAGTGACTGTCATAATGGTGCCCTGTGAGAGGTAGTGTGGTGTAGTGGTGAGAGGGTCCGATTAAGGCTCGGGAGGCTTGAGTTCAAATCCCCACGCTGGGGGACCTTGGGGCAATCCTGCTTCCTAAGCCTGCTCTACCTTACGAAGGGTTGTAAGGAGAAAATGGGGCGAAGAAAAGCCACATAAACCACCTTGAGGTTATTACAGGAAAGGGACAGTATAAATGTATCAAATACATAAATATATAAAGGGACGCCTCACTGGATTTGAATCCCTGTCTGTGGGGGGGGGGCTCATCTGACACAACGCAGGAATGGACAATTGGAGGCTCTAGGGTTTAATTTAACAAAAAAGCTCTATAGAATGGCTCAGTTCATACCTCTGGAAGCACTGCTGTCCCCCACAGTTAACTGTGCAAAGCAGAGACACAGAGAAAATGAGAAGGAAGGAAGGAAGGAACGAAGGAAGGAACGAACGAACGAAGGAAGGAAGGCTCTTAGGGAGGAAGGAAGGAAGGTGCCAGGACCCTGCCTGTCACAGAACCTGATTCTGAGGGGTTAAATGGTAAAGAGCTGCTGGAGGAGCCTTGCAGCTCAAATCAGCAGGCAGCTGGGTCTGATGACTCAGCTGAAAACATATCTCCTCCTCCTAGAAGGGCTATGAGCAGGATTCTGCAAAGATGTGCTACCAGGAGAGCTAGGGAAAGGGTCTTTGATGCTAGACGGGGAATCAGGTCGGGAAGCCCTGAGTACTAGCAGAAGCCTTTCCAGAAGTAAGGGTGTGTTCCCTGTTTTGGGATAAAGCTGGTAAGCTCACCTTGAGTTCTCTGTGGGAGCAACGCATCATTTGAACTTGCAACCACGTTCCTGTCTGTGACCTTGGCTCTGTTTCCTGATTTCGGACTGACTTCCTGGACCATGGCTTGGGTTTGGCATCTGGTTTCTGTGAGATATGCTGGTTTTGACTTGGACTGTTAATTGCTGGGAGTTGGATTCTGTTATTTATCTGGCACTTGATTGTTAGCAACGGACTTGAACTTGCCTGGCTTTCCACTAAAGATCTTGGCAAAGAACTGAACCCTGTTTGTATGTGTGCTCTGTATGCGGGGCTTGACGGAAGGAAGGAAGGAAGGAAGGAAGACAAGTTTCCTCAATTTAAAAACCCCAGTCCCAGTCACTTTATAACCCAGAACACAGAGAGAACTCCTAGTTCCCTGAGCTCCTTGGCCTCTGAAGATCCCAGCCACAGAGTCTGGTGAAACGTCAGGAACAAAAACTTCCAGAACACAGACAAACAGCCCAAAAAACTCACAACAACTATAGTTGTGGAGTACTTGTCATGCCTTTGGTGACCAAGTTTAATTTATCCAGTTAGTTAGTTTTTTGTTGTTGTTGTTTTTGTTTTGTTTTGTTTTGTTCCCGTCATTCACCATCTCTGCTTACTCTGGAAAGTTAACTGTATGGCTATCGAGCCTTTTCACTAGAATGCTTAGGGTGCCAGAAGTGTTTTAACTTGTCGTTTTGATTGTTATTGTATTCATTGTCTACTGAACCTGCCTATTGTACTTTGTACTGACGACCACTGTTTGGTTGTCTATTGGAAGCCGCCCAGTAGAGATGGGCACGACTTAGCGGTATTTTCGTTTTTGTTTTTTCGTTTTCGTTACGTAACAAAACGAAAACGAAAAACGGTTCAAAAATGGACCGAAAACGGAAACGAAACGACTAATTTTGAGCCAATTTTCATTTTTCGTTACTGGAAAAACACATAATGGAGCTAAATGGGGAGAAACAAAAAATTTTTCGTTTTCGTTTTCGTTACGTAACGAAACAAAAACGAAAAATTTTGAAATTAGCTCACAAAAACGGAAACGAAACGACACGGACCCTAGCCGAAAACGAAAACAAAAACGAAAATTTTTTTCTGAGTCGTGCCCATCTCTACCGCCCAGAGTTCCTCCGTGAAGATGGGCGGGATATAAGTCCAATAAATAAATAATAAATAAATAATGCCCATTCAAAGTTGATGTGAACATTAAAGAAACTGCAGCTGCTATCAGTAAAAATTACTCATTGAACAAGCCATCTTTTGGAAATGAAATATTAACCCTTTAAAATGACATTTTTCTCAAGACTAGGGCTGAGCAAGAATCATTTTGGAAGCTAGTGCCTAGAGGCAAAATTCGCAACTTGAGAAAATGCAGTGAAGTTGTACACTCCTGTTTCGATTCAACATTTGTGTGAACCTGCGATTTCCCATCTGAAAAATGACAAAGAATACACAATGCTACAACATGACAGATGAGCATCTCCAGGGTTCCCTGAGACTGGCCCTTACACAATATTCACTCAACTTCAAAAAGCTGGTGGATGAAATGCAGGCCCAGATGCCTCACTAATGAGCAAGAGCAAAATATTAAAGATTGTGCAAGATCAGCCTGGATCAATACTCGACCTAAATTTAACACCAATTACTCAATAAAAGTTAAAGAAAGTTATTAAGACAGTTAAAGATCGTTATTACTCCATAAAACTTTAAGAAAAAAACATACTTTTCATTTCCCCTCGCAGTTCTTACTGGATCTTCATCTTTCTGTTTTGTTTTTGTTTAATTTTTTAACAGCCGATTACATCCAAGTAAATGACAGAAGGTTCATGAAAATGCGGGGTGGTGGTGGTGGTGGTCCTCCAACTTTATTGGGTTAAAATTTAATTTGAACCTAATTTGAAAAGTAATTTTCATGGTGGTAGATCATCATTACTTTTGGCCAGAAAAAGTACATCACAACCTGTACGAAGTTGGGTATGCCTGGTTTAGAGCTACTGCGAATGTTTGGCGATGGATGTGTGCAAATCCACTTGCACTAAAAAGACCCAACCTGGCCTTGTTAACCAGCCTCCAACTGCAATCCAAAAGCATGATTTGTTCTTACGGACTCTGGCCTGCTTAAGATCTTGTTCTCATATAGGCCAGAATCCTATGGCTTATTTTTGTCAGCCTAAGTACACTGACAAGAATCACAACAGTGAATGGTGATGCCGTGAATGGGTACTGGTTAATGAGTCACCAGTGGCTTTCCCTTACATGAAATGAGGAACAGCAGTGAATATTCATAAACCAGCAGCAATTTACGGTACTACTGTTTATGCTACCACAGTTACACTGGCATAAATAACCAACCAAATGGTTGGGTGTCCCTTCTGAACACACTACCACAATTTGTTCCTGGGCAGTTTTTTGCAAGTGCCTGTCCTGAAACCGAGTTAACAAAAGGAGGTGGGGTGGAAATAGACTACGCACCAAGGATAAACCAGAATGAGGGGAAAGACAACTACCAGTAGCGTTTATTTGGTCAGCTGCCATGTAGCTTGTGGTTTAAGTAACAAACTAATAACACGAAGGCTTTTTATGATGTGTGAATGTGCTCACTGCTCTAAAAAACTACAGAACCAGAGAGTCAATACAGTGGATCCTCGTATAACAAACGGTTCGTATCACATAAAATCTGTACAACATAAAAAATTCCGGAGAGAGGGGAAATTTGCTTAGCAGAATCGTCTATGGGGCGAATCCGTACAACATAAAAATGGTCGTGATTACGGATTAGTGTGTTTTCAATGCATTCCTATGGGAAATTTGTATAAAGGAAAAATTTCTTAACATAATTTCATTTGGAACAAATTAATTCCTTTATACAAGGTACCACTGTATCTCCTAAAAACTAGCAATTCGTTATCAATCACTATTTAAATCCCAGAAGAGCATGACAGGTTGCGCTTGGGGCCAACAAGTATCAAACACATCACCAGGTGCATGTATTGGAAAGAAAACATCCATGATTTGGGCATCACCATAGAAAAGGCATTCTCTCAAGGTGCCCCTAGAATCATCGAATCATCGTAGGGATGGAAGGGACCTTGGAGGTCTTCTAGCCAACCCCTTGTCCAAGGCAGGAGACCTCATACCGTCCTCAACAGATGGCTGTCCCATCTTTTCTTGAAAACCTCCAGCGATGGGGCATCCACAGCATCGGGAGGCAAGCTGTTCCACTGTTTAATGGCTCTCACTGTCAGGAAATTTCTTCTTATTTCCAAGTTGGCTCTTCCTCCGATGAGTTTCCAGTGGTTCTTGTCATACCTTCAGGTGCAACTGAGAATGAATCAATACCCTCCCTGTGGCAACTGTTCAGGAACTGGAAGACTGCTATCATGTCTCCCCTTAGTCTTTTCTTCGTCAGGCTAAACATGCCTAGTTCTTTTAATTGTTCTTCATATGATATAGCTCCAGCCCCCTTATCATCTTTGTTGCTCTTCTCTGCACTTTTCTGGGGGCTCTCTAGCTAAAGAGACACCCGATGCAAGATCTTTGAAACAGATCATAACCTGCAAATATCCGCATGGGGGAAATTACCCCTATGTGGTTCCTAAATTGAGCTGTTAGATCACAGCTTCCATGATCCCTGGCCATGGTCACCTCACCAGCTGCTGACCTACAAGCTCTTAGAATCATAGAATCATAGAGTTGGAAGAGACCTCAAGGGCCATCCAGTCCAACGCCCTGCCATGCAGGAACCCCCATCACCATATTTTCGACAGATGGCCATCCAGCCTCTTCTTAAAAACCTCCAAAGAAGGAGACTCCATAACGACTCTTTGGCATGAGCGTCCCAGGTTTTAGGAGCTTGTAAGGTCAGGACCCACAATCTGATCTTTTTCAACTGTGGAACTTCATATTTGTGACAGTTTGTTCAAGTTAGCAACCAGGCCATCGTATTCTGCAGGCAGGGAAGCTTCTGAAGATTGTTTTCCTACACCATCCAACTCATCCTTGGCGCCACTGTGCCTTCCGTTCCCGAGGCATCTCCTAAGCGGCCGCGAGATCTGACATCACTGCCGCCTTTATGACTTCAGGCAGAGAGAATGTGGCATCTTGCATCCTTGGGGCAGGTCACTTGTGGAACATCACAGGACTCAACAATGCACGGCCCATTTGGCAAGTCCTAGAATGGTATGAAATTGCCAGGACCTAACCCCATAGAGGTGTGGGGGGGAAGTGTGCTGCTTATATACCACCCCAAGGTGCTTAAAGCACTCCTCTGGGTGGTTTATAAGTAATTATGCAGGCTACACATTGCCCTCAGCTAGGCACTCATTTTACCAACCTCAGGAGGATGGAAGGCCGAGCGAACCTTGAGAAAGCTAGCATGGGTTGTGAACACTTTTGGTTGCAATCCATCGATTTAATTACTGTACCATGAGGCTTCTAGTCTATTGAACGAGAAACAGAGGGGAACTAGCAATTCTCCCCCAACCTGACACATTCTGAATGTGTTTGACTACAACTCCCATCAACCAGCCACCACAATGATCTATGCAGGGATCTGAGCCTTATGTGGGGGTCACAGGATGCAAGGAAATACTTCTGAAGATGAGAGAAGAAATTATATCCTCTTCCCTTTCCCTCTTAACAAACTAATACGTGCACAAGCCAAAGGGATAGGAGAGCCAAGCCGATAGGCCTGTATGCCACCCATTAATTACCCTGGTCCTGTTTTAATTTGAGGCAGGCTGCCACTGGCCAGGCTTTCTGCACATATACTTGATTTATTGTTCATTTTAATATTTGTGTCCTGCCTGTATGTAAAAACAAAACCCATGCTAACTAAACAGAGCATCATTAAATATATTTCTATAAGTTACTGTATACACACACACACACACACACACACACACACACACTAAACAACTATTTTATTGCTGAATAGATATCTACTGAGAAGCTTGGGAAATAGTATACTGTGTATAGAAAATGTTAGATTAAATGGAAGGTTTTGTTTAGTTTGTTAGGTTTTCTGACCACTGTGTTTCTCTTGTTGTTTGGATTATTATTATTATTATTATTATTATTATTATTATTATTATTATTATTATTATTATTATTATTATTATTATTATTATGTGGTCGCCCCTCCAGAAAATAAAAGAGAATTTAAACAAGGGAACATTTGGCCCCTCAGGAAAGTTTTTTTTATTAAAAGGCCAACTTTTAAAATTAGGCACGACACTATTCCCAACTGGGATTAATGAACCTGTTAGGATGTTTATAGGATAAATGCTTCTTCACGAGCATTTTGGGGTGGGGGAGAAGAGACAATGGGGACTAAATAGGTCGAGCCAAAGGCCACCCCGAGATATGAATTTTGCGAAACACGGGTTTGCACGTGTGCACGCTTAACACGTGTTTGTTTTTTCTTCCCGGGTCTCGCGAGAGCGCGCTGTTTTCCCCCTCACAATTCCATAGCCCCGTCCCCCCCCGCCTCGGTCCCCCACCACCACCACCATTGCGCCTGCGCTACTCCCCCTCAGCCGCGAGGCTCTTCCATAAACGGCAGGCGGGAGGCCCAAAGAGTATCTCTCTTTCACGCCGACCATAGAGTCTCGGGCGAAGGACCATAGAGTTTGGGAGGCTGTTCATTACAGGAGTACACGGCCGCGGCAAGGGCCGGGCTCGCGGAAGTCGCGGAAGGGAGGGGCGGGGAGCGAGGCGGAAGGAGTGGAGAGAGCCTTCCCCAAGGCCCAAGCCACGCCCCTTCTCCCCTCTTTGCTCCTTCCTCTCCCTGGGAGCCCGGCCGCAAAGCAAAGGCGCTGCCGCGAAGTGTCGCGCTCTTCCTTCCCTCCTCCCATCCCTCGCTCCGGCGACCGGCGCCGAGCCTGGCCGGGCCTGACAGGAAACCTGGCTTTGCTTTACGGCTGCTGGATGAGGAGGAGCAGAGAAGGGGAGCGGGAGGCGCTGCGGCCGCTGCTGCTGCTGCTGCTGCTGCTGAGGGGACTTTGGGGTGAGGAGGAGGAGGAGGAGGAGGAAGAGCCACGGGGGGGGGGCGGCTGCTGGCGTGCCTAGGCCTGTGAAGGCGTGAGGCCTGAGGGGTCGAGGAGGGGGGTCGGGGAGGGGTCGCAGAGGGTCACCCGGTGGGGGGGGTGTCCCTCTCCTCACGTTCTCAACCCCCTTTATTTCTCTCCCGCTTCCTCCCGGTTCTCCTCCTCAGGACATGGCCGAGGTACCGTCCGGGCCTAGCAGCCTCCTCGCTTCGTCGCCGCCGGGAACCGCCGCTTCCCTCCTGTCGCCCTTCCCGGGAGCCGCGGAAGAGGAGGAAGAAGAGGAGGAAGAGGAAGAACGGCAGCGAGGAAGAGGAGGAAGAGGAAGGCCCCACGGGCAACAGCAGCAGCAGCAGGAGGAAGAGGAGGAGGAGGAAGAGGAGGAGGAAGAAGAAGAAGAGGCCGGGGATGAAGGCGGCCCCCCTTCCCGCCGCTGCCGCCCCCCCACCTGCCCGCCCCGCCGCCTCCGCAACCACCAGCTCAACGGGCTGATCGCGGGGCCCGACCTGAGGCGCCTGCGGAGCTCCCTCAAGGGCAAGGTCCTGAGCGGTCCTCCTGAGAACCGGCCTCACCCTCTGGGCAGGAAGGAGATCAGTAGCAGCAACGACGACAACAACACCACTGGCAAGGCCATGGGGCACGGCCAGGAGCCCCCCCAACAGCAGCAGCAGGAGGAAGAGGAAGAAGAAGGGGAGAAGCCAAGGTCGCCTTCCCCAGCTTCGCTCAGCAACCACCACCACCACCACAGCAGCGACCACCGGGTCCCCTGCCCCCAGGCAAGGACTGCACAGCCCCCCCACCGCCGCCACCATCCTCACCACGAGGCGCCTGCCCCCTCCTCCTCCTCCTCGGCGGGGGACAGGAATGGGCTGGCACCCCTGGCCGGGGGAGACCAGGAGGATCCGGAGTCGGAAAGGGAGGAGGAGGAGGAGGAAGAGGAATCCTTGCTGCTTCTCTCCAGGTCTTTGGCCTCCGGCTGCAGTTTGCAAAAATGTCCCAAGGGTCCCCCGACAGACTCTTCCTGGGCCCCGCAGCAAGTAGAGGAAGAGAAGGGGGACCTCACGATACGATACGTCCGCTATGAATCCGAGCTTCAGATGCCAGATATCATGAGACTGATCACCAAAGATCTGTCTGAACCCTACTCCATTTACACATATAGGTATTTTATCCACAACTGGCCTCAGCTTTGCTTTTTGGTAAGTTGGGGGTGGAGGTTGGCAAGGAGGTGCAGAATATGTGGGGCTGGGTAGAGGGAATTGGGGGGGGGGGGAAGACTAGCAAAGGGTGTGAATGGTTAGCCGAGATAACCCACAGCTCTGAAGAGATGGCTATAGCGTGGTTGGTAACGCTGTCTTGCTGTCTGTCAGGAGGTCTGTCTGGCCTTTTAGTTTCAAGGAAGGGTGCACCTCTCTTATCCACTCTTGAGCACTTGTTAGTAAAATCATTGGTACCCAAATTAGGTTTAGTGGCCCTTCTGGTTAAGTTTATTCTGCAACAGATTGTAAATATGACTAATGAAAAGTTCTGTAAAGCTCATGAATAATTTAAGATTAACTTTCTGTCCCTATTAGGTCTCATAAACCAGGATATTAAATGGCTATCATGTTCAGAGAGTGATACTGGATCTTCTGATGTGTGGGGGAAGGTTCCCATGTTCCTTGAATTGTCAGTTTAAAAAAAAAATGGATATGAGTTTCAGCATTCTTTTCCCCAATTTTAACTTGATAAATCTATTAACAGTCACCTGAAATGTCTTCTTTATTTATAGAGCAGATTTTTGTGAAGTGCTAATGCCATAATATTTTAGATTTTCTCTATTCTTTCTTTTCTGACTGCAGCATAAGATTAGAACAAAGCAAAAACAGCAAAAGAAAACATGCTGTGTATATACTGCCTTCTGTGCTAAAAGTTCTCTATTGGTGGTTTACAGCTTAATTGTGCAGGCAGGGTATTCACTTTGCCAACCTGAGAAAGCTGAAAAGCTGAATGAATCTTGATCTAGCAGTTAGGTTCAATATCAGATTGTGAGCAGAGTTTTTGCTGCAGTACTGCTGTTTAACCACTGTGCCACAAGGTTCTGTCTGCAGTGTAATCTAACATTACAGTATTTCTGAAATGCAATTAATATAATTTTAAAAAGCTCTAAAATGAGCCTTCCATGGTATTTCATGTGCCAGAATTCCACTTGATAACAGTTTTTATATAGTTATTATAGTCTGTACAAAAACTATGCACCATTTAAATATTACTTGAAGTAAGTTCATCTGAAGTAAGTTACTTGAAGTAAGTTCATTGAAGTAAGAACAGGTTTGTTTCCCATGGCTTCCGAGACTAGGACTCAGGGCAATGGTTTCAAACTACAGGAAAAGAGATTCCATTTGAACATTAGGAAGAACTTCATGACAGTTAGAGCTGTTCAGTAGTGGAATATGCTGCCACAAAGGAGGGTGGAGTCTCCTTCTTTGGAGGTTTATAAGCAGAGGCTGGATGGGCATCTGTCGGAAATATTGTGATGCGGGTTTCTGCATGGCAGGGGGTTGGGACTAGATGGCCCGAGATCTCTTCCAACTCTATGATTCTATGATTCTAAGTTCATCCTTGTGAAATTGAAACAGGCAGTTCCTTCTTTTCTCATCTTTTCATATATTTGAGAATTTCATGCTTTATCAAGACTCCACATTAAGTGCTATATTTCTTCTTCTTCGGTTTCTTTATTTTTTTTAAGGATGTGAAATTGTTAAGCCATACAGTACCCGTGGAGTGTTAGCACAATGAAAAGGCTTCAGAGTGCTGAAATAGGTGATGGCAGCAAGTTAGTAGTACTCAATGCGCTTACAGATTTTTCTGCAGCAGAGTGGATCTAGGCCCATCTACTAGATAAAGGGATGTGATCACGGCCTTCTGGTGGTTTTCTTTTGAAGTGTAACGATAAATAAGGAGTAGGATGATAAAAGGAAAGAAAAATCTCCAAGCCTAATCAGCTGTCTCCACCAAACTATAGACTGAGTGGGGAAATCATAGCCCTCCAGATAGCCATGGAGCCTAGCACTGAATGTCACAGTCCAGTAACTACACTATCCACCCCTTGTATATATTGTGATCGCGTTAACTTAACGAGGTATCCATGAAATTTCAGAATAAGAGATTGGATAATATCCTGTTTCCCCAAAAATAAGACATCCCCTGAAAATAAGACCTACTTACATTTTTGCCCCACACTGAAATATAAGGCATCCCCCAAAAATAAGGCCTCCCCATAATAAGATAACAATAAATGTGTGCTGTATTTTTCTTCATGAAAAAAATAAGACATCCCCTGAAAATAAGACCTAGTGTATCTTTGGGAGCAAAAATTAATATAAGACACTATCTTATTTTCGGGGAAACACAGTAATCTCCATGTTTAGATCACAGTTCGCCTTAGTTTTATGTAACGATATGTATAACATTGCAGGACTATGTATTTGCAATTCCTAGTGAACGTGCAGCTAAAGTGTAGAGGTGATCTGTGATAAGTAGAAAGCTACTTCTTTTCAGATATTTGTAACTGGAATAAATACTAAAACTGAATTTGTTTTAAAAATAGACTTTATTTAGAAGCCTATGATAAGCTGTTGTTGGTTTTTAAGTGTAATGTCTTCATACATTTTAATATGCTGATTCTTAGTGATTGTGGCTTTTTTTGTGAGATAGTCTAGTAGATCGTTCATAATCATTACTTGTGGATTTTGCACCATTTATCTGAAATTTCTCTGATTTTTTAATGAGCCACTGGTAACAGCGGCATGTGGGCTTCTGATGTGTACAAACATAGCAGGATCCAATGATGGGCAAGTGACAGTATTTGACAGGGTGGGAGATAAATCTGGTGGCTTTGGAAGAATCTACAGGGTTTGGCAGTTACACTAGCAACATGAATTGAAGGGTTTGTCTCTTTTGCTTTGTGAGTATATGAATCACACAGCCCTTGTATACAGCTGTAGGAGATCTTCGTCAGCTTTATTTATTGAGTTTGTGATTTTGGCAATAACCAGCTTAGCATTGGTAACAGAACTAATTAGCCTATCATGTTGAATTTTGTGAAAGTGCTGAGGATGTTTACAAGCATTTGCTTTTGAGAAAAGTGATCCAGGTTTTCAACACTTTTGTGCTTATTGGGCCCTTGTATAACAAACAGTTTGTATAACATAAAATTTGTACAACATAAAAAATTCTGGAGATAGGGGAAATTTGCTTAACATAATCGCCTATGGGGAGAATCCGTACAACATAAAAATGGGATCACTCCGTTTTCAATGCATTCCTATAGGATTTTGTATAAAGGAAATTTGCTTAACACAATTTCATTTGGAACAAATTAATTCCTTTATACGAGGTACCACTGTATTAACTTGAAGGTCTGATTTTTCCAGAAGGCTATGTGGTCATTCCATGTCAAATCAACCAATGCATGGAAACTTGATGTCATAGATTTGGTTCATTTTTGGTACATTTGTACCTTACCATGAGATGTTTAAAAATTATTTTTTTCCAGATTTTTTTGGTCTCCCCATTTCAGAGATATTGCATTTTCAAAATTGCAAAAAAAAAAAAAAAGCCAAAATTCACTATCCACCCTATTTTAAAATGTCATTTAATAGATACCTGTGATAGTTAAAGACCTGGGACAGGTGTCATTTTAAAGCTTATGAACAGGGTTTTTATTTGATATACAAATGATGCAATTGTGCATTTTTTAAAAATACATATTTAAATACTGTAATTATAAAATTTGAAATTAAAATACCAGTAACAACTTTTTTTATAAAATTAAAATTTCACACAAATACATATATTGTAGCTAATCACTTCAAATTTCAGGATGGTACTATATCTCAATGGTATCATATAAAACTTAGCTTTTCTTGTTGGCAATGACAAAGAATTACATTGATTTAGCCCCCCAAATAGATCAAAGATTTGTGAGTTTTGGCATTTTGCGTGTATGGTATGTGGTCTATGAGAACCCAGAACAAATCATCTGAGTTTCCATTATTTCTTGTGGTGAAATTTGCTTTGACATCAGAGTGTTTTGGTTTACAGGCATGTTTCTGGATGCTTTTGGACATGAGTTCGGCAGTCGTCTTTGATTGAAATATAATCTTTCAGGAGTATGAGTATTTCGACCCTAATGCATCTTTTAGGCACTTAAATGCCTCTTTGACCTTCATTGATGAGTCTCCAGTGCGTAAGAAGAAAGTATTAAAACAGTCTTAGAAGTACTGCAAATAAAAGATGGGGAAGATTCATGTAGAACTTCTGAAGTTTATATAAATGAGGAAGAAAGTAACTGTTCTGATTCATAAATTATTCAGCAACTAAAGGAAAATTCTAAAATTACAAACAAAAGTAAAAAGCTCATGATTTTGACAGTTTTACCAGAAAGCTTGTTATGTAAAAGCCTAGAAAGTGAATTCGGAGTAAGTAACTACATTGCAAGGAAGGCAAAGAAACTTATGAAAGAGAAAAGAATTTTGTTGCCACCTAATCTCAGACCTGGAAAATTTTTACCTGAAGACACAGTCAACTTACTAAAGGAATTTTATTCCAATGAAGAAGTCAGAAGGCAAACACCTGGCAAGAAAGATGATATTTCAGTCAAAGGCAAACATGGTTGTCAAACTCATGTCCAAAAGCATCTGATACTTGTTAATCTTGGAGATATTTACCAATAGTTTATGTCCAAGTACCCATCTACTCTCTCTCTCTCTCTCTCTCTCTCTCTCTCTCTGTGTGTGTGTGTGTGTGTGTGTGAGAGAGAGAGAGAGAGAGAGAGAGAGAGAGAGAAAATCTACCAGCTAACCTCATAGGAGATCACAAGGACATGCTAGCCAAGGCGGCGGCAGGGTGTGTGTGTCCTTAATCATTATATGTACAATTTTTGGTCTATTTTGTGGGCTAAATCAATTTAATTCCTTGTCACTGCCAACAAAAGAATTTACGTTTTATGATACCATTGAGATACAATCCTGAAATTTGGAGTGATTGCCTACAAAATATGTATCTTTAAGTGTGATTTTTTTGAAAATTTTAAAAGATTCCGTTTTTCCAAAACTTCAAATTTTATATTTATTTAAATGTGTATTTTTTTTGTAAATGTACAATTGCATCACGTTGTATGTCAAATGAAAGCCCTGCTCATAAGCCTTAAAATGACACCTGTCCCAGGTCTGTAGCCATCACAGGTAACTATTAAATGACATTGCTTCCGAGACTAGGACGCGGGATAATGGTCTCAAACTACAGGAAAAGATATTCCATTTGAACATTAGGAAGAACTTCATGACAGTTAGAGCTGTTCGGCAGTGGAAGATGCTGCCCCAAAGGAGGGTGGAGTCTCCTTCTTTGGAGGTTTTTAAGCAGAGGCTGGATGGGCATCTGTCGGAAATGCTGTGATGGGGGTTCCTGCCTGGCAGGGGGTTGGACTAGATGGCCCTTGAGGTCTCTTCCAACTCTATGATTCTATGATTCTATGATTTGAATTTATGGTGGGTACTGAATTTTGGCATTGTTTTGCAATTTTGAAAATGCAATATCTCAGAAATGGATGGACCAAAAAAATCTGAAAAATTTAATTTTTAAACATCTCATGGTAAGGTACAAATATACCAAAAATGAACCAAGTCCATGACATCAAGTTCCAAAAAGGATTTTTCATTGGTTGACTTGACATGGAATGACCCTATGCTAAGACACATAAGAAGTCTCTAGTAGAAAGCAAACCTGTGTTTTGGTTTTGATGGCTGAAATCCTTTTCTCTAGTTCCACAGGATGTCATTATGAGTGGGAAATCACTACTAATTAAAGGTGATTTGGGGTTTTATATGACTTGTATATATTGCCAAAAGTGTATATCCCCAACTCCCAAAAGAAATTCTTAAATCTACAGCATTTTGTTTCTGATGATGTCACAACTGTTGCATGCATGCATGCAACTGCACAAGAGGATTTCAGCTAATATTTACCACCACTAACATTTTGGTGGAAATTCTAAATGTCAAATACAAATGCTCTTTTTAAATTGTACGGCTTTTGTTTATTAAGTACCATCAGAATAATACTTCAAGATGCTTAGGCATCTAATGTTAATTAGTCTCTTAACAAAATATAGTTTTTGTGCAGTGGGTGTTTGATAACTCTATGACTGTTAAAATGAAAAATTGGAGAGCAGTAATATTTTAAATAAGTAAATATAATTGTAGAGCTCTCGTTAATTAAACATTTACTTGGTGGTACAGTGGTCCCCTGCCCTTTTGCGGTTCATATACTGTGGCCCCCAGGACTGGCACTGCCCCAAATGGGCCTGTGAGGGCCTTCCCGGGCCTTCTGGGGGGACCCAAAAGGGCCTCCCTATGAACCAGAAGTGACTTTCGGATTGCCAAAAATAATTTCTGAGGCCTCCAAGGGCCTTTCTACAGAAATGATTTTCGGCGATCCGGAAGTCACTTCCGGTTCACAGGGAGGCACTTTGGGGACCTCCAGAAGCCCTGGGAAGGCCCTCACGGGCCCGTTTGGGCCAGTGCCAGGCTGGGGGTAAGTACAAGAGCCCCCAGCTAGCTCCCACCCAGACCTGACCCAACCTGTATCCACATATTGCGGATTTTCAATAATCGCAGGTCGGCTTGGGTCCCTAACCCCCACGATAGGCGGCGGCAGGGGGGGGTCACTGTAATAGATTGCTATTTCTTTCTCTTGCTTATATCTTTAAATGTCTAATAAGCTAAGTCAGGGGTGCCCAAACTTTTTGTAAGGAGGGCCAGATTTGGTGGCTGAGAATGTGTCAGGGGCCGGTTGCTCCCCAACCCTGCCACCGCACTGCAGGTCCCACCCACTTTCTTTTAAAAAAAACATGGGGTGAAGGAGGGGGAGGGAGCGGTGGGCCGGCCAGCCGCGGGCCACTCAGAATGGCCTGGCGGGCCGGATTTGGCCCCTGGGCCGGACTTTGGGCAGGCCTGGGCTAAGTCTTATCAATATTGAATGTCATTTCTTGCATACCTACATTATAAAATATGAAATTGCCTTAGTTGAACACAGTTTCAATAGATTGGTGATAGTAGTTCTGTGGCCCCCACAGTTTCATTGCACCCGGTGTTGTCAAAGTATCAGACAGGTTCAGCAGTCCCATTAGCCTAATCTATAAAGTATAATTTGAGAGTCAAAAAAGTATCGCACACTCATTCTTCCTTCTCTTCTCATGGGCACCTCTTTCCTTCCATGGATTGTTTGATTTAGATGTCATAGCATATAATGGCAAATTCTCAACAACCTTCACACCCGTAAGGAGAAAGTGGAATCATACAAATCTGTGGTCTGTTTCTGATCACTAGATAATGGTTTTATGTGTGACACTGGTGAGATGTCTGGCATGCAGATAAGTTTTAGAAGCCATTTCTGACCTTCTTCAACCAAAAGCTATGTTCAGTTAGCTGCCTGAGCAGAAACATAAACCAAAAACTCTGGTTTCCAGGCAAAGGGATTCAGGAATTTAGCTGTTGAGCATGTTTTTTTTTAAAAAAAGAACCACACTTCAGTACAGAGTTATGTGCTCTCAGCTAGATTTACATTAGTTTGTTTCTCTAGTTATTTCTTCATGGTATTGGTAGGATTATTTTTCTGCCTGATATGGAAGAGACGAGTTGGAGGGTTCCAGAGCTCTGGGCATCATGCTACATAAACTGTGGTTTGGAAGCTTTGTTAAATTGGGCTTTGTTAAGTTGGCTTTTCTGTAGCAAAATAGATGGCATTTAGTGGCTCACTTGCAATGAATTCCAAGGGTTGGTCATGCGGATGTTAGTCTATGGAACTCCCTGCCACAGGATGTGGTGATGGCATCTGGCCTGGATGCCTTCAAAGGGGGACTGGACAGATTCCTGGAGGAAAAGTCCATCACAGGTGACAAACCATGATGGAGATGTGTAATCTCCAGGCTTAAAACCAGGGTACGTCAAGGGCCAGATGCAGGGGAGTGCTATCAGAAGACAGATATCTAGTCTCATGCACTCCCAAATGCATCTGGTGGGGCTACTGTGAGATACAGGAAGCTGGACTAGATGGGCCGTTGGCCTGATCCAGCATGGCTCTTCTTATGTTCTTATGTCTTAAGTACGGTATATGCCACACGTTTCAGTAGATCTAATCACCTTACCTACACTGCATGTCTCAAGCTTCATTCCTGGACAATGATATTAGTTTACATCTGTTTTATGTTATTGAATATCATTTAATTGGGTGCTTTTTAAAGCCATTTAAATTTAAATTTGACCTGCACATTAGCGCAGTGAACATGGTTTTCATTCCTGAGACTTTTTGCTTTTTACTGGAGTAAGGGTGAAATTTGCGAGAAAAGCTGAGCCAATGTGATGGCATAAAATATCTATGCCAAATGGCAAATTTTCAAGATGAAATGGCCAGTTATGATCACCCTGCTTTTGCATTTTCTATATGTTAGGAGGGGCAGTAAGCATATTATATCCTGTATGCATGTGACTTTGAACTCACAACATGAATAAAAGGTGTCCCACTCATCTCAATGGCATAGTTTAACTGCACTAATCTATCTTACTGAGGTTGATCGGACTTCATGTGCTCCTTTGTGATTTGAATAAAGTTGATAGTTGGCAAAGCTTCCTATTTCCAAGAGGTCCTATATTTTGCCCATTAGTAACTCTATGACAAAAGGGTTGGCTACACTGTGATAGAAATTGTGTGTGGTGGGCACACACACTGGTGTCCTATCAGCCTTCTATCAACATTTCCCAGAGTTCTCCTGCAAGGTTTCTGCCTGAGGTGGTTTTAGTATATGTATTATTTCTACTTCAGAACATGAAGATGTGTCCCCTACATACCTAGATAAAACGGCCTACAGCTGCTCAGTTGTGAATGAAATCAGGTTGAATTTTAAGTCTAGGTCTAGGATCCATACCATGGCAAAAGAAATACAAGGATTTGTGCAAACCCGAGGCTCCGTGGGTGGATCTCTATTGTGGTCTGTTGTTCAGGAAATTCCTACCGTCAGTACAGACAGAAATCTGAGAATAGCGCGGTGTAAAATTTGCCGAAAGTATTAATCATTTTGGATTTACATATTTCCCCTTGTTTAAACTGAAAATAATTGCTTGCACATTCAGTCTGTTTTTATCTTGTAGAACTTTAAAACCTTTGCTTTCTTTAGCAATGTCTTCCATCTCCTGTCTCTTAAGATTTTAAATTACATGTTTGTTATTAAGGATTGGAAACTTAAATCAAGGAATATGTAGGTAACTTCAGACTGGTATTTTAAGATTGGACCAGTTTTAAAAGCACAACCACTCTGATGCCATTGTTGACGGTAGGTAATAAATAAGAAGGTTGTGTCAGAGTAGAAGTTAATAAAATAAGTCATTCTCTGAGGGAACAGCAACAAAAATCAACAGTGCATGTGAGCAAGAATATAAAATGTTCCTTATAAGAGAGCTGAAATTGCATTTGCTCACAACTGTATTTCAAAATACATTTTGGCTATTTCAGAGTACAGTATAGAGAGGTATTCCTGTCTCCCACGCAGCTGCAGCCAAATCTTTAGACCAATTTTTCCAGAATATACTCTGGAGTCCTCCCTTGGACTCCATTCCAGTAAGTAATGAGAGGATGCCAGGCTTTATATAATTACAGTAGGACCCCCTGTATCCACTGATTCATTATCCACGGTTGGCAGAGGAAAAAATTAAATAATTCAGCAACCACAAAGCAAGCTGTTGTCACAAATAACATCTGTAAAGCAAGCTACTGTCTCAAAACAGCAGTCATAAAGCAAGCTACTGTCAGGAAACAGCAGTCATAAAGCAAGCTACTGTCAGGAAACTGCAGTTTGGGGCGTGGGTGGGCAGGCATTCTCTCTTATCCACGGTTTTCATTATCCACGAGAAGGCTGGAACCAATCCCCAGTGGCTCCCGGGGTCCTACTGTACTGCACCCTCGTAATTAAAATAATGCTTAGGTTATTTATTTATTTATTTATTTGTTGCATTTGTACCCCGCTTATCTACATTGTGTACTCTAAGCGGCTTACAAAACTACAATAACCATACAAATTACTATAAAAACACAAACAAGACAAATAGTGATAACAGAAGTGCAGAGCGCACTTCACTGGGGATGGAATTCCAGAGGCTGGGGGCCGCCACTGAGAACGCCCGGGTCCGAGTACTTGTCCTCCGGGCTTCACGAGGAGTGGCGACCCGAAGCAAGTGCGCTCGCGCCTGCCGAACATGTACTTTTCCCTAATAATTTCAATACTCTTCATGAGAGTAAAAGGTATACACCAAGTATTGAATCAGTCATGCCTGAGTCCACATGTGGGTTCAATTTCATGATATCTCTAGGAATTTTGAATAATATAAGGCTTGGGTTTGGCCACCTGCAAGTGTGGTCAGTGGTCTTGCCTGCAAAATAGCAGAAACAAGCTTGCGAATGCATACGTTTCTCTACCTTTCAAGCCTCCCCCCTCCCCCAATTGCTTCTGAAGTGGGTTTCTAAACAAATTGGTATCGAAACAACTTGTACCTGTGGTTTAATTTTATTGGGATAGAACAGTGCTTCTCGACAGGTGGGTCCCCAGATGTCCCTGGACTGCAACTCCCAGAAAATCCTGGCCAGCTCAGCTAGTGAGGAAGACTTCTGGGAGTTGCAGTCCAGGGACATCTGGGGACCCACAGGTGGAGAGCCACTGGTCTAGGAGCTTTGTCTTATATGGGGCCAACACACTCAAGGCCCTGCTGGCTAACTTTCCCTTGGACTACAACAGTGCTTCTCCAGGGACATCTGGGGACCCACAGGTTGTGAACCACTGGGATAGAATGACACAAGCTGCAAAACGGCATAGAGGAGTAGGCAGTTTCCACTGCTTGAACTTGCTTCCCTGACTTCACTCCTGCTACTAAAGTTCCCGCAACTTTCATAGTGGCTTATAGGAGATACAGGAAGCACCGAAGAGTTGGAGACAATAGGAAAGGCCTATCCAATCCGCATTCCTAGTATTCCTGTCAATGAAATGTGGGTGCATCGCTGCTTTTATCTGGACCTTGCTAGTTAACTCCCCAGGGAATGCATGGTACTTACCTGGTCCATACATGTTCTCAGCAAATACTTTCATGAATGCAGTCTTTTTTGTTTTTTCATGTGCCTTTGGCGTTCTGGCCTTTGTGAATGTTGTACTGCCTTAACCTACAAAAATGTGTTTGCGTTTGTTCTTATCTTTTTTTTTTAAGGCAATGGTAGGAGCTGAGTGCGTGGGTGCCATCGTTTGCAAGTTGGATATGCACAAGAAGATGTTTCGCAGAGGTTACATAGCCATGTTAGCGGTGGATTCCAAATACAGAAGAAAAGGCATAGGTAAGAATAGCCCTTGCGTCCTTCTAGAACTCTCCTACAAATATTATACCGGTTCATTATCACTTTGGGGTAATAGATTATTTTGAATCTTCTTCTTATGTTTGGGAACTTCATTATCTCTTAGTTTGCAGCCCTTCTGCATCTCCATGTTGTCTGTACGTTTTTCTCATGGGAATATCCATCTTTGGGGGGTTGCTGGGTTGAATTTGAAACAGTTGTGGCACACACAACTGTTTCAAGAAAAATCTAGACAACCACCTGGGAGATATCCTACGGTTTATATTCCCGCCTTGAGCAGGGAGTTGAACCAAAGCAAAGCAAAGTGTTCTGCTTATATACCGCCCCATACCACTTCAAGTAATCTCTGGGCGGTTTTCAGTTTAATTATATTGTGCAGGCTACACATTGCCCCTCCCCCCAAAAGCAAGCTGGATACCCATTTTACTGACCTTGGAAGGATGGAAAGCTGAGTCAACCATGAGCCTGCTACCTGGGATTGAATTCCAGGTCATGAGCACAGTTTTACCTGCAGGACAGGCATTTAACCACTGTGCCATGGGGCACTGTAGTGGCTTTTTAGGCATCTTCCATGATTGTGTAAAAAGCTGACAATGAGCTGCTAAACCAATTGATCACCCTTCCATAATTTCCAAGTGACATAGATTTTTAGGGCACTGTCTGGAACTATATGATATGCCGGCCGTATTGACGGATTTGTTCCGTGCCTGAAACCTGTATTGTTTGTGCTTTCAGTTCTATTATTGATGGACAAGGTATATATATGGTCATTCGAAAATAAGCATGTT
This sequence comes from Phrynocephalus versicolor, assembly GCA_023846285.1. NCBI lineage: Eukaryota > Metazoa > Chordata > Lepidosauria > Squamata > Agamidae > Phrynocephalus > Phrynocephalus versicolor. Next base: position 2,774,561 of record JAHTLZ010000268.1, on the reverse strand, counting down.
TTGATTGTGAAATAGTTACAGGTTTCAGATACATCTTGTGTTTATGAAAATGATATGTATGACAACTGTAGTTTTGATAAAAGATTAGTAGAAACTATCATGTTCCAACACCTAGGAGTATAATCTTGACGTGCATTCCAATCAGAAGCAAACATTTCAGCTAATGCTCATTGCATTACATGGAAAACGGCTTCCTTTACCTTTTGTTCTCCAAGTCACCTATTTAAAGGCCAGAATGCCTTGTTTGCATGCAATGCATACTTTCAAGGCAGTTGGTTTGCCTTGTGAGGCATCTTTATGAGGTAGGCAGAAGTAATCTGGCCACACCAGCTGAGGGAATGTGAGGGCTTAGAGAGCGCTGGAATTACTTATTTTATTTTATTGCAAACACTAGCAGAGCAGCAGTCAAAAGTATTCTATTTGAAATGCCAGGTTGGTAGACACATTCCTGGCATCTCAGCTTTAACCCCAAGTCCTTCCTAACTGTAAGGTCTATTGTACAATACCAGTCTAGATGGCACCCTTTTCTGGAAAGTTTACAAATCTGCTTGGGTGAAAAAAGGAGAAGCCCCCCACAAACACACACTAAAAAAAAAATCAGAGTCACATTTTAATGCGAGCTTGATGACTGGAAAAGGTTGACTCCAGGTTAATGCAGAAGTGATGTGTGCATTTTTCCCCCAGATGGTGAAAGTCTTCTCCTCCTCCTCCTCCTCCTCCTCCTCATAGTAGTAGTAGTAGGAGGAGGAGGATGGTGGTGGTGATGATGATGATGATGATGACGACGACGACTAGTCAGTTCTAACGTATGGTGATCCCTTTCAGAATTTTTTAGGTAGAGAGTAATCAGAAGTGGTTTCCTGTTCCCTTTTTCTGGAGGTGCTGTGGGACTTTGCCAACTGCCCAAGGGGGCAATAAGGCTGGCTCACCCCCTACATGGAACAGTGTGTGTGTGTGTTGTGTTGTTACAGTTGTGACCGACTCTTCATCACCCCATGTCCATGGAGTTTTCTTGGCAGGAGTACTGGAGTGGCTTGCCAGTTCCTACTCCAGGCGCCTACAGCACCTGGTATTCCCTGGTGGTCTCCCATCCAGGTAGTAACCAGGGCTGACCCAGCTTAGCTTCCGAAATCAGGCGAGATCGGATGTGCTTAGGGCATCTAGGCATGGAACAGTATGGAATTGAATTCTCAACCTCTGACTTTGCAGCTTATTGTGGGGGTTACGTTTCCGACCCGACCCGTGATAAAGGAAAATCTATGTTATACAGATGCCTTTATCTCCAGTTGGGTTGGGACCAGGAGGGTCCGTTTGGGGCCTCCTGCACTGAGCCCAGGCCTGGTGCTACCCCGAACAGGCCTCCTACGAGCTTCCTGAGCCTGTTACAGGCCCTAGAATTGGATTCCGGCGAACCAGAAGTGACTTCCAGGCCATCGGAAGCTACTTCTGGGGCCTGTAGCAGGCCCAGGAAGCCCATCAGAGGCCCATTTGGGGCGACACCAGGCCTAGGGTACTAGGGTAACTACAGAAGGCCCCAAACAGGCCCATGCAGCTTGCTTCAGTGCCTTCATTTACTGCAGGCCCACGATATATTGGGACTGCAGTATATGAACTGCAATATGACGGGCGAGTATTGTATAACATTAGCCTGCAGGATAGGAGCAAATTTGCATGCAAATAACTTGTACCTATAGTTTAATTGGATTGCTTTTATTCATCCGTCTAGGTACAAACTTGGTTAAGAAAGCTATTTATGCCATGGTGGAAGGAGACTGCGATGAGGTAAGTTTTCTATTCCTTTGCCGAAACTGTGTCTTCACGCTTTGCTTCACTTAAAGTCCACCGATTCAGGTGCTGTTTGCAGTGTATATGCAACTCTTCATTTAAGAACAGAACATAAAATATGTTCAGTAAAAGACAGAAACTCCATTCAGGAAAATGCTGTATTCTGAATCTTCCCTGTGACTCCAGAAAAGGAGAGAGATCCTGATAGCTGTTTTGCGTTTTTCAGGCTGTTTGGCTGTGTTCTGAAAGCTTTTCTTCCTGACGTTTCTCCAGACTGTGTGGCCGGCATCTTTATTTTGTTTTGTTTTGTTTTGTTTTAGAGTATATTTTATCCCGCCTTTCTCCTTGGAAAAGGACCCAAGGTGGGCTTACAGTAATGAGGGATAATATACAGTCCAATACAATTGAGACATGTTCAAGTATTTGAGAACAAGGAATTGAGGCACATCTTACAGCATTAATAGACAAACATTACATTAAAGCTACAAGGTTATAAATGGTTATAAATAGAGATGGGCACGACTTAGCGGAATTCCCGTTTCAGTTTCCGTTACTTGTTTCCGTTACGGAACGGAAACGGTAACGGGAATTACTCCGCCAGAACTTGAACTCGAACCAACTAAAGAATAATTGGGTCTGATTTGTCGTGGTCGTTCCTGGCATCACGGCGATCCCGTAATGCCAAGCGGCACAGAAAAAAAGTTTTTAAAAGTAAAAAAAAAACAACCCGATTCCCGGCCAAAAAGCAGGCGGAAATATGCCTGCCGTGCCCTGGGCTGCTCTGGTGGTGGTGATGGGACGCCGCAGGCTCGCAGCAAGAAGCCGGGCGAGTCTCTCCGCCGGCCGCCGCAATTCAAGCGGAAGCGGCACGGCACAGAAAAAAAGTTTTAAACTCCCCCACCCCCATTCCCGGGCCAAAAAGCAGGCGAAAAATATGCCTGCCGTGCCTGAGTAAGGACTCAGGGCACCTACCAGAGGGGTGGTTTCTGGAGGGGGGGTCCCGCCCTCCCTCTCCTGTCCTGGGTACCCAGACTCGAGTCGCCAGTGCCATGCGGTGCGGGCGGGGGATCCAAAATGGGGCGGCGACCGCAATATTTTTTTTGAAATTGTGGTCCAAAAACACACAAACACCACAGAAACATGCGAAAATTGCTAATGCTATTGCTAAAACTGCCAGTAGCATTGGGTTTTTCTTGCAACAAAATGTCTCCTCCGCTGCCCTCTCTCCATTGATTTTATTTATTTTTTATTTATTTTACACCTGCGCAATGATGGGCTGGCCGAGTGGCCATGTGGGAGTGGACCATGCAAATTTTTGGAGCCATCCCACCAATCGCATGGCCACTTAGCCACTGAGACTTCTGGGATGTGCCAAAAAGCCCACTAAACCCTGCCCTAGCCCCCTAACCCTAACCCTAATCCTTGACTCCTTACCCATACGCCACAGTACACTGTCATCTTAGTGGGTCAGAGAGGCACCCAGAGGTGCACCCCACTACCCCACCCTAACCTCACCAGCAACTAGCCTAACCCTAGCCCTTGCGCTAACCCGTCTTAACCCTAAGCCGGATCTACTTGCATTACACTACGCAAGTACGATTCCCTTCTTTGTGGGACACGGCGGCTACAAGAGCCTTAGGCATCACCCTATGGCTCAGGGTTCTCCCTGTCCCACACTGGTCTCATAGTCTGCAACTGGTATGCATATCCATATGGCTATGCATGCCCTTTTGCAGCAGCAGGTGAGGAGAGGAGACCCCCATGTTGAGGGGTCTCCAGGAGCCTGCTTTCCCTTCCTAGCGGGTGAGGATAGGAGGCACCCACGGGTGCCTCCAGGAGCCCGCTTTCCCTTTATAGCGGGCCAGAGGAGGCACCCACCCCACAGAGGTGCCTCCAGGAGCCCGCTACCCCCCCAAAACCAGTACTAACGACAGACGAAAAACCGAAAAACGAAACAACAGATTTTTGCGACGTTTCGCGAAAAACGGAAACGAGCCGACACAGGCCGCCTACGACACACGACAACTCGAAAACGTCATTTTCCCTAGTCGTGCCCATCTCTAGTTATAAACACAACGTCTATGTGAACCTATAGAGATTCATATAAAATAAACATAATGGTACTCCCATGATTCAGAGAAAGCTGCCCGAAGAGAAAGGTCTTTGCCTTTTTCTGGAAGGACAACAGAGATGAGGCAGTCCTGGCCTCTAATGGGAGGAGTCTGGGCGGGAGTCTGGGTGCAGCAGCCGAGAAGTCCTTTTCATGGGTTTCCACGAGATGTACCTGTGAGGGTGGTGGGATGGAGAGAAGGGCCTCTCCTGATGACCTTAACACCCGAGTTGGTTCATACTGTGAGATTCAATCTTTGAGGTAGCTAGGACCCAGGTCATATAGTGCTTTGTAGGTCAAGGTCAGCACCTTGAGATTAATATGAAAGACACTTAATAGGTAGTCCATCATTTGGGGAAAGCTTGCCTGAAGAGAAAGGTCTTTGCCTTTTTCTGGAAGGACAACAGAGATGAGGCAGTCCTGGCCTCTAGTGGGAGGGAGTTCCAGAGTCTGGGCGCAGCAGTCGAGAAGGTCCATTCATGGATTCCCACGAGACGTACCTGTGAGGGTGGTGGGATGGAGAGAAGGGCCTCTCCTGATGACCTTAACACCCGAGTCGGTTCATACTGTGAGATTCGATCTTTGAACTGGATGGCCCTTGAGGGCTCCTCCAACTCTATGATTCTATGATTCTATCTCAGGATGAAGCAGGAGGACTGGCCCAGATTAGGCTTTCTGTTACATAAGGGGAGGGGATTGATTTTAACTTTAGAGACATAGATAAGGCAAGCTTTCCCTGAATGATGGACTACCGTTATGTGTCTTATATGAATCTATAGGTTCACATAGACTTTGGGTTTATAACTACTTATAACCTTGTAGCTTTAAAGTAATGTTGTCTATTAATGCTGTAAGTAGTCCCTCAATGCCTTCTTCTCAATACTTGAACATGTCTTAATCGTACTGGACTGTATATTATCCCTCATTAATGTAAGCTACCTTGGGTCCTTTTCCAAGACGAAAGGTGGGGTAAAAATACTCTAAAATAAAGAAATAAGCAATAAGTACTAACTTTGATGTAGTGAAGGTTCCCCTGAGTTATCTGCTTTAGCAAATGAGTCACCATTAGCTTGAGTAACACACAACAGGTATTCCCAAAATGGCAGTACCTTGAAAAAAACTGTAAAACTGGTTTGCTCTCCCCTTTCCCCTGCCTGTATCCATTGTAATAATAATGCAGTAGTACCTTGGTTTACAAGCATAATCTGTTCCAGAAACATGCCCATAAACCAAAATACTTGTAACTAAATACAGTATAATAAAATAAAATAAAAATCCCATATGAAATAATTTAAACTTATCTAATTCGTTCCGTGGCTGCATGCCCCATCGCCATGGACACTGCCTTTGCTGTCACCCCCTCTCCATCTCAAGGTGCCTGCGGCAGCGGAAAATACATACCTAGGTGTGTGTGCATCGGGAAGGGCATGCCCGGGAGCGTGGCCATGCCACCTTGCCCGGGTGCAGCAGTGGTGGCCGTGTCTACGTGGCAGCGGGAAGGAGAAGGCGGCTGCATGGTTGAAAAGTCAATTGGTGCTCCGGTGCTCGTTTTGCATGACACGCTCATGAACCAGAACAAAAACGTTCCGGAATTTTTGCTTGCCTCGTAATCATAATGCTTGTAGGCCAGGGCACTCGCAAACCAAGGTATCACTGTATTAATAACCTTTGAATTGCAGGGCTGGAAGGAAACCCTTGGACCATCAAGTCCAGCCCTCTTAAGTAGGTAAGGGAACTGAATTCCCGAACTCTGGCTCTAAAGCCAGAGATCTAAGCTGCTGAGCTCTCTGGCAGCATTAGAACTTAATAAAAGATAAGGTTTTCAAGTCAAATCATAGTTATCGCGAACCATGATTTGCAAGCCCATTCCAAACTTTGTTTTCAGGTTTGCTGGTTAGTCACATGCCATGGTGTCATTTTAGGTTTTTATTTTATTTTATTTTATTTTATCTTTATTTATTTATTTATTTATTTACAAATTTGTATACCGCCCATCATCCAAAAGGAACTCCTGGCAGTTTACAACAATCACAATATATACCTCAAGCTTCTTCCATTGTCATTTAATTATTTTTTTCAAAAATCTTAATAGGATTACTTATCCTGTGGCCACGGTAGGTGAGATTTAAATCATGTTTTAATTTCAAAAATTCAGATACAAATTCATTTTTTGACTAGTTAAATCAAAACAATTGGGTTTTGTTAATTTAAATTGTGGTTTTCAATATAACTGGCCGGCCCCCCGCGGGGGGGGGGGGGGGGGGGGGGGGGGGGGGGGAGGTGGGTAGTTTCGTTGTTATGCCCTACTCATTTAGTGGACAGGCTACTACTCTTTTTACCTTACTAAAGAGGGGTTCATCAAGATTGCCCACTCCAAAAATGATTTCCAGAATCTTGACTTCTCTGCCTCTTGTTTTCATGAACATGTGCTGGCAGAGAGCATGCTTGACAAACCAGAAAAAGGAGGCCTTGTCGTTCTCAGGATGCCAGTAAACTTGTATTTCTGCATTTAATCCTTCCTTGAAGAGCCAATGACTTCACCAGACTTGTCTTAAGAGCAAAGTATTGGTGACAGAAAATCCAGATTAGCCAAATAATATAGGCCTGTGTTGTTGGCAGTTGCTTGGCTTGTAATTGCAGTTCTTGACTTGCACGGTGTTTGGTTTCAAGTGAACATTTCTTTTCATGCTGTGCAAGCACAGAATAAAGGAGTGTGTAAATATTACTTGCATGGCATATTTTCGACTCATAAGATTTTCCCAATCAGGGCTCTTCCTGATGGCCCAGCCTTTTTCAGGATGGTATCTTCCCTATGGAATCAGCTTGTGGAGGAGCTCCGGCTGCCTCCCCTTCCTGTTTACATTTAGGGGGCATTTTAAAAAGATGCTTTTTGTAGGGAGGTATTCCCCATAGAATAGGGGAACGTGGTGGCTCAGCAGACTAGAGTGCTGAAACTGTCGGCTGCAAAGTCGGCGGCTTGGCATTCCGAATCCCGGGTGCCACGCAGCAGGGTGAGCTCCCGCTGTTTAACCCCAGCTCCTGGCAGCCTAACAGTTCAAAAGCATCTAAAATGCAAGTAGATAAATAGGTACCGCCTTAAAACGCAGGAAGGTAAACAGTTGTCCCTGTGCAGAAATGCGTTCGGCCATGCCGGGGCCACATGGCCACGGACTTGCACAACACTGGCTCTTTGGCTTGGAAAACGGAGATGAGCACCACGCCTAGAGTGGGACACGACTAGCATATATGTGTGTGTGGGGGGGGGGGAACATTAGCTTTACCTTTTTATTCCCCATAGACCAATATTGGCGAACCTCTGGCACAGGTGCCAAAGGTGGCACTCAGGAGCCCTTTCTGTGGGCACCCAACACCAACCCTTCACAGCCAGCAGGATTCAGGTTAAATTGCTGTATTGGCACTTTGTGAAAAATTAGTGGGTTTTGAATTGCCGTTTGGGCACTCGGTCTCTAAAAGGTTCGCCATCACTGCCATAGACCATTGTTGAGCATTTATTTCTTCCCCCATCCAATCTGGGTTTTTAAGCATGATTCTTTCTGATGTGTCTGTTTCTGCCACCTACTTTTATGGTTATTGTATTTTTTTTAATATTTGCAAGACTGCCCAGAGTAGTGTCTTTGTTACTAATAGGAGCAGGATAAAAATCCTATACAGTGGTACCTCTACTTACGAGTTTAATCTGTTCCGAATGCATGCTCGTAAGTCGAGCGACTCGTAAGTAGAGCAGCCGTATCTACAAAATAAAACAAAATAATAAAAAATTGAAAACAATGTAAGTAGAGCAGACTGCATTTAAAATTTGTAAGGCAGTAGTTCAAACACCACTGGTTTTCCGCTCTTAAGTCTAATGGCTCATAAGTAGAGCCGCTCGTAAGTAGAGGTGCCGCTGTATATCAAAGTAACCGTTCCATGTGGATATGACAGGTAGTATGCAAAGGGATATATCTGGCTGCACACACATAAATAGAAGTGGTGTATTCCCTCCACCCACCCCATCCTTTCATTCATTCATGGGAAAGGACCTCCACCAGTTGCCTCCTGTCTCTGACTGTCAGGGAAGCCCATTGATTTCATCTTGAGTGGCTTACAGGTAATGATGCCTGTTCTATCTCTTGAGATTATCTGACAGTCTGTGAGAGGGTTTTATTGATTTAGTGCCCAGATTTATGTCTGAAGACTGCTTTAGCACCTAAAACACTCCTTCCCTGTTCTGGTATGTACATATATAGAGATACAGCATCTGAAACGGTAATTATTGATCCTTCCGATAACAATGAAAGCATGCAGGATTCTTCCTCCCCTGCACCCCACCCCATTGTGATCTTTGTGAGATAAATGAACCAGCCGGCTTTGTCGCGTTGTTCTGATAGCAATTGGAAACATCATAGAATCCTAGAGTTGGAAGAGACCTCAAGGGCCATCTAGTCCAACCCCCTGCCATGCAGGAACCCCCCATCACAGGACTCCCGACAGATGGCCATCCAGCCAAATTGCCTGGCATTGAACCAGACCTGAGGCCTGCTTCACCCAGCATTGTCTGCACAGACCAGCAACCATGGCTCTTTAGGGTTTGACACAGTTTTCCTAACCCTGTTGGGATATGCTAGGGTTTGATCCGTGACCTTCAGTATGCAAAGCATAGGTTCTACCCTGGAGTTGCAGCCCTCTCCTCCCTCTGCCCCCCCTCACAATGATACCCTGTTTCCCCAAAAATAAGACATCGCCCGAAAATAAGACCTACTTACAGTTTTGCCTCTCACTGAAATATAAGGCATCCCCCCGAAAATAAGGCCTCTCCGATAATAAGATAACAATAAATGTGCACTGTATTCTTCCTGGAAAAATAAGACATCCCCTGAAAATAAGACCTAGCACATCTTTGGGAGCAAAAATTAATATAAGACACTGTCTTATTTTTGGGGAAACACGGTATCTGGCCCAGCTTTCAAAAGCCAGACCCTTCCAACACATTGCACAGGTGATGCTGAAATAACGCTGATTTTAGAAAAACACAAGGAACAACAATCTCACGTAACACAAAGCCTGAGTAAGGTTAAGGGAATTTCCAGCTCGAACCACCTCTGTGCTCACAGCTGCCCTTCCTCCACAACTGAATGGAGGTTTAAACCCCTGCCTCCCTCTCCCCACTTCAGCGTTCAGACTGCAGGGTGTGGACATTTTTGTCATAGAGAGCCACAGTCCCATTTTGCAAACAAAGTACATTGAGAGAGAGAGAGAGAGGAAATCTAGTGTGCATGACAAGACTTTTGAAGAGTCGCTTTCAGATTGACAGATGGATTCCCTGTTCTCGCCTGTTTCTGTGGTTCTCTTCCAGTGACACAGAATTGTTTTGTTTGCAAGGAACGAGAAGATGAGTTATGACACGATCTTTCTTCTTTGTTAAGGCGTTTGCTATGGCTTAGATCTGTACATGACGGGTTGACTTCGGCACAGTCGCGTGGATTCTTCCTTTTCCCCCCCCCCCCGCCCTTTCTGCAAAGTTCTTGGAAGAATGCAACCGTCCTTCAAAATCCTGTTCTCTTTTCCAGGTTGTCTTGGAGACCGAGATCACAAACAAGTCTGCGTTGAAACTTTACGAAAACCTTGGCTTTGTGCGAGACAAGAGGTTGTTCAGATACTATTTAAACGGAGTCGATGCACTGCGCCTTAAACTGTGGCTGCGTTGAAAGGAGGGACCTATTTTTTTCTCTTCTCCCCAGCCCACGGAGCGCTGGCGGCGGCGGCGTCCTCCTCTGCATGCAGTGCTGTTGGTGTTGGTGTGGAGTTGCTTTTGCAAAGTGGACCCAACTTCCATACGGCTCTTCTCCGCGAGTGTCCCATCGGACGTTGCACCTCAAATCGTTGCACTGTGCGGCATGGCGCATCTCGTTCTGAATTTGCAACAGGTCGTTTCGGATCCTCTTGGCGACGGGGGAAGACGTGCCACTAGGTCGCCAAGGAAACCCGCCCTCCGTTTTTTTCTTTTTAATTGGCAAGTCTACTGACTCCTGTTCTATAAACGACGAACATTTTATCCGAGAACCTGTGTACGTGGAACACAACTCTCTTCTTCTTCTTCTTCTTCTTTTGATGGTTTGTTTGAGAGAGAGGAAAGCCCATGTAGATTGTAAAATTCTATAATGATACTAATATTTCGTACAAAACTCACCATAGGTTTTTGTTTTTTTTCCTGGGGAAAACTAAACACAGCTTCGACTTTAGTTTTTATTTTTCAATATTGAACTTTTCATTCTTAAATATTGGTACCTCAGTGATTAGTGGATGAAAAAAAATGTATTTGTAGGGTGGGGTGTGTGTTACATCGAGTAACGGTGATAATTAAATTGCGTCTGCCAGTGCCTGTATATTATACGTATATTTGTCTCCACTGCTAATTTTTGAGTGCATGCTTTTTTCTTTTCTTGATTTCTTTTCTCCTTTTTTGTGTCGTTGCAAGAATGGCTTTTATTTAAATTCTGAATCTGATAATAAATTATTTCATTTATGATTTGGATACTTCTCCCAGGTAAGATCTTAAAAGCTCTTTTCTTGTAGAAAGAACTGTAGGCTAAGTTTTTTAAAAAACCCAAAAAAAACAAAAAAACCCCACACATTTACTTGGAGTAGCTTCTAAAAGGGAATCAAATGCACTTTTTCCTTTAAAGAGAATGAGGGGGGGGTTGTCTTTAAAATAAAAGAAACAGCAAATAAATGGAAATTGGATTTTTAAAAATGTAATGGAAATAATCACTTAAAATGGCTCAAGAAGCATTTATTTTAAAGCAGCTGGAACAACGTATACCTTGATTTGGATTCATATTGCTTTGAATCACACAGGTTTTGTGTTCTAAAATGCCTTTAGTCTTCAGTTTTTAGTGTTGAAAACAAATTTTAAAGTGCACCACTATGTAAGTTTTTCACTTTTCTCTACATTTTTAGAATGCACCCACCCTGTCAACTTTTTGCTTTCTCTTAAATTGCTACAAATGCCGAAACTCTTGCAGTTTTAATTTTCTTCTAAATCGTTTGGCAGATGAGTGTCCAAAGGCTGGATTTGAACTTCCTTCCCTTTCAAACCAACATTTCCCAATGAGCCCCCCCCTCCGCCCCGCCGCAATTACACAGCGTGTACTTTTGTCTGTCAGTGCAATATGTAAAGCAAATCCGTTCTTTTTGGCAGTTCAGCAGTGACAGCATTGGTATGTAACATATATAAGCAAATCATAAATTTAAAAAA
>JAHTLZ010000268.1:2752691-2763371 GCA_023846285.1 Phrynocephalus versicolor | reverse complement strand
CCCCCCCCCATCCTCTTGATGGCACTACTGCAACTTTTTGACTAGTGGGGAGTAGAGATGCGCTTTTTGTTTTGAAAGCATACAGCTTCTGAAATGAAACGCGGGCCCAGCTGTCATTTGGAACCGGAGGAACGAAATCAGCCAATCCCTTACCTTGTTCTGGGGTCGTGCAGGGCTAAAGTCCAACGAGGAAGAAGCCTCCAGTGTCATTGTTCCTTCTCCCTGGTGCTGGCCAGTCAGACAGCGAGGCAGGATGATTCATTTCCCTGCTCAGCTCCTGATTGGCCAGCCCCAGGGAGAAGGAAAGATGACACGTTGGAGGCTCCTTCCTCATTGGAGTTTAGCCCCGCACAACCCCAGAGCAAGGTAAGGGATTGGCTGATTTCATTCCTCCGGTTCCGAATGCCAGCTGGGCTCCCACATTTTGTTTTGGAAGCTGTTTGCTTCCAAAGCAAAAGCCCATCGCTAGTGGGGAGTGAGGAATATACTTACAGTACTTATAATATTTTAATCCTGCTTTTTTTCATTAAAAGGGTCCAATGTGGCTTACATCATTAAATGACAATATTAAAGCTAACCTATACGAATAAAAAGAAAGGATCACCCACACACATTCACATTCATGGGGGGTGGGGAACCCATTCAGGCACCAGCCACTCAGGAAAAGCTTGCAGGAAGAGAGAAGCCATTTCATTTGCTTGCAGAAGGACAGCAAAGATGGGGCCAGCCTGGCCTCCAGTGGGAGGGAGTTCCAGAGTCTTGAGACAGCAACAGAGAAGGCCCTCTCCTTTGACCCCATCAAAAAGACGGAGAAAAAGGTCTCGCCTGGCGATCTAATCATCCAAGCAGGCTTATAAATGGAAATGTCCAGTGCTCCAGGCATCCAAGAGAAATTTAGGCACCCCCCCCCCTGGCAGATCTCCTTTGATTTGTATTTCTGCCTGGAGCAGGGGTTTGGACTGGATGGCCTTAACGGTCCCCTTCCAACCACATCTTTTCTACAATTCTGCAAAACAGCTTGGACCCAAGCCTTTTAGGGCTTTATAGGTGAGAAGCGACACCTTGAATTCAGCCTCGAAATGAATCAGCAGTAGAACGGCTGTGATTGTGGGGGTTATGCGATCCCTGTGACCAGCCAAAGGCAGCAAGCTGGCTGCTGCATTTTGGAACCCCTGTTGTTTCGAGACACCTTCCATACGCAACCCTACACAGAGGGTGTTACAACAATCCAGCCAGGATTGGTTGATTTCGTTCCTCCGGTTCTGAATGCCAGCCGGGCTCTCCCGTTCCAATATCAAATATATGCTTTATCGTTCATGCGCACACAAGGTGACACCCAACTTGTGATGGGGTTACACTCCCTCTGAAAACCCAGGTGTGCAGCTTGGGGCTCCCTCTGAAAACACAGATCAGACTTTTCCAGTAACTGGTTCAATAGTTTTAATTGTGCAAAGGTACTCCTGGTCACCACCAAACCTGGGCATCTGGGTTCAGGGACAAAGCTGCACACCTGTGTTTTCAGAGGGAATGTAACTCCATCTAGCACGGACTCCATCCCTGTGTACCCTGATCTGCCTTTCGACCTACCAGGAGCACCTCTGCCTTGTATGGCTTTAGTTTTAGTTTATTCATCCCCATCCAGTCCATTTCTGACAACAGACACAGATCTAGAGTTGAAACAGCTTCCTGGGATTGAGATGGCAAAGATAGATACAAGTTTGGTGTCATCTTGTGTGTGAATGAACGATAAGCATATACTGTATTTGATATTGGAAGCAGTATGTCTATAAGGATTCTCAGTCATCCAGGTGAGGTTATCTGGAAGTTGAGTCATGGCAACTGGGTTTCTTTTTCTTGAGAGAATGAAATATTTCACTACTCATCCAAGCAGCTTCATCAGTCTGGGGAAAGTTAGTGTTAACTCCTCCATTTTATATTTCATCTTGATTTCACATCACCCTGGTCTGAATAGGCTCATTAAGTTGGACAAGGGCCTGAATAGGCTTTTTAAGTGGACAATGGCCTAGGGCAGTGTTGGTGAACCTATGGCACAGGTGCCAAGGGTGTAACTCGGGCCCCTTTCTGTGGGCACCCGACATCGCCCCTTCACAGCCACCTGTATTCAGGTTAAATTGCTTTCTTGGCACTTAGCGAAATTTAGTGGGCTTTGAATCGCAGTTTGGGCCCTCGGTCTCTAAAAGGTTCGCCATCACTGGCCTAGGGTGTATGAAAGTCCCACCTATGCAACCTTTCCCAACACCCATTAAGTATGGGTCATTAGCTATCGCCTTGCTGGTGGAGGTGTAAGTGCTTCTGATTTGTCTGGGGATTGATGCATCTGATCACTGCAGATGGCGACTGCAGCAGCGAAATAAAAAGACGCCTGCTTCTTGGGAGGAAAGCAATGGCAAACCTAGATAGCATCCTAAAGAGCAGAGACATCATTTTGCCAACTAAGGTCAGGATAGTCAAAACTATGTTTTTTCCAGTAGTGATGTATGGAAGTGAGAGCTGGACTATAAAGAAGGCTGATCGCCGCAGAATTCATGCTTTTGAGCTGTGGTGCTGGAGGAGAGTCTTGAGAGTCCCCTGGACTGCAAAGAGATCAAACCTATCCATTCTTAAAGAAATCAACCCCGAATGTTCACTGGAAGGACAGATTTTGAAGCTGAGGCTCCAGTACTCTGGCCACCTCATGAGAAGAGAGGACTCCTTGGAAAAGTCCCTGATGCTGGGAAAAATCGAAGGCAAAAGGAAAAGAGGACGACAGAGAATGAGATGGTTGGATGGTGTCATCGATGCAACCAAAATGAATTTGACAAATCTCCGGGAGGCAGTGGAGGATATAAGGCCTGGAGAGCTCTGGTCCATGGGGTCACGAAGAGTCGGACACAACTGAACGACTGAACAACAACAACAGAAAAAAATTAGAAGACAGATTATGTCTGAGCCCCCCACCTCTGTTGAGAGAGGGGTTTTCAATACACACATGAATGGCTTCCTTGACCCCTCTCTCAGACCCCCTCTCTTCCCTGTCTAATATGTGTACATCCTCATCTTTGAATGAGTTCCTTTTCCCCTTCAAATTGATGTATACTGCTGATGCTGGTCCTGAGCTGTTACCCCTCCTGCATTGGGCTACCCTTCTGTTTAACAGCTGTTTAGTTTCTCCAATGTAGAGGTCAGCACACTCCTCACTGCTTTGGACCACATATACCGTGTTTCCCTGAAAATAAGACAGTGTCTTATATTAATTTTTGCTCCCAAAGATGCGCTAGGTCTTATTTTCAGGGGATGTCTTATTTTTCCATGAAGAAAAATACGGTACACATTTATTGTTATCTTATTATGGGGAGGCCTTATTTTTGGGAGATGCCTTATATTTCAGTGTGGGGCAAACTGTAAGTAGGTCTTATTTTCAAGGGATGTCTTATTTTTGGGGAAACAGGGTATTATATTGCTCGCCTTTTGTTTTGGTGTCGGGTCCTTTGGGTCGTCAAGTCTCTGCTTTGGTGTGTTTGTGGGTATGAAGTAAATAGAGATGTGGCAAACACCAAGCTGCCCTTTCATCAATCCCCAGACAAACCAGAAGCACTTCACACCTCCACCAGCAAGGCCTCAGCTCACAACCCATACTTAATGGGTGCTGGGGAGGGTTGCATAGGCGGGACTTTCACACACTCCAGGCCACTGTCCAGCTAACGAGCCTATTCAGGACATTGTCCAACGTATGAGCCTATTCAGACCAGAGTGATGTGAAATCAAGGTGAGCCATAGCAACCCGCGTGCCCAGGCATCCTGGGGAAAGGCCGTAGGTCTGGGATAGTACAACATTTGCTGTGCATTCGGAAAGGGACGAGTTTGATCCCTGCTGCCTTTGAAGGTAGAAGCAAGAAAGATTTCTGTCTGCCTTCCTGGCAAGCATCTGCCTGTCCATGTCAGAAATGCTGGGCAAAACGGGCCAGTGGTCTCTTCTCCTGGTCCTTCTGGAGGTTGTCCATAGCCATTGGTGACCTTCTCTGGCATGAGAGTGATAACGGACCAGGAATAAGCAGTGGCTTCTCAGTTGGCGACGATCGTGGGAACATCGCCATCAAAACCACTTCACACTGAAGATCTGCTGCTGTGCCACCACTGCAATAAGAGTTTCTTTCCCCATTGTACCTGGATGTTATGTACTGTCAAGCTGTCTTCTGCTCAGGTCAACCCTCTGAATGAGCCATCTCCAGAGTGTGCTGTCCTCCATTGCCCTGGACAGTTCTTTCACACTCAAGCCGGTGGCTTCCTTTAGAGAGTCAATCCATCTTGTCTTCCGCCTTCCTCTTTTTCTGCTTGCTTCTGCCTTTCCCAGCATTATCATCTTTTCTCAAGAATTTTGCCATGTCATGTGGTGCCCAAAGTCGGACAGCCTCCGTTTCATCATCTTTTGCCTCCAGATCTAGTTCAGGCTTGATTTGATCTAGGACCCATTTGTTTGTCTTTCCAGCAGTCCAGAGTATCTTCAAAGCTCTCCTCCAGCTCCAACTTTCAAATGAATCTTTTTATTTATTTATTTATTTATTTATTTATTTATTTATATACCGCCTGTCTTCCAAAGGAACTCCAGGCAGTGAACAACATCAATAAGTTAACAATTACAAAAAATAATAATAATAACAATAACAATAATAAAGAAAAATACGTATCTGGCAAGATGGTGGGATAAGAAAGGGGGGGGAATCATTTTTTCATCTGGTCAGCTTTCTTTCCAGTCCACCTTTCACACCCATGCGTGTCTTCTTGGGCTGCAAAAAGGTGAGTGCGGAGGAGCTTCAGGAACCAACGCATCCCGTTCCATTTCTCTTCCTTTATGACTTGTGTATTTTCTTTCTTATTGGCCAGTGCCCAAATAACCCCAGAAGTGAAACGAGGCATCCCTATCTGATGTTCCTTAGAAGGTGGCTTGTAAGCAATTAAAATAGCATTCACTGCTTCTTGGTTCCTAAGGTAGCATAAATTTGTAATTTGGGCAGAACATAAGAGAATCAGCTCTGCATGTCTTTCTTAAATGCCATCTCCGCCAAGTTTTTTTTTAAATAGCTTATTAACAAGAACAGTTTGTTTTGCAGGAGAGTCACAGTTCTGGGATATTACACAAAAGTGCATTGTCTGTCTCCTTTCTTTCTTTCTTTCTTTCTTTCTTTGTTTCTTTCTTTCTTTCTAATTCTAATTCTAACTCTAATTTTAATTCTAATTCTAATTCTTCAAGTAGTCTCTGGGCGGTTTACAGTTTTTAATTACAGTATGCAGGCTACACATTCCCCCCCCCCCACATGCTGGGTACTCATTTTTGCTGACCTTGGAAGGATGGAAGGCTGAGCCGGCTACTTAGGATTGAACCCCAGGTCCTGAGCACAGTTTTAGCTGCAGTGCAGGCATATAACCACTGCGCCATGAGGCTTTCTTTCACCTCCTCCCTCCCCTTTTCTCTCTCTCTCTCTCCTCTCTCTCCCCCCCCCTTACGCCCTTCCTTCCTTTTGACAAAAAAAGGAAAAAAAGCAGAAGAGTTACAAAGTGTTACAGGAGACAAATCTCTACTTCTAGAAATATATTTTGGAATGTAGTTTTAAAGTGATTAATAAATAGTAATAAATTAATTAAATTATATCCCTTTTAAAAAAACTAGCCTTAAAAACTAGATATAAATACGGAATCCCATCAATAAGTCATCCTGTTTTGTTCTGCTATCGGAAACAAGGCAACAGATCAAACGAACTCTTTAGTTGCCTCCATATCTGCATGGAGGCCAGATATACATTAGGGCAATGATTCCCAGTCTTCGATAACCAAGATGCACTTGGATTGCAGTTCCCAGGTGCCTTCAGGGCCAGCTGTGCTGCTCAGGGTTTCTGGGAGTTGCAGTCCAAGAACACCTGAGTTACCCAGGCTTAGGAACCACTAGGTTAAGCCTACCTGAGGTGAGCTCTCAACGTGAGCAACCAGTTTTTAATCAAAAGTACAGTGGTAGCTTGTATAAAGGAATTAATTCGTTCCAAACGAAATTCTGTCAAGCAATTTTTCCTTTATACAAATTTCCCATAGGAATGCATTGAAAACAGAGTGATCCCATTTTTATGTTGTACAGATTTGCCCCATAGGCGATTCTGTTAAGCAAATTTCCCCTATCTCCAGAATTTTTTATGTTGTACAGATTTTATGTTATACAAACCGTTTGTTATACGAGGGTCCACTGTAATGGCATGTATTTATTGAATATAGAGGGACTTGCATCGGAGTGAAGATTCGCAATAGGATTACTGCGTGAATAACGTAACATGCGCGAAGCTGCTTGTAGTTACCTGTTGCCTGTTTTGCTAACACTTCTCTGTCCTTTTAGATCTCCTTCCTCTCCAAATATCTGTATTAACTCAACACATGATTGTAAGCTGGCAGCCGGATCCCAGGGGTGGATAAGGCCCACAGGGAGACAAATCTTGCCGAGGCCCCTAAGCAAAACATCCCAAATGTGTAACTCCAGTGGCTACCTGATAGCATTTACTGTGTAGCAGAGTTAACCGTGCAGCCTTAGACCTCTCTGTTCCCAAAGGCTTGTGCTGTCTTCAGCCAGCGTTTAGTTAAGTCGGCCGAGGCTACACAAGGCAAGGGCAAGTGAAAGCCTAAACCCCTGTTCCTAAAGTCTCAGCTATGCATCATTTATAGGACGCTGCGTCTCAAATTCAAGAGGCAGCCCTGCCAAAGCGCTTTGAATGAAGACACCAAAGCTGTACCTACAGTACGCCAGGCCTGCACCGATTCCATCTAATCTGCAGCTCTCATCTCATCTTAAATGGGTTGACCTTCTTGGATCATGTTGGTTACAGCAATTTGCAATGGCTGCCATGGCGCAGTTCTTCCTTGTAGTGTTTCTGTGTTGGCGGGGGGGGGGGGGAAGAATTATTGCAAACAAGACACCTTGCACCCTCTAGAGCAGTGGTTCCCATCCTCCCTAATTCCGCAACCCTTTAATACAGTTCCTCATGTTGTGGTGACTCCTTGCCCTGCTTGGAAGTGGCCACAGGCCCCCTTTGGCAGGCCACTGCTGCAGGTGCCCTAGAGAACTTCCCTCTATCTACAGGCACCCTCAGCCAATCACAGCCTCCGGTGCCATTGACTGACATCCCCTCCAACCTATCAAGCTGTAACTCCCTCTTCCCCCCTTTCCTCCCCCTCCTCCTCCAGACCCAAGCCGTTGGTACCTTTTTCTTCACTGGCTTATGGCGACCCCTCTGAAATGGCTGTTCGACCCCCCAAAAGGGGTCCCGACCCCCAGGTTGGGAACCACTGTTCTAGAGGATGTGATAGGGGGGATTGTGAAGGCAGAGGGGGGAAACTCCCCAAAAGGTTAACACTTTTTTCATAAAATTGACCACTGGGGGGAAAGGGGGCCTTTTCAAGTAAACACAAATACACACACACACACACACACACATACACACATTTGTATAAGAAGATTATTTGGGTTGGGGGATCGCAGGATGTGTGCATCCTTCCAAAGTCCATTGGTAGGTATATTATACCCTGCCTAAGATAAATTCAGTCATCAGAGAATTAGAACGCAGTAAACGTTAATTTGTTCCCATGTAACTCAACCGATTCCCAGATAGGAAGAGTCTGTCCATGTATTACAGTAGGGTAGGGAGGAAGGGAACTGCGGAAACATGCTTGTAAACCAAAGCACTCATATATCAAAAGCAAATTTCCCCATAAGAAATAATGGAAACTCAGACGATTTGTTCTGGGGGTTCATAGACCACATATTGTACACGCAAAATGCCAAAACTCACAAAATTTGGGTCTATTTTGGGGGCTAAATCAATGCAATTCCTTGGCACTGCCAATAAGAAAATGTAAGCTTTATATGATACCATTGATATGCACAAAATGCCAAAACTCACAAAAGAAGTTGGCTAGAAGTCTACGTCCACACCATGGTTTAGGTACTTGGCTTCAGAATCTGCTCTGCTAGGGTCTGGCAACTGGATTTTATTCTGTGTTTTTAATGTGACAATAATAAAATGCAATTTGTAGCCCTATGCACCCTTGACTAGCAGTCCCATAACTAGAAATGTTTAGAAAAATAAGAAAGGATGTTAAATAAAAATATAAAGAATAAAACAACCCCCTAACCTGCACTCACCTTTGAAAATATTCCTGGCTGGTGCAAGGGAGACCTTCTTTTTTGAGGCTTGCCTTAGATGGAACGTTTCAGACAATCCTCCACAATCCAGCAGGGGTAGAGAGAGAGAGCTACAATAGGCTCACTTGTGATTATGTGACCTGCTCCAGTGCTTGTATTGCAAGATATTGCTCATTGATCAAGGCAAAATTTAGAATAAATGTTTGCTTGTCTTACAAAACACTCTTTAACCAAGGTACTTGTAAATCAAGGTACTACTGTACTCTAAAACCCTGAAAGGATCGCAGTAAGTCAAAGCTGGCTTAATTGCACAAAATCATTAATTAGGCATAATCTGCATCCCACAGAGCAAAACTGTTGTTTTCCTGAAGCCATTCTGGCATCTTTTGCTTAGTCCAAATCCAGGTACAAATACCAGGATTAATTGCTCAGGAAAGAATGGTGTAGACTGGATTAGGCTCACCTATAGGCTAGTAAACAAATCGAACCCATGAGTCTAAACAATCTAAGGAGTGTTCAATGTGTCAGTGCTGAATAGAGATGGACACGAACCAGGAAAATGGCAGCCCGTGACAGTTCGTGGTTCACTGCTCTAAACCAGTGGTGGCGAACCTTCAGCACTCCCAATGGTTTGGACCACAACTCCCACAGGCCTTTGTCATTGGCAATCTAGGCTTGGAATTCGGGGAGTTGTTGTCCAAAACATCTGGAGTAGGGGTGGGCATGAAAAATATTTTTGTTTTGTTTCCCCTGTTTCATTTCATTTTGTTTTTAAACAATTTTTTCTTTAAAAAACTCATAAAATGAAACAATAATGAAACAATTCATTACTCTATAAAATGGCTCCCCTGGGTCCTAGAGGCACCAAATTTAGGACCCAGGGAAGCTATTTTACAGAGTAACGAAATGGTTTGTGTTAAAAGGTAAAAGACTGTTTCGTTTCATTTCGTAACAAAACACTGTTTCCCATTTCATTTTGTTTTGTATTTTGTATCATTTTGTAAGCTTACAAAACGATGAAACAGCATTTCCCATCCAAAATCTGGAGTGCTGAAGGTTCACCACCACTGGTCTAAGTCAGGCATGTCCAAACTTCAACCCTCCTGATGTTTTGGACCACAGCTCCCAGAATTCTAAGCTTAGAATGCCAGTGGCAAAGGACTGAGGGAGTTGCTGTCCAAAACATCTGGAGGGCTGAAGTTTGGACATGCCTGGTCTAAATGGACCACAAACCTTGTGACAAAATGAACCAATTCATGGTATGTCCAATTTGGGATTTCCTGGAGAAGCAGAATGGACTCCGAATGAGTTAGAGGCATCAAACTCATAGCGAATCTCCAGCTGACGCTCCTATATGCCTCCTACAAGTTTGGTGAAGATTGAATTTGAGTCAAAGCTATGGTTTTTCCAGTTGTGATATGTGGACGTGAGAGCTGGACTATAAAGAAGGCTAATTGTCGCAGAATTGACACTTTTGAGCTGTGGTGCTGGAGGAGAGTCTTGAGTGTCCCCTGGACAGCAAGGAGATCAAACCTATCCATCTTGAAAGAAATCAACCCCAGATGTTCACTGGAAGGACAGATTTTGAAGCTGAGGCTTCAGCACTTTGGCCAGTTATGAGGAGAGAAGACTCCCTGGGAAAGTCCCTGATGTTAGGAAAGATGGAAGGCAAAAAGAAAAGAGGACGGCAGAGAATAAGATGGTTGGAGGGTGTCGTTGATGCAACCAACATGGATTTGACCAAACTCTGGGAGGCAATGGAAGCCAGGAGGGCCTGGCGTGCTCTGGTCCATGGGGTCACGAAGAGTTGGATAAGACTTAACAACAACATTATAGACCAGGCATGTCCAAACTTCGGCCTTCCTGATGCTTTGGATCAAAACTCCCAGACTTCCAAGCCTGTATTTCCAATGACAAAGGACTGTGGGAGTTGTGGCCCCAAACATCTGGAGGGCCAAAGTTTGGCCATGACTGTTATAGACCCTCAAAGGAGGTTTCCCCTAGAGAATGCAGCTGGCTTGGGGAAATTAAATGAGTAGTCCACATGAAAGAACTTGGACTAGGGAGGGAACAGGAAGGAGGCAGAATGAATGGACTACCAACGAAGTGTCCTCTCCTCACAACAGCAGCTGCAGAAGGGAAGCCATCATCTCTGCTGCCCAGGGGGCGGCTCCTACAACCAGCTACTCCCAGGGAGTGCGTTTGGAGCACCTTGGTGGGCTGCCGCCTGAGCTGACCATCGTACCCAACGTTTTCTCAAGGTTCACCTCTGCGTTGCTTCGGGAATTGGCGGAGTGGTGCCAGTCTGTATGCCAGGAACGTCGCCTCACGCCAGAGAAACGAACCCTAGAAATCGCCAATAATAATTCAGCAGTGTTTCATTCAGGGCAAGTAAATTTACGTATGTTTGTTTGCTTGCTTAAACTGATACCCTGCCCATTTTGGGGGTAAGCCAGTACTCAGTGCGGCTTCCAGAAAATAACAAAAAATATACAACATTTTTT
>JAHTLZ010000268.1:2739483-2752191 GCA_023846285.1 Phrynocephalus versicolor | reverse complement strand
CCTCCAGTTCTGGTCAAATTTGGGTTCTGAAAGTCTTAGATATGCACCACCAAAGAGCCCCCCCCCTACAAGAAAGTCCCCACCTTGCATCTAGAGATGCCAAAATTACCGAGTTGTATCTCCTAACGCTCCTCTACAATTTCTCAAAGTTTGGTGAAGATTGGGCATCAGACATCTGAGCTATTCACCCACAAAGAGATTTCCCCAAGAAAAGTGGCTTTTAGAAGCTGGCTTGGAAAAACCCAGTCTTCGCCAAACTTGGAGAGGTTTCAGAGACGAGTCAGAGGAAGCTTCCCTGAATTATGGTGTCTGTAAGGTGCCTCAGGGGCCATTTTATAGCCCAACGAATTGACAAATAAAAAATCACTAGAATTTGTTTATTCGTATTTGTCGAGTCTTCGTAGGAACGCAAATCAACAAATTAGTGCTTTTCTGAATGAATTATGCAATGCTTTTTAAATTGATGTCCATCTCTACTGCGAACAGATTCCACCTCCTCCTCTGTATGACTGACTACTTGATCATCCATGTTTCTCCAGCTTAATTTGACCGACGCCCCCTCTTCCCTTACCTCTTTTCGTATTTCCAGCATCTTCATCTGAAGCAAATACTGCCGTCTCCCTCTGGGGTGTGTTACAGCATCTCCTCCCATTTTCAGCTCCTTCTAGGGCAGAGGAGGATCGAAATGATACATGGGCACACCTGGTGTACATATGACAAGCTCACAGCATCCTACCCACCCCTGCAGAAGATCTGTAGTTGAGACAGGAGGCAATGATGTTCTTTTACAGAGCCACCCCCTTATGTGCCTAATAGAGATGGGCATGAACCAGTTCACCCCAGTTCGTCAAGTCTGCAGCATAGCTGCTGCTGCTCCCCTCTCCTGCCTCCTCCGGCTCAACCAACCACTTGTCAGGCCCAGCAGTGTGCTGGCTCCCTCCAACTCCTCAACTGATCTTCCAGTCCCAGCAACAGCTAAGGCTTCTCTGCCCCTGCCATTTGGGCTGATTTCCCACTCAGATAAAAAGGCAAGGCAGAGATGCCTCGCTTATTACTGGGAGATTAGCCCAGTTAAAAAAAACCAGCAAGCTAACTGCCCCTAGTGAGTGGCTGATCGGCGGGGGAGGTGAGGGTATGGATCAACAACAGCTATGCTACTCCCTTTACAAATCAGCACGAACTCGAGCCGGTTCGTGCCCATCTCAAGTGTCAAAATTCTGATCAGATTGGGGGGGGGGAAACGTGCATCCTTTGGGATGCAGGTGGAATTAATGGCCAGCATTAAGCATTTTTAATGCTACTGAGTGTAAATTTAGTTTGATCCTAAGATTCCCCTGTGTGTATCCCCCACCTTTATTATTTCTGAAGCACCTACTTTTGCTTTGTGCGCTGTTGCCCCACCTTGCACACTCCAGTGTTTATCGGGAAGAACTTCTTTGGCCAAAATGAAGGGCTCCAGTTTCTGCAAAGCCAAGAAAAAAATTGGATTAATTAACACCTCTTTAGATTTGTTACTCAGTTGTTTTGCTCGGGGCAATGGTTTCAAACTACAGGAAAAGCAAGTTCAAGGGAAGTGATAGTGCCACTCCATTCTGCTCTGGTCAGACCCCACCTGGAGTACTGTGTCCAGTTCTGTGCGCTTCAGTTTAAAAAGGATGTAGACAATCTCGAGCGGGTGCAGAGGAGGGCGACCAGGATGGTTGAGGGTCTGGAGGAAATGTCTTATGAGGAACGGCTTAGGGAACTGGGAATGTTCAGCCTTTCAAAACGAAGACTGAGAGGGGATATGATAGTTATGTTTAAATATTTGAAAGCATGTCATATTGAAGAGGGAACAGGTTTGTTTTCCATGGCTTCAGAGACTAGGACTCCGGGCAATGGTTTCAAACTACAGGAAAAGAGATTCCATTTGAACATTAGGAAGAACTTCATGACAGTTAGAGCTGTTCAGCAGTGGAAGATGCTGCCACAGAGGGTGGTTGAGTCTGCTTCTTTGGAGGTTTTTAAGCAGAGGCTGGATGGCCATCTGTCGGAAATATTGTGATGGGGTTCCTGCATGGCAGGGGGTTGGACTAGATGGCCCTTGAGGTCTCTTCCAAATCTATGATTCTGTGATTCTATGGAACGAAACGGAATGAAACAAATTTGAAGATTAGGAAGAACTTCATGAAAGTTAGAGCTGTTTGGCAGTGGAATAATATGCTGCCCCAAAGGAGGGTGGTGGAGTCTCCTTCTTTGGAGGTTTTTAAGCAGAGGCTGGATGGTCATCTATCGGAAATATGGGGTTCCTGCATGGCAGGGGGTTGAACTAGATGGCCCTTGGGGTCTCTTTGAACTCTGACTCTATGATTCTATGAGGCAGGGTCTACTCATGCCTCCTGCTGCTGTTTCTCTCCACACAGCACCACAGAGAAGCCTGCCCAGGACTTCGCAAGGCGTCACCCAAGTATTGTTAACCAAGTATCAGGACAAAAACAGACATTGCTAGTAACCCGTCATTAGAAGTATTGGTTTCTTAACTATTGCAAGCATCTGGGTGTAATTTCTCACCTCACCCAGTTTGCAAATGAGCTTGCTCTGTTTTGCGATTGGTCTTCAGAATTTGACTGCAGGATTCCTTTGAAATCTGATTTCTCAAACACAAGCCTCTGCCTGAATGTTGTCTGCCCACTTGGGTGTTCTGGCTGCCACCCAGCCACACAAGAAGTGTTGATCAGGCTGCGATGCATTTCTTCCTTACTTGTGCTCAGTCTAGTGCTCAGTTTGCAATGGGAGTGAAGGAATAATAAATCTTTTAAAAACCTGGTATTACGCAAAGGACAAAAAGAAAGCAGGAAAAAAAAGAAAACCCAGTTATAAGTAGTGCAGGAGGATAGTATAAATTTGGGTGCAGAAGCCCCCTACAGCTAGCTTTCATGCATGCAAGTCTCCCTCTCCATACATCCAATGGAGAACAGAAAGAAACAAGAAGTGACCTCTCAGAGAGAAGGCAGAAGAGGGCCTAAGATGGTCAGTCTAAGCATAGATCTAGAGAAGTCAACAGGGAAGAACACACCTTGCTATTAGAGATGGGCACGACTCAAAAAAATGGTGTTTCATTTGTTGTTTGGTCGTTTAGGGGTCCGTTTCGGTTCGTTTCCGTTTTCGTGAGTTTTTTTCAAAAAATTTCATTTTCGTTTTGTTACGTAATGAAACGAAAAAATGAAAACGAAAATGAAAAATTTCTGTTTCGTTACCATTTAGCACAATTCAATGTATTTGCCGTAACAAAAACGAAGTGGTCGACAAAATTTTTCGTGTTTCAGGTCGTTTTGTTTCATTTTGGAGTCAAAATTTGTTTTTCGTTTCGTTACGTAACGAAACGAAAAAACAAAACGAAAACGAAAAATCGCTCATTTCGTGCCCATCTCTACTTGCTATATATCAGGCATGGTGAATATATGGCATGCGTGCCAAAAGTGGCATGCAGAGAGCTTTCACCTGGCACGCGACATGCTCCCTGCCGCCCTTACTTCCCTCTCCGCTGCGGAGGAACAGGAGTAGGGAAGAAGCAGGGAGGGGAAGAGGCCAAGCTAGGGGACAAGGAGTAAGGCGGGGAGGAGGGGGAGGGAGTTTGAAAAGCCCATGCCTTTCCCTCCCGTAGGGCACGTAAGATGCAGGGATTTCAAACTGTCTATCAGCCTCCAAGAAAGCGGTGGCCACAGCCCTCCCCGCCGCTTCTTCAACTGATGTGTCGCTTTTGTAGCCCCGGCGACCTTGATTTAGTTTTGGGCCCACCGAAGTGCTCCAGGCTCTGTGGAGGTTGGGGGCATGGCACCGGGCAGCCGCAGCCTCTCCAGAGGCCGGAATCACTAGCTTTGACTTAGTTTTGGGCCTGCCCGAAACCATGAATTGGTTCTCTGTTCCCAGCCCATCCGAGAGAGTGGCTGACTGGCAGCTAAAGCAGTGCTTGGCGGTTGTGCGGCACAGGGTGGCAACGCAGGGAGTGTCACCGCTAGCTGGACAGTGGGAGACTGGAGCTGTGGGGCAGCAGCCGACGGAGTAGTCTATGCCTTGATTCCTGAGGCACGCCCGGGACTCAGAATGGGAGCAGTCCAGAATGGGAGCAGTCTGGAGTCTGTTGATGCCAACTGCCCTGCAACACAGCCAGCTCCGTACAATGTACGTCATTAACCTAATTAATTTTAATTGAAAAAGAGGCTCCTGTGCAGGGTTCCCAGTTTCTGCCCAGAAGGCTGTTTGCTTTCAGGTTCATGCTGCCTTATGTATTCATTCACTATTTACAGTGGTACCTCTGTTTACAAGTACCTTGGACTGCGAATATTTCACAAACTGAGCAAGATTTTTAGTAAAAAATTGTCTCAGTTTGTGAGCATTGCTCCGTTTTGTGAGCAAGGCTCACCTCAATGTGCGCCCTGTGCTACCTGCAACGGGCATCCAGAGCTTGTTCCAGGCTGTGTGGTGGGCCTGCACTGGACTTCCTGGGCCTTGGCACGGACCGGAAGTGATGTCTGGCAGACCAGAAGTGACTTCCGGCAGGCCAGAAGTGACTTCCAGGGCTCTCCACAGGCCTGGTGATGCCTAGAATGGGCCTCTGGAGCATCCGTTGGGTCCGTGCTGGGCCCGGCACATACTGGAAGTGACTTAGTGCTGCACGGTGGGCCTGCCCTGGACCCTGGGCAAGTTCAAGAGCGCGCTGTGCCTCCCAGCCAAAGCAAATATCCCCATGAGAAATACTGGAAACTGGGACCCAGAACGGATCGGGTTAGTTTCCATTATTTCCCATGGGGAAATTTCCTTTTATATATGAGTACAGTGCTACCTTGTATAAAGGAATTAATTCGTTCCAAATGAAATTATTTTAAGCAAATTTTCCTTTATGCAAATTTCCCATAAGAACATAAGAACATAAGAAGAAGGAATGCACTGAAAACAGAGTAATCCCTAATCACGAGCATATTTATGTTGTACTGTTTTGCTCCATAGTCGCTTCTGTTAAGCCAGGGGTGTCCAAACTTCAGCCCTCCAGATGTTTTGGATCACAACTCCCAGAATTCCAAGCCTGTACTGCAAATGGCAAAGGACTGTGGGAGTTGTGGTCCAAAACATCTGGAGGGCCGAAGTTTGAACACCACTGTGTTAAGCAAATTTCTCCTATCTCTGGAATTTTCTATGTTGTGCAGATTTTATGTTATACAAACTGTTTGTTATATGAGAATCCGCTGTGTTTTAGTTCGCGAGCTCGATTTCGGAACGAATTATGCACGTAAACCAAGATACCACTGTATACTATTACACATAAGCATGAAACATTTTCCATAGGTTACTAATATTTAGGGATCCATGCATCACAGTCCTGTGTGTCATTCCACAAAAGTGAGTTCCATGTGCCAAGAACTTTAGACCTAATAAGGACAACCAAAACCACTTTTAGGATTTTGAAGGGTTACATCATGTGCATATTGTTTTTAGAACTTCTGCCTAAAAGTTGTTGTTTGCAGTGTGGTCACTAGGTGGCAGTCAGTGACAGTACAAGCTAAGCCCGCAGCAAACTTTGTATTTGTCACCTCCGAAATGGGTTTAAAAGAAAATAAAGCCGGCCAGTGACTCACTTGAGCTATCATTCTCTCCAGACGGTGGCTACAATGCAGTGCCAGGTTGCAACTGGAGTAGACCCATGAAATCAGTGAGTCACCACCTCCCCACTGATTCAATGGGCCTACTCTACTCTTTCCCTGAAAATAAGACACCCCCCCCAAAAAATAAGACCTACTTACAGTGTTGCTTCTTGCTGAAATATAAGGCATCCCCCCCGAAAATAAGGCCTCCTCGATAATAAGATAATAAATGTGTATTGCATTCTTCTTCATGGAAAAATAAGACATCCCCTGCAAATAAGACCTAGCACATCTTTGAGAGCAAATATTAATATAAGACACTCTTATTATTTTTGGGGAAACACGGTAGTTGCAACTTACTACTGCATGTCACCCATAGTGCCTTTAGAGGTACACCAACAACATGTGAAATAGACAATCTGAGATGCAGCCAAAGCTTCCATCGGAGCCGAGAGAGATGAGTTAGAACTCAGGCCGCAGCTAGGATTGGGGTCGGCTGGCCCCTGACATATTGCAAGGAAAAAGGATAATGGGGGGGGGGGGGGCTAAGCAAATGTGGACATGAGCCTCGTGGCGCAGTGGTTAAATGCCTGTACTTTGGGTAAAACTGTGCTCACGACCTGGGGTTCAATCCCAGGTAGAAGGCTCAAGGTTCACTCAGCCTTTCATCCTTCCGAGGTCGGTAAAATGAGTACCCAGCTTGCGGAGGGGGGCAATGTGTAGCCTGCACACTGTAATTAAAAATTGTAAACTGCCCAGAGACTACTTAAAGTGGTATGTTCTTATGTTCTTATATAAGCAGAACACCTTTTTGCTTTTTGGCTTCACATACATCAGTGGCCGAAGAGCCCAGTGAGTCTGAACATCTGGTTTGGGAGTTCAATTCCCCAGTCTGCCTCCTGGGCAAAGAGCCAACCTGGGGGGCCTTGGGCCAGCTGCACAGTCCCGGGGCATCCCCAGCAGAAGGGGACAGTAGGCCACATCTGTGTCATAAGAACATAAGAAGAGCCATGCTGGATCAGGCCAAATGCCCATCTAGTCCAGCTTCCTGTATCTCACAGTGGCTCCACCAGATGCGTTTGGGAGCGCATGAGACTAGATCTCTGTCTCCTGATACCACTCCCCTGCATCTGGCCCTTGAAGTATCCTTGGTTTTAAGGCTGGAGATGACACATCTCCATCATGGTTTGTCACCTGTGATGGACATTTCCTGCAGCAATCTGTCCAATCCCCTTTTGAAGGCATCCAAGCCAGATGCCATGACCACATCCTGTGGCAGGGAGCTCCATAGACTAACAACGCGCTGGGTGAAAAAATATTTTCTTTTGTCTGTTCTTACTCTCCCAGCCCACAATTTGAGTGTATGTCCCCTAGTTCTGGTATTTTGTGAGAGGGAGAAGAGCTTCCCTCTATCCACTTTATTCATGCCCTGCCTTATTTTGTACCTCTCAATCATATCCCACCCTCAGGCACCTTTTTTCCAGACTAAAGAGCCCCAAATGTTTTAGACTTTCCTCATAAGGGAGGTGCCCCAGCCCAGTAATCATTTTAGTTTCTCTCTTTTGCACCTTTTCCAGTTCCACTATGTCTTTCTTAAGATGCGGTGACCAGAATTGTACACAATACTCCAGGTGGGGCCTTACTATTGTTTTGTATAATGGCATTATAATGTTGGCTGTTTTATTTCCAATCCCCTTTTTGATAATCCCTAGCATGGAATTGGACGGAGGAAAGGCTTGATTTTAACTCCACATCACCTGCACGGTGTGTTGAGATACAAGGCAAAGTGGCTAGGGTTCACCCATAGACTGGGTTTTTTTTTAGTGTTGACAGAGTAATAGACTAGGTCTCCGGAGGCCTGAGTTCAAATTCCAACTCAGCCTTGGAAATACAGTGGGTGTGGAACTGCTAAAACCACACTGTAAATACCACCACAAAAGTCCAGTTATCGTCACCGTGAGTGGGTTCTGATTTACAGCACTTTGGAGTTCTGGTCAGACCCCACCTGAAGTACTGTGTCCAGTTCTGCAGTCCTCAATTTAAAAAGGATGCTGAGAACTTCAAACGGGTCTAGAGGAGGGTGACCAGGATGGTTGAGGGTCTGGAAGAAACGTCTTACGAAGAGCAGCTTAGGTAGCTGGGAATGTTGAGTCTTACAAAGAGAAGGTTGAGAGGGGATTTGATAGCTAGCCAAGTTTAAATAACTGAAAGGATGTCATATCGAAGAGGGGGCTGGCTTGTTTTCCATGGCTTCAGAGAATAGGACTCGGGGCAATGGTTTCAACAAGCTACAGGAAAAGAGATTCCATTTGAACATTAGGAAGAACTTCCTGACAGAGATGTCTGGCAATGCTGCCACAAAGGAGGGTGGTGGAGTCTCCTATGGAGGTTTTTAAGCAAAGGCTGGATGGCCATCTGTTGGAAATACTGTGATGGGGGGTTCCTGCATGGCAGGTTGTTGGACTGGGTGGCTCTTGAGGTCTCTTCCAACTCTATGATTCTATGAAGCAACAGGACCCCCAAGTAGTCCAGATTTTGGAATCTGTTTTAAGGCCAGCATGAGTACCTCTGGTTTTTCTAGAGACTCAGGTTTGAGGCTAGTCATTCGGCCAAATTCAAAAATACAGAGAGCACGTTCTTAGAAACTGCTTCTGATCCACAGAATTTCTTGCCTTGGCCAATCAGATGTGCTTCAGATGCCTGAATGATGGCCAATCACAAGACAAAACCAGCTAATTTGCAAGATATGGAAAAAGGGAAGACAGCTCGCGCTCCCACAACCAAGAGGGCTTTCAGGGTTTCATGAGAGTTTGCTGCCCAAGACTGCTAGGAGACCAACTTACCTGAAGCCGGCGCGGAGGATGTTGCTTGATGATGCTGGTTTCTCCCTGCTGTGTTGTGAGACCTGTGGGAACAGTCTTGGGCTCTAGAAAGGAAGGAGAGAACCTTCATTTGAATGGCAGCCTATATTGTGGAGATTATACATTATTTTATAATTAGCAGTGTTTAAAATATAACTAAGAGTTGCACAGAGAAAGCACAAGAGAATAACGCAAGTCCCAGAACTGCCAACGTTCCACAGCAGTGCTTTATATCATAAAAAATTACTCTGGAAATGTCTTCAGTAGGAAATGAGTACCTTTACTTACAATTGTGATCTTCAAGTACAGTCAGAAGTGTAAAATAATGGGACAAGAAAGAAAATGGGGTGTCAACCATGCTGAGACTGAATCTGCCATGCTGGTCACATGATTAGAGATGTGAAGGCCCGGAAAAAATGTGCTTTTTAATGTGGGTTTTTTTTCCCCTGAAGCCTTTTTGTTTGTTGTTTCCAAAAAATGGAAAATTGAAAAGAGAAAAAGAGAAAATGATTATGGAATGTTTTATTTTAACATGATGAATAAAATATTTTAAGACAGAGTGTTCAAATATTTTTTCAAATCATTTCTAAAAATATGCATAGTATCAGGTTATTCTAATTTCTGAGCACTGAGGACAAGCAAGTCCTAGGTTACAACTGAACTCTCCAATACGATACATTTCTTCCTTAGAAGGTGCTGCTATTCTCACAAGAAAAAGGTTTCACTTTTGTTTTTGCATGTGGGTGGGTATGTTTGGTTTTGTTCTGTCCTCTTCACCACCATTCCCTTCTATAATTTCCCCCCTCTTCAATTCTTTTTATGAGAATTAGGTTTTAATTTTATTTTTATTTAATACTGTGAAGAAGAAATATGAATACAGTGGACCCTTTTATAACAAACAGCTTGTATAACATAAAATCTGTACAACATAAAAAATTCCGGAGATAGGTGAAATTTGCTTAACATAATTGGGGCGAATCCTTACAACATAAAAATGGGATTACTCCGTTTACAATGCATTCCTATGGAAATTTGTATAAAGGGAAATTTGCTTAACATAATTTCATTTGGAATGAATTAATTCCTTTATACGAGGTACCACTGTAATTGTTAATTCTGGATTTTTAAACATTGTTTTGTAGATATTTGTTGTTCCACATAAACTAGTAAACAGTTCAGGAGATTGTTCCTCCATTTGTTACAATTACAAATAAATATCATTTAAAAAGTAAATTCTGTTTGTAGTAATTGTTTGGATACACTATATTTTAATATGCTAGTTGTGATAATTTTATGCCAAGTCAAATTGTCCATAGTCATATTTTATGTACCTAAAGTAACAGAATAACTTTCAAGTAGAGATGGGCATGAAACAATTTTTTTTGTCATTTTGTTATTAGTTTTGTTATAGAACAAAACAAATAACTAATGGACCTATCAAAGAAAAATGAATTGAATCATAGAGTTGGAAGAGACCTCAAGGGCCATCCAGTCCAACCCCCTGCCATGCAGGAACCCCCATCACAGGACTCCCAACAGATGGCCATCCAGCCTCTGCTTAAAAACCTCCAAAGGAGCAGACTCCACCACCCTCAGTTGTGGCAGCATCTTCCACTGCCAAACCGCTCTAACCATCAGGAAGTTCTTCCGAATGTTCAAGTGGAATCTCTTTTCCTGTATTTTGAAACCATTGTCCCAGGTCCTAGTCTATGAAGCCATGGAAAACAAACCTGTTCCTTCTTCAATATGACATCCTTTCAAATATTTAAACATAGCTATCATATGCCCTCTCAGTCTTCTTTCTGAAAGGCTAAACATTCCCAGAACCCTAAGTCGTTCCTCATAAGACATTTCCTCCAGACCCTCAACCATCCTGGTCGCCCTCCTCTGCACCCGCTCGAGGTTGTCAACATCCTTTTTAAATTGAGGTGCACAGAACTGGACACAGGACTCCAGGTGGGGTCTGATCAGAGCAGAATAGATAGAGTGGTACCATCACTTCCCTTGATTCTAGATACTATGGTTCTGTCAATGAAACCAATAATCGCATTGGCTTTCCCGGCCACTGCGTCACACTGCTGACTCATGCTCAATTTGTGGTCCACCAGGACTCCCAGATCCCTTTCACAGGTACTATTCTCCAGCCAGGTGTCTCCCATCCTATATCTGTGCAATTCATTCTTTTTCCCTAGATGCAGCACCCTACATTTCCCTCCGTTGAACCCCATTCTGTTAGCTTTGGCCCAGCACTCTAATCTGTCAAGCTCAACCACAGAAACCTGTGGGCAAAGATGAGAATTATCAATCACTCCTTGAATAGCTCTCACATCTTGAAAACCCTTCTAGGGTCACTGTAAAAAAAGTATGCGAAGAGGAATTTCACAGAAGAAGGAATACCAGTTACCTGTAGGATATCTTCCAAGCCGTGTTTCTCTCAACGGTGGGAGGTGTCTTTCATGAACTAGGTTTCTTCCTGTCGGGAGGGCAAATGAGTTCGGACCTGTCTCTCGGAGCGGACTGTGGAAAGAATACACTGCTGCGCTGCCTGGATTTTTCCCTTCCCTGTTTGGCATCGGGGCAACTCGGGTCACTTTCCTTCTAGCCTTCGAGGAGTTCAGGCCCATCTCTCTTGAATCCTGACGATCCTTTTCGCAAAATAAGTTTCGGAAGGAAAGACTTGCCGAAGCCAACAGATGACGGAAACAAGGTCAATTAATTTCCTTCACGGGGAGAAGGGGCAGCATGTCGATGAAATTAAAAAAAATACACTTTTCATTCCTCAGACACACATTAAAAAAATGGAGCATGGTAGCCCGGAACATGGAGTGACCTTGAGAAAAAGGTCAGTAGAAACCTTTTGGAGAATGAAGCCCCCGATAAGGCATTGTTCAGTTTCCACAGCTATCCAGATTCACTTTTCCACCCATCTTTCAGGATGAATCTGGAGACAGTCAAGAAGTGTCTTCCACAAGTTGAGTTTCCTCTCCAAAGAACATGTACCACGAGCCACAAGGCCACTGGTTTCCATGGTAACCCCTCTCCTCCCTCCTTCCTTGGTGAGTCCAGTTAAACATTGACCTAGACTGGGAACTGCCTCAAATTTAAAAAAAAATTATACCGTCCAGGCTACCTTTAAACATTAAACTGGCCCAAAGCATGCTGGTAGCACCCTATTAAGTATCAGATAACTGGATTTTTAAGGCCTTCACCTCATCTTTGTCACCAAGGCACAATTAACCATTAACGTCCCTCATACTGTGGTCACTCTCAGCCTTCTCCTGAATCACTATTATTTATTTACCCTCGTTTATAGGGAGAAACCAGACAACCCCACTCATGCATTTCTGAAATATGTTGACAACATTTACGAGCACATGCCTGGAACCACCTGGTTAAACATAATGCAGTCATCTGTAACTAGTTATTTTTGGTGAAATCAGAAATGTAACTAATAGTTACCAAGTTGCTGTCGAAGTGTAACACACGAAACCTGAGTCATTTGGGTAAAATGAGCAAAACATAGTTCCTTTCAGAAGTTATTTTCTAAGGGCATTTTATGGTATTTGACAGAGGAACATTTTGGCAAAAATGTTTCAGGTTTGGTGCTATTTTCATATCAGTTCTAAGTGGCAAAGGAACTATTCTCTGATTTTGTCTTGAATCTGTACTGTTTGATGTGCAAGATCAGTTTCAACAGATTTACTTATCCACTGCCTGGAATATTGAATTAAAAACCTCAGAAATGTGTATTTATATGTATTTCTATATGTGTATTTACCTAAACAAGCCACTATAGGAAGC
Organism: Phrynocephalus versicolor; assembly: GCA_023846285.1. NCBI lineage: Eukaryota > Metazoa > Chordata > Lepidosauria > Squamata > Agamidae > Phrynocephalus > Phrynocephalus versicolor. The sequence goes on along the minus strand of JAHTLZ010000268.1, from coordinate 2,739,911 downwards.
CAGACCATGCTATGTATAATAATGCTTGCTATTTCTACATTTTTCGACATCTGTGGGGTGCTTTTAGAACCTCTTCCCAATGATCCTACAGTACACATTTTCCAAGGTGCAGTATCAGAAATGACCACTAGAGAGAAACGGAGAGTATCTTCCTGAATTTTTCTAGCCTGCTGGTAACAGCAATCGGAATGTAGTCACAACAGAGCATAACTGCTTTTGTGATCTGAAGAACTACAGTGGCAATGGCTTTTGACTCCCAATCAGCAACACACAATTAGTTCATTTCAAAATATAACCTTTAATGATATGCAAACTAAGATCTCATTGGATTCTAAGTGCTGTCCTTTTATCCGAGGCAAGTGAGGCTGTTATGGAACGCTGCATTTATTGAATTTTTATTTTAAAGTGTAAATATTTGAATTGTGGGT
>JAHTLZ010000268.1:2703788-2739008 GCA_023846285.1 Phrynocephalus versicolor | reverse complement strand
ATAGATAGATAGATAGATAGATAGATAGATAGATAGATAGATAGATATAGATACTTGAACCCCTTGTGCCATTTGGACCAAGGTAGAGGTTAGAGTACCAGCATCACAACTCATGAGCCTTCCCATCAGAGTGTTCCCCAAGTGTACCAAAGACCTGGGGAAAAGTGTGATACATGATGTCTGCTCTTGGTAAGGTTGCACAGGATACAAGCCCTGGCCCCGTGGCTTCCATCACCGGATCCCCAGATGTCCTTGGCCTAAAATTCCAAGATGCCTTCCCCACTGGCCAGGATTTCTGGGAGTTGTAGTCCACCTGGGACACAAGGTTGGGAACTACAACCCAGACAGGAATGAGGGAAACAGTGGTACCGGCTGTGTGCATTTTGTTGGATTGTTCCCCCAAGCTCTGAGTTGTCGCATTACCTGCTCTGCCAGCTTCTATTGGATTCTCTGCCTAATTGCCTGGGTTGCTCTTGCAGCCACTTCCTACACACAGTAGGCTCATAGAATCCTAGAGTTGGAAGAGACCTCAAGGGCCATCTAGTCCAACCCCCTGCCATGCAGGAACCCCCCATCAAAGGACTCCCGAGTCCCGACAGGTGGCCATCCAGGCTCTGCTTAATGTTAGGGTATAACAGTATAGTAACTAACAATTGTAAGTAAGTTGCTAAGAGTTTGTAGCTTTAGTAAGCCAGTCAGGGATCAGCTGACTGTAATGAGTAATTAACTATGTATATATTGGATAGCAAGTGAGGGTAACACTTGATCACTTCATCCCAACCTCCTGATGGTGATCCATGCTGCTACGCGTCTCTGCTGAAGGACTCTGTGACTGTAAGATGGAATGCTGAAGAAAGCTGTTTATGTTATGTTGTTACTTTGCCAAGTTATTCTTTTGTAAATAAAACTCTGCTAAAAACCACAACACTTAAAAACGTCCAAAGAAGGAGACTCCACCACCACCCTTTGTGGCAGCATCTTCCACTGCCAGACACCTCTAACCGTCAAGAAGTTCTTCCTAATGTTCAAATGGAATCTCTTTTCCTGTACAGCAGTTTGAAACCATTGCCCCGAGTCCTAGTCTTGGAAGCCACGGAAACCAAATCTATTCCCTCTTCAATATGACATCCTTTCAAATATTTAAACATAGCTATCATATCCTCCCTCAGAGCGCGGGTGAGTGGCGTGCGACGTTTAAAGGGCTCTCAGTGGTGGAGACAAGCACTTGCCTCCAACGCCATAACCCCTTTTAAACTTCGCGCACCCCTCGCCTGCACCCCCTGGAGTGGCATTGTGCCCACCCACCCAACCTTCATCCGCATATCACAGATTTTCAATGATCGCAGGTTGGGTGGGCCCCTAACCCCCGGGATAGGCGGGGGGTTACTGTATCCTGATTTTTAATAGTACATGGTTTTATTGTACAGTGGTACTGTACCTTGGTTTGCGGGGACCTTGGTTTACGAGTATTTTGATAAACGAGCAAAAATTTCTGTTGAAGCTTGCCTTTGATCAACGAGCAACATCTTGCAACACAAGCATCCGGAGACCAGGAGGCAGGCTAATTGGGCCTTAATTCTCCCAACTTTCTCGCAACACTCTACAATCTACCTTTCAGAGAGAAGTCTGGGCAAGATCCCTATTGTGCTTAAAAAACAAGAGAAACATGGATGGCAAGCAACAACACTGAAACTGGTCAGGATCTCTCTCTGAAAAGTGGATCTATTGGGAGAAAGTTGGGAGAATTAAGGTGGCTCCAGCTGCTGCCTCAGAGGACTGGGTAAGACGAAGAAGTGTGTTCTGCTTATATACCGCCCCATACCACTTTAAGTAGTCTCTGGGCAGTTTACAGTTTTAATTACAGTGTGCAGGCTACACATTGCCCCCCCCAGCAAGCTGGGTAATCATTTTACCGACCTCGGAAGGACGGAAGGCTGAGTGAACCTTGAGCCTGCTACCTGGGATTGAACCCCAGGTCGTGAGCACAGTTTTACCTGCAGTACAGGCATTTAACCACTGTGCCACGAGGCTCATATGAGTCCACGTATGAGTGCCGATTTCCCCCCCCTCCCTGCAACCTTTCTTTTCCCCCTCTGCTTCTCCACTTCTGCTTGGTCACCAGAGATCTGGAGGAGGAGGCAGAGGCACTGCCCAGGAGGGCTCTCCTTCAACTGTTGGTTGACTCGTTCTCTTCCTCCCCAACTCCCCCCTTCCCCTCCCTTCCTTGCCCGCCCCCCACCCCACCGGCCAATGGTCTTCTTGTTGATTATGATGATGGCACAAAACAGAAAATAGAATTTCAATTTGTTTCATTTCACTTCTACTAGGGGTTCGTTTCGTTTCATTTTTAAATGAATTTTTGTAAAAAAAAAATCATAAATGAAACAATAACAAAATGATTTGTTGCTCTATAAAATGGCACCCCTGGGTCCTAGAGGCACCAAATTTGGTGGGTAGCTTTTTTATAAGGGAGCCATGTTACAGAGTAACGAAACATTTCATTTTCCAAAGGGAATAAGAGGCTTTTTGTTTCATAATGAAATGTTGTTTCCCGTTTCGTTTCATAATGTTTTCGAAAGCTTTTGAAATGACGAAACAGTGTCTCGGTTTTCGTAAGGTGCCCATCTCTAATGATTTTCTAATGATAATTTTTCTAATAATTTTTCTAATGATAATGATTCGAGATGGGCACGAAATGAACAATTTTTCGTTTCCATTTTTGTTTTTTGTTTCGTTACGTAACGAAACGACAAACGAATTTTGTTTCTAAAATGAAACAAAATGAACAGAAACACTGGAAATTTTGTCGTGTGTTTTGTTTCCGTTACTGCAATATGAGTGAACTGCTTAAAATCCTAAAAAGAAAACACAAAAAAATTGAAATAAATGGTAACGAAATGGTAACAAAATGAACAAAAATGAAAATGAATTTTTTGCAAAAATTTGGGAAAATGGAAACGAACCGAAATGGACCCTCCAAACGACAAACGAAATGCCATTTTTTAAATTCATGCCCATCTCTACTAATAATGAAGTTCAGATTCCACGTAGAGCTCTCCCCCATCTCCGTCGTCAACAGAATCCTCTTCTGAAAGATGCGGCTCCTGCAACCCTCTGAGACACTGCCATCACAAGGCAATGGTGGCAGCAAGAGGACAGGGTGGCAGCAGTGACGAGAGGCCCTGGAATGAATCATCTGAGTTTTCATTATTTCCTATGGGGAAATTTGCTTTGATATAAGAGTGTTTTGGTTTACGAGCATACTTCTTGAATGGATTGTGCTTATAAACCAAGGTACCACTGTACATCGCAGGACTGCAGTACCGGAACCGTGGGGGGGGGGCGGCGGCCGGGTTGCTCCGCGTGGCCCTCCCACACCCCGGAGAAGCTTCGAGCCGATCGCTCTCTGCACGCCCCCGCCCCTTTTGGGAGACCGCAAAGCTGCATGGGGGGTGGCGGGGAGCGATCCGGTCGCTCCGCGCGGTCCTTCCACACACCCCGGAGAAGCCTCGGGGCCGCGCGGGTGTGCTGTGCAATCGCCCATGCCCCCACCCCACCCGCTTCCGCATATTGCGGATTTTTGTGCATCACGGGTGGGGTGGGTCCCTAACCCCCACGATCAGCGGGGAGTTACTGTATATATATACCAATCCAGACAGCTGCTGGCATGTGGGTTAGGGGTTGTATATAAGAAGCACAAATCTACTCCCTCTGCTGCTGAAGGAAGGCTCAGAATCCATATTTGCCCCAGGTGACATGGACTCTAGTTGTGGATTTAGGCATAGGGAGACCCATCCCTTAGGGCAGTGGTGGCAAACCCTCGGCACTCCAGATGTTTTGGACCACAACTCCCAGAATTCCAAGCCTGCATTGCCCATGACAAAGGACTGTGGGAATTGTGGTCCAAAACATCTGGAGGGCCGAAGGTTCACCACCACTGCCTTAGGGATTTGAACTAGAGATGGGCACGAAACGAGCGATTTTTCATTTTTGTTTTCATTTTTTCGTTTCGTTACGTAATGAAACGAAAAATGAATTTTGACTCCAAAATGAAACGAAACGACCCAAAACACGAAAAATTTTGTCGACCGCTTCGTTTTCGTTACGGCAAATACATTGAATTGTGCTAAATGGTAACGAAACAGCATTTTTTTGTTTTCATTTTCATTTTTTCGGGTTGTTACGTAACGAAACGAAAACGAAATTTTTTGCAAAAACCCTCATGAAAACGGAAACGAACCGAAACGGACCCCTAAACGACCAAACGACAAACGAAACACCATTTTTTTGAGTCGTGCCCATCTCTAATTTGAACCACAACTAGGGGAAATGGTGCTGAGCTCTAAAACCTCGCGTCATGTCTGCGTTCAGTCGCTGGTGCAGCTTGCGTAGGACTCAACAGTGAGCTGGGAGCCCCCATCCCTGGTGACGTGTTAACAAGGACAGTCAGTTTTCCAAAACTTTCACCCGCACTTTCCGAGGGGAAAGGAGCTCCGTCCTAAAGCCAACTCTCTCCCAACTGTGAGGGTACTAACCCCTTCCCCTCTGATTTGCCACACACAGAGAGACAGAGTGTAGGGAATGAGAGCTGGCCACCACTGCATGATCTATGGTAGCCATGACAGGCCAAGCGTGATGGCAATGGTGTTCACCACTGTCCAGTCAACAAGACACTTGTGTGTGTCTTTAGCGCAACGCTAGGTATGAAGGTGGCCAGCAGGCCACATCAAGCGCCCAGGGGCTCAAGCATCCCCCCCCAATAAAAAAAAAGTTTTAATTTTTTTTCACCAATGGGTTTAAGGTGTCATTAAGTTGTCTTATCTCTGAATTAGGACATTTCCACACAGCATCAATTTGTGAGGGCAACACATTTTGGTTTTGAATGCAAAATAATGCATAAAATTATTGCTGTTGTTGGTGCCACTGTTGCATGGGATACTTGAGAGAGAGAGAGAGAGAGAGAGAGAGAGAGAGAGAATATCTGAATGGTTTTATACTGGTGACAATAATATGGCTCCCACCACCAAAGGAATCTGAGTCTTTATCATCAGATAAGTGCCAATTTCTGTGCCTTGTTGGAGAAGCTGACAGCCAAATACTCCTGAGGGGAGTTTGAACACCCATTTCTTGGGTCCCATTCAGTGCTCAATTGGTCATAGAGGCCCTTTCATCCAGACGTAACCCCCACAGATTCAATAAGAATAATTCTCCTGTGGAGAATAAGTCTTATTGAATCTGTGGGGATTACATCTGGATAAAAGGGCCTCTGTGACCTCAGGTAAATATTCACCCCAATTTTACCTCAGACTGTAAAAAATCTGTGGAGACACAGAATATTTTTGTCCATCCTTGATGAGGGTCACGGCTTGTGCTGAAAGACCGTCCCTGCTGGCCCCCCTCACAAATCACACAAGAGGTTTCCTTTTGTTTTGTTTTTTAAAAAGCAGTTTATTGTGGTTATTTTTGCATCTCGTCCTGGTCCAGTGTATGAATGAAAACTTGTTTTTCTTTTTAAACGCACTGATGTGTTGAGCGTTAAATGTACAACCTGTCCCCGGTTTTAAAATCATAAAGGTCGTTTTTAGCATTACATGTGGGGGTGAGGGGGGGGGGAATTTACTAAATCATATTCACAGAATATACATGGCCGTGCAAGTTAAGCAGTCACCAGCTCTTAAGCCAGTGGTATAGACACTGTCCCGTTCGCTCTGCTCCTGCTCCTGAAGTGAACGCCAGAATCCGTGTTATCCTCGGCGTGGTCTTCGCTTTTCTTTTCCTTTAAGCTGTTGATGAACCTCAGGGTGATTTCATCCCATTCTTCGGGAAGGAGAAGGAGGAGGAAACCGAGGCAGATGATGAGGGTGGCCCCCAAGCGGACGACACTGAAGATCACTTCGCGCTTGAGAAGATCGACCGCTTTAGGGAGGGAGGCGGAGAAGAAAAGAGATGAGTTAGAGGACTATGGGTATTTGTACACGACCCCTAAACTCCGCAGCAAATGGCTGCCAGCTCCGGAGCTTACAATTGTTTCCCCACCAGCTCCGGAGTTTGCAGGAAATTAAGTGCGATCACGCCCACCTAAGCGCGTCCCAGCGCACTTTTCTTGTACCTACTCTAGGAGGGTGAAAATCCCCAGGTCCGGATTTAATCTGGTGAGTGCGGGGCTCTCCTCGCTTCTGTTTGTTTGTTTTGCCTCCCGCCCGGGAGGCAAAACAAACAAACAGAAGAGAAGGAATCAGGACGACGACGGGGCTCCAGGCGGCTTCGGAGGTGAGCCTGCATTTTTTCCTCTCTTTCTTCCTCCCTCCCCTCACACAGACAGGAGCAAGGAAGTGCGGAGGGGTGGGGACACAGAAAGAGCAACGAACCCCCAAGATCCCAGCGGATCTTAGGAGTCTTGTGAAAAGGCCCTAGGTGAAAACAGCTCCCCACATTTCACCAAAACATGCATGAGGCCAAGAGGGACAAAAAGTAGACCCCATTTCAGTAGTTCCTCATAGTTTAAAGGCCATCATTTGGGGACAGAGGCAAATCCTTCCCCACCAGCATTGTGTGTTCTTTGGCAATCGCTGGTTGGTGGCCACCAATTTGTTTTCCCTAAAAAGCCAGTAGAGACAAACCAACGTCACCTCTCCTCTTTGGGAGGGAGAAAAGGCCCAATACAGGAAGGAGGGCTGTAATATCCAGTTGAAAGTTCAGGATTAAAACGGTTCCAACAACAAGAAGAAAATGGGGGATGTCTAAGGAAACCGTAATGGTTGACTAAAGAACTTTCAACTCAGCTAAGCATTTAAAAAAAAACATGTACAGAAAATGGAAAAGGGGGGGGGAGAATGCACCAAAGAGGAATACAGGCAAGTAGCCAGTATACCATATCGAAGAGGAGACAGGTTTGTTTTCCATGGCTTCAGAGACAAGGACTCAGAGCAATGGTATCAAAATACAGGAGAAGAGATTCCATTTGAACGTTAGGAAGAACTTCATGACGGTCAGAGCTGTCCGGCAGTGGAATATGCTGCCACAAAGGAGGGTGGTGGAGTCTCCTTCCTTGGAGGTTTATAAGCAGAGGCTGGGTGGCCACCTGTCGGGAAATGGAGATTCCTGCCTGGCAGGGGGTTGGTCTGGATGGCTCTTGAGGTCTCTTCCAACTCGATGATTCTATGAGCTACATGTTGTGGTCCCCCAGAATATTGCTCTAAATTTTGGTATGCAAATTTTGCAAAATGAGCATAACAAAATGTTGGCTGGCACTTATCGTGTGGTGAGCTGAACACAAACCAGTTGGGAGATGCCAACTGTACCATCTGTGCCATAAAGGATAGCACCATAGATTTCTCCCACCATCACCTCAGAATTCATCTGGAGGGTTGAATGCTCAAATGGTCTGCCCAGACACTGATTATTACAGTAATCCCTTGCCTATCGCAGGGGTTAGGTACCCAACTCGACTGAAAATCAGCACTATGCGGATGCTGGGTTGCGTCAGGACTGGAGGGCCTCTCTGGGGCCTCCTACACTTACTTGACGTCTGGCGCTGCCCTGAATGGGCCTCCGTCGGGCTTCCTGGGCCTGTCGGAAGCCTGAGAAATGCTTTCTGGTGATCCGGAAGTCACTTCTGGTTTTCCGGAAGTCACTTCCGGTTTGCCGGAAACCACTTCTGGGGCCTGTTGGAGGCTCATTTGGGGCAACGCTAGGTCTGTGGTAAGTGTAGGAGGCCTCAAACTGGCCCATGCAGCTTACCTCAGGTGGCCTTGCCTTTCATATACTGCTGTCCCACAATATACCGAGACTGCAGTATATGAACCGCGAAAGGGCGGGGGACCACTGTACCGCATCACCTTTGAAAATCCACTGTCACCACTGACTGCTTTTTGGCACAACCCCTATGGGATGTTCACAGACATTCTGATTGCTCAGGCTGGCAGGAACAGAATAGCAGCAAACAGCAAACAGCAAACAATGTCTGTGCTGAGGTGAGAGGGGCAACAGATTACCTCACACCAAACTCATGAATTGCTGAAGAGCTTTTTGAGGCTGAGGCCTACTGAGAATTCAAATTCAAATAAGGAAGGATAGGCTGAGATTGCAGGCTGACCTGAAGTAATAAGTCAAATCCTGGTTACATGAGACATGCTGAACTTTGTCAGGGACAGATTCCCTCTCAATGTCTGCCAAAGGCAATTAGCTTTGCTTCCTCACCATGTAGCCCCTTGTTTTTCCTGGTTCCTGTTCTCCATTCAGATGCTTGCCACTTTAACCATGGATCCAGGACACCATGTAGAACAGTACTCAAGATCTCTTAAAGTGACCTTGAGGGAACGCAATTCAGGAAACCCAGTCAGACTTTCACCAAAGTGTGGGCATATGTGTGGAAAAGTTACTTTTAGGACTGCAATATCATCTAGATTATCTTGCCCAGCAAGGCTAAGGGAGATTCTGGGTATTATAGTTGAAGATGATAACCCAGGAGTTGAGTCATGGCAACTGGATTTCTTTTCTTGTGGGAAAGCTGCTTGGATGAGCAGTGAAATGTTTTGATCTCACAAGAAAATAAGTCCAATTGCCACGACTCAACTCTCAAATAACCTCACCTGGATGACTGAGAACCTTGATAGACATCCAAGATGATAACTTTACCCAGACACTGATGGATGGATGGATGGATGGATGGATGGACAGACGGACAGACTGTTGCTCTTCTCTCAAGGACAACAATGACAAAACGGGCCAAGACTGGCAAACGCCTCTTCTATACCCATTCCATTATGAATTCCTGGATGATGGGGATGTGGAAATTACGGAGACACATAAGAAGAAATGCATTATCTCTACCTGCATTGCCAGGAACGCTGAGCACCGTCCCAATAGATATCAAGATGGGGTACGTGAGCACGACGCCAACGTTCACCAAAATATTGAAAGCTAAGGAGGAAAAAGAGAAGAGAATTGGGCTGTGGGAAAGGAACTTCTCCACCAAGAAAGTCAGAACATGGAAGCATGTTTAAAAAACAAACAAACAGAGATAAGCTACCACCATGGGTCATTTTTCAGATCTGTCAATAATCTGAGGGTCAGACTGTCATAGGGCATTTCCCCCAAATATAATTGCAACACAGTGTTCACCCATTAAATCTTGATTTTAACTGCCAATAATAATATATTGTTTTATGTCACTTTAATACTATTTTTATTTTTATTTTGTTTTATTGTGTAGTGTTACTATTTGTGGTTTTATTGTATAAATTGTTTGGATGTATAAATTGTTGTAAACCGCCCAGAGTGACCTCGCTGCCAGATGGGCGGTATAAAAATCCAATAAATAAATAAATAAATAAATAGGGGGAGCAGCTGGGAGGCAGGGTTGTGAGGTAAGAGGGCAATTTGCATATTTGTATTGTTTATAGTTTGTTTTGATAAAAATTGCTATGATGAATTCTTATCAACTGAAAAATTAGTTTAACTTCAAAAATTATATACAGTATACAGTATGACAAAGCCTTCTTGCGCCCTCCAGTGGACAATGTTTTTTCTTTAAAATAATAACAATTTGATGGGACACAAGGAGGGCTGTTGGGACCTCATCACAAGTGGGCTTTCTGAGTTTATGAATAAATTAAACACTTTTTAAATGTTTAGAGGTTGGAGAGTGCTGAAGGAGCTAGGAGTGCCCAAGACCTGCAGATTGTATTTTCCTACCTTGAGTCAAAACAAAACACATTTGAATTGGAGGAAATTTATCAATCTTCTCTTCCTGTTTCCATCCTCTGTTCCTCAAGGGTATATGTCCTCCATCCACTGGCATTGCATTCAGTTGCCGTGCTTAGTAGCTGGAGACATAACCTCGCCCCAAAAACAGGCCTAGCCTTTCCTGAACGCCACACAAGCAATTGGTTGTCTTTGTACTTTCCATTCTTGCAAATGTATATTTGTTGTGTTTTATCTGTTGGGCTTTTGATCACATGCCGTCAAAGATGGGAAAGTCAGGTGCTTAGTGTGAGGTAGAAAGAAACATGTCTCTCTTCTCTCCTGCCTCAACGCTCTGTGCCCAGTTGTAAACCATGATGAGCAGGACAACAGAATATCTGGAAAGTAGCCAACTAGGTTAGGCTGGGCAAATGGCCTGATCATAGAATCAGAGGATGATGAAGTTGGAAGGGGTATACAAGGCCATTGAGTCCAACCCCTTGCTCAAGGCAGGAGTGCAAATCAAAAGAACAGAACCATAGTGTCTAGGTCAGGGGAAGTGATAGTACCACTCTATTCTGCTCTGGTCAGACCCCACCTGGAGTCCTGTGTCCAGATCTGGGCGCCTCAATTTAAAAAGGATGTTGACAACCTCGAGCGGGTGCAGAGGAGGGCGACCAGGATGGTTTGAGGGTCTGGAGGAAATGTCTTATGAGGAACAGCTTAGGGAACTGGGAATGTTTAGCCTTTCAAAAAGAAGATTGAGAGGGGATATGATAGCTATGTCTAAATATTTGAAAGGATGTCATATTGAAGAGGGAACAGGTTTGTTTTCCATGGCTTCGGAGACTAGGACTCGGGGCAATGGTTTCAAACTACAGGAAAAGAGATTCCATTTGAACATTAGGAAGAACTTCATGACAATTAGAGCTATTTGGCAGTGGAATATGCTGCCACAAAGGGGGGTGGTGGAGTCTCCTTCTTTGGAGGCTTTTAAGCAGAGGCTGGATAGCCATCTGTCGAAAATATTGTGATGGGGTTCCTGCATGGACTAGGTTGGACTAGATGGCCCTTGAGGTCTCTTCCAACTCTATGATGATTCTATGAAAAGAGATCTGGCAGGTTTAAATGTCTCCTGAATGCCTCCAGTGTTAGACCACTCACCACCTCTTGAGGTCACGGGTTCCACTGTCGTAATGCCCCTTCCAACTTCTTGATTCTATGATTCTTACCTCTCCGATGCCAGAGAAAGGAAGACGTAAGCAAGTAAGAGTGTGACTTGGCCCAACCCAAATTATCTGTATCTAAGTCCTGTATTGCCGGCCACATGGCCATGGACTTGCCCAACACTGGCGCTTCGGCTTGAACACAGAGATGAGCACCACCCCTTGAGTCAGGCACAACTAGCACACATGTGTATGGTCCAATGCAGTGAGGAGTGTTCAGACCTCTACATTGGAGAAACTAAACAGCCATTAAACAGAAGGATGGCCCAACATAGGAGGGGCAACAGCTCAGGACCAGAATCAGCAGTACACCTCCATTTGAAGGACAAAGGCCACTCTTTCAAAGATGTGGATGTACACATATTAGACAAAGAAGAGAGGTGGTTTGAAAGAGGAGTAAGGGAAGCCATTCATGTGAGCATTGAAAACCCCTCCCTCAACAGAGGTGGTGGGCTCTGGCATAGTCTATCTGCTACTTATCAGGCTGTGCTTTCCAAAGTACCCAGACAAATAAAAAAGCCTTCACCACCAAGGTCATAGCTAACGACCCATTCTTGATAGGTTTCAGCACCTTAGGCCATTGTTCACCTTAAGGCTAAGGATACTATTGTCTCCCTAACGAGCCTATTTAGGCCATTGTTCATCTTATGAGCCTAATTCAGGCCAGAGTGACAAGAGGTCAAAGCTGCCTATAAGATGGAGAATTTGTACTAGCTGTATTCAGACCGATGAAGCTGTTTGGATGAACAGCGAAACGTTTCTATCTCTCAAAAAAGAAGTCCAGTAGCCATGACTCAACTTCCAGATAAACTCACCTGGATGACTGAGAATCTTCACAGACATAGTGTGTGGGGAACCTTTACTTTTTTTTACCTTAAGTCCTGTATCAGACCCTCATTAGGGGGAACAGATCTTTCTTTCTCATTGCCTATAAAGATACATTTGGAGAAGCCAAATCTTAAAAACAGACATTTTTAAAGTGTTCTGCATACATATGCGGATTCCATGTCCTCCCTCAGCAGGGGAGGGTGTGAAAGTGTGCTGCTTATATACCGTCCATAGTGCTTAAAGCACTCTCTGGGTTTATTCTCAAAGGCTTTCACGGCCGGGATCTGATAGCTGTTGTAAGTTTTTTTGGGCTGTTTGGCCGTGTTCTAGAAGTTTTCCTTCCTGACGTTTTGCCAGACTCTGTGGCTGGCATTTTCAGAGGGCAAGGAGCTCAGGGAACTAGGAGTTCTCTTCCTTAGGAGTTCTGTCCCCAGAGCACAGAGAGAAATCCTGGTTCCCTGAGCTCCTTGCTCTCTGAAGATGCCGGCCACAGAGTCTGGTGGAATGTCAGGAAGAAAAACTTCCAGAACGTGGCCAAACAGCCCGAAAAACTCACAACAACTCTCTGGGTTGTTTACAATTTATGTAGGCTACACATTCCTCCTCCACCTCCCCACCCCAGCAAGCTGGGTGCTCATTTCACCAACCTCGGAAGGACAGAAGACTGAGTGAACCTTGAGCCAGCTACCTGGGATTGAACCCCAGGTCGTGAACACAGTTTTACCTCCAGTACAGCAGCTTAACTACTGTGCCATGAAGCTCTACACAACATATAGAACAGGGAAAACTTGTGAAGAAGTGGCTCCTTTATGGGCCTGGACTCCCCAATCCATAGTGTTCCTTCCAGCCCTGCTATTCTAAGATGGTGATGACTATGATGATGATGAAGAAGAGGCAAAGAGAGAAATTGCGTTTCCCGGCATGCGTACCTAGCCAAAGCCCTGCAATCCCACACAGATAACCCCACGGCACAGCCGAAAAGGGTGACCAGTGTTCCACCTTCGTAAAATAGAGGATGATGGGAGTGACGGACAGGAAAATTAAGTTGAAGAAGCCGAGGGTGGAGATGAAGTGGGCAGCTTCCCCAAAGTTGGCGCTTCCAAGGAACATCTTGAATAAAACCTAAGGCAGGAAGATAAGAACAAAGCAAAGATGATTATTGAGTAGAAACAGAGAAAATAGGTGGTTTGAGAGAGGAGTCAGGGAAGCCATTCATGCGAGCATTGAAATCCCCTCCCTCAACAGAGATGGTGGCTTCAGGCACAGTCTATCTGCTACTTATCAGGGTGTGCTTTCAACAATACCAAGTCAAATCAAAAAGCTTTCACCACCAAGGCTATAACTAAGGACCCATTCTTGATAGGTTTCAGCACCTTGCGCCATTGTTTACCTTAAGGCTATGGATACTGTTGTCTCCCTAACGAGCCTATTCAGGCCATTGTTCATCTCATGAGCCTAATTCAGATCAGGGTGACAAGAGTTCAAAGTTGACTATAAGATGGAGGACTCGCACTAGCTGTATTCAGACTGATGAAGCTGTTTGGATGAGCAGCGAAACGTTTCTATCTCTCAAAAAGAAGTTCAGTAGCCATGACTCAACTTCTAGATCAGCTCACCTGGATGACTGAGAATCTTCACAGACTGAATACACCTTTTTAAAATAAATGCTAAAGCTTTCCCTACAGAGTCGGATTGATGTCGTCCAGAATGTTTTGCCAAGAACATGTTGTCCAAAATACCTGTTTCAGTTTTTTTTAAAAAAAAGATCAGGACTCCACCCTTTTTGTTTCAAATATGAGCAAAACAAGTTGGGGAGCTGTGTAGCCATCACAAAAACCAAATACAAAACTAGACCAGGTGATACCTTTAGGCTACTAGTAAAATATCAACTTTTTATTATTTCACTAGTAGCCTAAAAGGATCACCTAGTTTAGTATTGTGTTTGTTTCAAATATGTATGGAATGTTTTGATAAGGCATTCTTGTGGTGGTCAGAAAATGGAAATAGGGAGACTAAATGTAAGTGTGAAAATACAATTTAGTATTTTAAATAGTTTAAAAAACTGAAAGGAAGTCTTCCTGTTTAACACAGAAGCAAATATTTTAATGCCTAAATTCTAATCTGTTTTTCCTAAACCCCGACTTTCTATAAGAGACATTTGACTCTTCAACCGATAGGAATTAATCAGCTTTTTCTGTCTTGTGTGGTGATTACCCTTCTCAAACGAAGTCGAAAACCAGGAAAGGCAATGAGATGAACTCTTAGATGTTTATCTCACGGCTGCGGAACAACGGAGTTTCCATTAAGACTCAGAATAAGGATGCCTTGATGTCCACGAACCAATTATCTCAGCTGCAACCTTCTCCTGACGCTCTTGGCTCAGAATGTAAATGAGGCCCCTAACGAGATGAAAAGCTGGGCCATTTCGCACACACATTGATTTGTTTGTGAGCAGATTCCGGCGTGTTTTCAAAGCACATAGGAGAAAAACACAGCAGCTTACCTTATAAAGTGCTGAGGCCGAGGCCGATCCAACCGCATAAGCGACACCGATAATGGAATCGCCGTGGAAACCGTCTGCATAGGCCATCATCACGATCCCGGTGATGGCCATAATTGCCGCGACGATCTGTGTAACCCAGAAGAAAATAAATTTGTAGTGACTTTATTACTTTATTATTGAGTGGTCCAAGCAGGCCAAAACATTTTCCTTTTCCTTTTAGAACATAAGAAGAGCCCTGCTGGATCAGGCCAACGGCCCATCTAGTCCAGCTTCCTGTATCTCACAGTGGCCCCACCAAATGCATCTGGGAGTGCACGAGACTCAGTATCTGTCTCCTCATACCACTCCCCTGCATCTGGTCCTTGAAGGACCCTGGTTTTCTTAAGCCTGGAGATGACACATCTCCCTCATGGTTTGTAACCTGGGATGGACTTTTCCTCCAGGAATCTGTCCAATTCCCTTTTGAAGGCATCCAGGCCGGATGCCATCACCACATCGTGTGGCAGGGAGTTCCACAGACTAACAACACGCTGGGTAAAATATTTTCTTTTGTCTGTTCTCACTCTCCCAACCCACATGAGTGGCTGCCTCCCAGTTTTCGTATTTTGTGAGAGGGAGAAAAGCTTCCCTCTATCCACTTTATTCATGCCCTGCATTATTTTGTATGTCTCAATCATATCTCCCCCTCAGGTGCCTTTTTTCCAGACTAAAAGGTCCCCAATGTTTTAGCCTTTCCTCATAAGGGAGGTTCCCCAGCCCAGTAACCATTTTAGTCGCTCTCTTTTGCACCTTTTCCAATTCTAACAACAGTAAATGTGCAAAAGGATCAGGCCTAAATACCATACTAAAAAAGCATAAGGAAGACCAAAACATAAGAACATAAGAAGAGCCCTGCTGGATCAGGCCAAAGGCCCATCTAGTCCAGCTTCCTGTATCTCACAGAGGCCCCACCAGATGTGTCTGGGAGCGCACGAGACTAGATATCTGTCTCCTGATACCAGTTTTGAGGTTTCCTATTAAAATTGTGATTTGAGTGGGAGCCTTGCCCCATAATGGAAGAGTCAGCTGTGCAAAGAGAGACCATGAAGCAGAAGGGACTTGACTGCACAAGATTAGTGGGGGAAAGCTATGTCACAGCAGGATGGGGTTTTTTTTTTTTTGGTAGTTAATTACCCTCTTTCTCATGAAACTCATTCCCGGTGCTTTTCTTATGATTCTTTCTAGATTTAAAGAAATTTGGGCAAGACTGTGCCAAGATGGCAATTGGTCTTCCCCACAACTCATTGTCTGTAAAGAACTTCTGGTTCCTTGGCAGTGAAAGAACTGGAATTATTGTTCCAGGAAAAGAAAGGGTAACAAGATGGACACTTCCTCCCATGATCAGATGATCAGGGTTGAGTTGGAGGGGGGCTATAAGGCCATCAGGTACACTCCCCCCCCCCCCAGTACTGGAATCCAGATCAAAGCAGATGTGATTGTGATGGTCCAAATTTCCCTTGAATGTCTCCACCACTGGAATGGTCACCACCTGATAAGAAGAGCCCTGCTGGATCAGACCGAAGGCACATCTAGTCCAGCTTCCTGTATCTCACAGTGGCCCCACCAGATGCGTCTGGGAGCACATGAGACTCGATCTCTGTCTCCTCATACCACTCCCCTGCCTCTGGCCCTTGAAATACCCCGGTTTTAAGCCTGGAGATGACACAGCTCCATCATGATTTGTAACCTGTGATGGACTTTTCCTCCAGGAATCTGTCCAATTCCCTTTTGAAGCCATCCAGGCCAGATGCCATCACCACCTCCTGTGGCAGGGAGTTCCACAGACTAACAACGCGCTGGGTGAAAAAATATTTTCTTTTGTCTGTTCTTCTTCTCCCAGCCCTCAATCTGAGTGTATGTCCCGTAGTTCTGGTATTTTTTTGAGAAGGAGAACAGCGTCTCTCTATTCACCCTGCATTATTTTCTACGTCTCAATCATATCTCCCCCTCAGGTGCCTTTTTTACAGACTAAAGAGCCCCAAATGTTTTAGCCTTTCCTCATAAGGGAGGTGCCCCAGCCCAGTAATCATTTTAGTCGCTCTCTTTTGCACCTTTTCCAGTTCCACTATGTCTTTTTTGAGATGTGGTGACCAGAATTGTACACAATACTCCAGGTGTGGCCTTACTATTGTTTTGTATAATGGCATTATAATGTTGGCTGTTTTATTTTCAATCCTCTTTTTCATCCCCAGGTCACTGGTTCTGTTGCCATACTGTTCTAAGTTAAGGTTTCCCCCCGATATTCAGCCTAAATCTGTCTTCCTTGATCTTGAGCCCAAGAGAATCAGAGAATCATGTTAGAAGGGGCTTACACGGCTATCGAGTCCATCTCCCCCTTAAGATAGAAATATGAATCATAGGATATCTTCCAGGTGGTTGTCTAAATATTGGTTGAATGCCTCCAGTGTTGGAGCACTCGCCACCTCTGGAAGTAACTGCTTCCATTGCCATACTGCTCTAACAGTTAGGAAGGTTTTTTTTGTCTGCTATTCAGCCAAAATCTGGAATTCTGCAACTTGAGTCCATTGTTGTCTGTCTTGAATTCTGGGATGGTGGAGAACAGATCCTGCCCCTCTTCTGTATGACAGACTTTCAATAATTTGAAAAGTGCTATCTTTCCTCCGTCTCCTTTTCACAAGGCTAAACATGTCCAGTTCCTTAAGTCTTTCCTTGTAAGATTTGGGGTATTTGTACACGACCCTTAAACTCTGCAGCAAATGGCTGCCAGCTCCGGAGCTTACAATTGTTTCCCCACCAGCTCCGGAGTTTGCAGGAAATTAAGTGCGACCACGCCCACCTAAGCGCGTCCCAGTGCACTTTTCTTGTACCTGCTCTAGGAGGGTGAAAATCCCCAGGTCCGGATTTAATCTGGTGAGTGCGGGGCTCTCCTCGCTTCCGTTTGTTTTTTTTGTTTGTTTTTTTGCTTCCCGCCCCTTTAAGAGAAGGCCAAAAAAAAAAAAAAAAACAGAAGAGAAGGAATCAAGACCATGGGGCTCCGGGCGGCTTCGGAGGTGAGCCTGCATTTTTTCCTCTCTTTTTTCCTCTCTCCCCTCACGCAGACAAGAGCAAGGAAGTGCGGAGAGGTGGGGAAGCAGGAAGAGCAACGAACCCCCAAGATCTCTGGTCCGAATTTAAGTGGCCAGCGGATCTTAGGGGTCATGTAAAAAGGCCCTTGGTTTCCAGTTCTCAAATCCTAGTTTCCCTCTTCTGAACTTGTTCCACTTTGTCAACATCCTTCTTGAAGTGTGGTCTAGAACTAGACACAATACTTAAGATGAAGCCTAACTAGTACTGAACAGAGGTGAATTACTACCTTCTGGCATTTGGAGACTAAACTTCTCTTAATGAAGGCCAAAATAGTATTTGCCTCTTTTGTCAGAGTAATAGTTCTATTGTACTACTGAATATCATATTTTGATGATATTCTTATTTTTGTAATATTTTATCAAAATATTTTTACAATACTTCGATGGTCCAGAAAAGGAATTGACCAGCTCTGGGTCTTAGATTAAAAACTGAGTCTTAGGTAAAATCAAGGGAGAGATGAAGGCTGCAGGGCAGGAGCCTAAGAACATAAGATCATAAGAAGAGCCATGCTGGATCAGGCCAAGGGCCAATCTAGTCCAGATTCCTGTATCTCAGAGTGGCCCTACCAAATGTGTCTGGGAGCGCACGAGACTCAGTATCTGTCTCCTCATACCACTCCCCTGCATCTGGCCCTTGAAGTACCCTGGTTTTCTTAAGCCTGGAGATGACACATCTCCATCATAGTTTGTCACCTGTGATGGACTTTTCCTCCAGGAATCTGTCCAATCCCCTTTTGAAGGTATCCAGGCCAGATGTCATCACCACATCCTATGGCAGGGAGTTCCACGGGATAACAATACGCTGGGTAAAAAAATTATTTTCTTTTGTCTGCTCTCACTCTCCCAACCCTCAATTTGAGTGGATGTCCCTTAGTTCTGGTATGAGAGGGAGAAGAGCATTCCTCTATCCACTTTACTCATGTCCTAAATTATTTTGTACATCTCAATCATATCAAGGAAGATCAAGCATGAGGTGCACCAACATCATAAAGGATGCCACCAATTTGAGTTTACAAGAGTTGAGCAGGACGGATAAGGAGACAGCATCATGGAAGTCGGTCGTTCATAGGGTTGCCACGAGTCGGAGGCCACTTGACGGCACGTAACAACCCAACAAGAATCACTAACTGAATGAGATTTGCGCAAAGGCTGGCTTATCCTCCAGCAATTGACTCAGTGGCTATACTCTCTAGTTAAACTCAGGACAGGATTTTGCTGTATTTCAATCCGAGCTTTCATGAATCATAGAATCATATAGTTGGAAGAGACCTCAAGGGCCATCTAGTCCAACCCCCTGCCATGCAGGAATCCCCATCACAGGACTCCCAACAGATGGCCATCCAGCCTCTGCTTAAAAACCTCCAAAGAAGGAGACTCCACCACCCTCCATGGCAGCATCTTCCACGGCCGAACAGGTCTGTCATGAAGTTCTTCCTAATGTTTAAATTTAATTTCTTTTCCTATAGTTTGAGCCCATTGCCTAGTCTCTGAAGCCATGGAAAACAAACCAGTTCCATCTTCAATGTGACATCCTTTCAAAGTTTTAAACATAGCTATCATATCACCTCTGAGCCTTCTTTTTGAAAGGCTAAACATTCCCATCTCCCTAAGCTGCTCCTCATAAGACTTTTCTTCCAGACCCTCAATCATCTTTAGTCACCATCCTCTAAACCCGTTCAAGATTGTCAACATCCTTTTTAAATTGAGGTGCACAGAACTCCAGGTGGGGTCTGACCAGAGCAGAATAGACACTATGACACTTGATCTAGACACTATGGTTCTGTTGATGCAACCAAGAATCGCATTGGCTTTCTTGGCCGCCGTATCACACTGTTGACTCATGTTCAATTTGTGGTCCACCAATACTTCCAGATCCCTTTCACAGGTACTATTCTCCAGCCAAGTATCCCCCATCCTATATCTGTGCAATTCATTCTTTTTACCTAGATGCAGCACCCTACATTTCCCTCTGTTGAACCCCATTCCGTTAGCTTTGGCCCAGCACTTTAAGGAGGGATAGAGGCCCACAAGATGACGCTTCAAAGTGACAGCACCATTCTTAACACCTGGACTACAAAGATGTTGACATGATCATCCCGGCCATAGCTAAGGGGATTAAACGGTGTATCGGTGAAGCATTGTTCTGAAGTGTTGGATAGCACAGTGGTTGAGGTCTCTGGCTACAGTGATGGGTCCCCAGTAGAGCCAGAGGTTGGGTGTTCGATTCCTCACTGGGCCTTCTCCAGAGGGGCTGGACACGAAGACCTATAAGTTCCGTTCCAGCTTTTCAGTTCTAAGACAATGACGATGGCAACCAAATGTTTGTTTATTTCTTTGGCTTTTATACCAGCCCTCTAGCAAACGGCTACTCTGTTGCCCTATAAGCGCCTCATAGCACAGTGGTTAAATGCCTGTCCTGCAGGTAAAACTGTGCTCACGACCTGGGGTTCGATCCCAGGTAGCAGGCTCAAGGTTCACTCAGCCTTCCATCCTTCCGAGGTCAGTAAAATGAGTACCCAGCTTGCTGGGGGGGGGTCAATGTGTAGCCTGCATTACTGTAATTAAAAAACTGTAAACTGCCCAGAGACTACTTGAAGTGGTATGAGGTGGATAGTTGCTTTGCTTTGGCTTGTTGTCTTCTCTGTCATCCTCTGATTCATAATAAAAGTGACCTTCTGGGGACAATGGAAATGGAATAAAATAACAGAGCCGCTTGGAGCCCAGGAAGCAAACCCAGCACTGAATAGTAAAACTAGAAGAGTCTGCTTTAAGGATTCATGTATGTGTGTTTCCCCCCCCCTCTGCTATAGAAGCACCTCAGAGGCAAAATCCCTCTTGAAATAACCCGACACGACCTCTTCAGGCCATCAATTAAAATTTGTCCTGGCAGATTAAAGCTGCCTCCATTTATTAGTTAACTAACACCTTGGTTGATTCATCCACTGATTAAGCGGACTCAAGCCAGGCTGCCGGCTATTTATTTCCCGCTTCCCTTTTTGTCCATTTCACTTTGCTCTTTAATGGATTACGGCTGACATGACTTACGGGAGGGAGACAAGGAGGACTCCACCGTGAGCTAATGGAGATGGACAACAGCTTTCTGTCCCTCCCCAGGACAGAACGAGGAACCTGGACAGTCCTAGGAAAAGGGTGGGCAATGTGCACTGCATGGGGACCAAATGCTGATTCCCACCACCACCACCACCACCAAGGCAATCTCCTGTTCCATCAGCCATCCAATTTTTTTCCATTTTCACCCCCAAAGCCCCCTTTAGGGGCATTTGGGAGCAACTTGGTAGGTTTCTCAGAGCCATCTGGCTATTTTATGCGGAGGTGTGTGTGTGTTTCCCCCTCTAAAGCCAAGAAAACAGCTCAAGATATTGGCAAACGAGGTGAAAGGGTCCCCTTGTTCATTAGGAGGGTTGAAGGATGTTTGTTTGTTTGTTTGTTTATTAGGCTTATATCACATGTAATTTTTAAAAAAATGGGTGGGTCGTTAAAAAGCTTATTAACACTTGGATGGAAGACCACCCTCTATTATTTATTTATTTTATTTTAGGGTATTTTTACCCTGCCTTTCTCCTTGGAAAAGGACCCAAGGCGGCTAAAGGCAGTGGCTCCCAACCTGGGGGTCGGGACACCTTTGGGGGGGGGGTCGAATGACCATTTCACAGGGGTCGCCATGAGCCAGTGAAGAAAAAGGCACAGGTGGCTGGGGTCGGGGGGGGGAGAGTGAGTTACAGCTTGATAGGTTGGAGGGGATGTCAGTCAATGGTACCGGAGGCTGCGATTGGCTGAGGGTGCCTGTAGAGGGAAGTTCTCTAGGGCACCTGGGGCAGTGTCCCAACAAAGGGGGCTTGTGGCCTCTTCCAAGCAGGGCAAGGGGGTCACCATAACATAAGAAACTGTATTAAAGGGTCCCGGCATATTAGGAAGGTTGGGAACCACTGTCTAAAGGAAATAAGGAAAGAATCCTGCCCCCAACTTTGGAAAGCTACGGCTACCAGTCACACCAGGCAAAATGGGACCAGATGGGACAAGGGTTGGAGTTACAATAAGGTAATTTCCTGTGTTCCTGCATCTCTCTTCTTCATAAGACTGATGAATCATAAAAACAGGCATTATTCATTGTATTCTTGGAGAGCCGCCCCAAGCGTGTGCAGCATGGAGGGGGGAGTTGTCTGCCCCATGGATACTCCCTTGTGGGGTCCCACAGGGGTCGTCCCTCTCTCCCATGCTGTTTAACATCTATGTGAGGCCGCTGGCAGAGGTCATAAGGAGATTTGGAGTCTGCCGTCATCAGTATGCTGATGACACACAGCTCTATCTCTCCTTTTCCACCTCTGCAGTTGAGGCTGTCCAGAGCCTCAACCAGTGCCTGGACGCAGTCATGGAATGGACCAGGGCCAACAGATTCAAACTCAACCCCGAGAAGACCGAGGTCATGTTCTTTGGGACTTCCCCATCTGGCTATGGAGGCCCTTTTCCCACCTTGGAGGGCGTTTCCCTCCAGCCGTCGGACAGTGTCCGGAATCTGGGCGTAGTCCTGGATCCAGTGCTCACTATGGAGGGCCAGGTGGCTGCTGTGTCCAGCACTGCCTTTTTCCATCTGAGACAAATAGCCCAGATTTGTTCCTACCTAGATGGGGACTCCCTCAGGACTGTTGTGCAAGCGCTGGTGATCTCGAGGCGAGACTATTGCAACGCGCTCTACATGGGGTTGCCCTTGACTCTCCTTCGGCAACTACAGCAGGTACAGAATGCAGCGGCCAGACTGGTGGCGGGTGTGTGCCGATTTGACCACATCACCCCAGTTCTGGCTCGTCTGTACTGGTTGCCCATTGTGTCCTGAACCAGATTCAAAGTCTTGGTTTTAATTTATAAAACCCTCCATGGCCTGGGACCTGACTACCTGACAGAGCGGATCACCCAGTGGTCAACATCGGCCTGACCGACTAGGTTGTCGCGGGCGCACACACTGCGGTGGCCATGCCCAGGGAAGCTTGAAAAACGTCCACCAGAACTCGAGCCTTCTCTGTGGCTGGCCCCGTCCTGTGGAACCATCTCCCCAGCAAAGTGCACCTTGCACAGTCCCTGCCAGCCTTTAGGAAAGCATTAAAAACCTTGCTTTTCCGAGAGGCGTTTGGTGACTTAATTTAGTGTTTTTTTCCCCCGCCATCTGCCATTGGTCATCTGTTTAGTTTTATTGTCTGTTTAGTATTTTTAAAATTGTTATATTTAATTGTTTTGATTTTGTTATACGCCTTGTGTTGTGAACCGCCCAGAGTTCCTTCGGGAAGACGGGCGGTATACAAGCCCAATAAATAAATAAATAAATAAATAAATAAATAAATAAATAAATAAATTTTGATGAAGGGATTAAGAAGTTTCAATGCCGTCAGGGGTAGCAACGATTCTAGATGGGTGTTGTTAGCTGTGCTATTGTGTGAACGGAACACCTTTGTGCCTGTGTGGACAATCATTGAGCTTTGACCTTTTGAACTCTACAGCTTTTAGTACTGGAAGCCAGGCTTTGTTAATTTTTTAGACTTTCTTTGTTAATTTATTTTAGACTAACACCTATTCTCTTGCATAGGACAAGTTTCCTCAACTTTAAAAAAAACCCAGTCTCACTTACTTTATAACCCAGAGCACAGAGAAAACTCCTACTTCCCTGAGCTCTTTGCCCTCTGAAGATGCCAGCCACAGAGTCTGGCGAAACGTCAGGAAGAAAAACTTCCAGAATACAGCCAAACAGCCCAAAAACCTCACAACAACTATCAATTAGAATTATTTTTCCTAGGGGGACCCCCTTTGGAGTTTAATAACTTAGCACCCTGAACCCCAAACCTCTCCAAATTTGGGGGGGGGGGGCTTACATGGAAGAGCTTGAGGAAGCACCCCTGTGATTTTGGTTTCTCTAGGATGAATTGTTTCACTCCTAGAGACAAAAATGGTGTTTCATTTCATAATGAAACGTGTCCTACCATTTTGTTATGTAACAAAATGACAAAACAGTGCTTCAGTTTTTGTTTCCTGCCCATCTCTTAGTCCCTAACCTCTTTGGCACTTGGAACCAGTTTCATGGACACCATTTTTCCATGGACCGGTGGAGAGGGGAAGTTTCAGGATGATTCTAGTTTTTTTACTTCTCACTGTGTGACTGATGTAGAAATTTAGGATAAGATCTTGTCTCTTTCTATACAAACTAAGGATTACTGGTTTTGACAGAGTTAATTTTAAAGCAAATGTGTTAAAAAGACGGCAGCATTGCCTCAATTTCTATTTTATGCCTATATAGAAAGACAGTTTCCTTTCTGTGATGTCCCACAATAGAGGAATGTGCACAAAAGTTGGTTTCCTCAAAGTCTAGCCCCAGTGACTGGGAGTGTGTCCGCACTGCAGAGTAATATCAATTTTATTCTACTTTTATTTATTTATTTATTTATTTATTTATTTATTTATTTATTTATTTATTTATTATATTTATTATATTTATATACCGCCCATCTTCTGGACGGAGCTCTGGGCTATTTACAGTTAACCATTACAGCTCCATCTCAAGGAACCCTGGAACTTGTAGTCTGGCAAGGGACTTTGAATTCTACGCTGTAAATTCATGGGAACAGATTAGAGGTCTTCAGTAGGAGGGCAAAATGAAATTTCCAGGAACTTTGTGGGGGGGACTGTTTCTCTCCAAATTATTCCATTTACAGTAGGACCCCGATATCCGCTGGGGATTGGTTCCAGGCCTTCCCATGGATAATGAAAACCATGGATAAGAGAGAACACCTGCCCACACACCCCCAAACAGCTGTTTCCTGACAGTAGCTTGCTTTATGACTGCTGTTTTGAGACAGTAGCTTGCTTTATGGCTGCTGTTTGTGACAGTAGCTTACTTTACAGGTGCTATTTGTGACCATAGCTTGCTTTACAGCTGCTGTTTGTCACAATAGCTTGCTTTGTGGATGCTGAATTATTTATTTATTTTTCCTCTGCCAATCAGTGGATACGGGGTCCTACTGTATCTCCAAAACAAACAAACAAACAAACAAACAAAAACTCATGGCTTCAAAATTTCCAGAACATGTGCCTCTCCAACAGGGAATTCCAAGAGCTTCTAAAACTCCAGGACCCAAGAGTTTGTAGGACAGAACCAGGACAGTTAAATATTCTCACTGCCAAGAGACAATAAGAGTATTTGGCAGGGGCATGTGGGGAGTTACCTAGCTCTGGACTTATAGACAAGTTCCTGCTAAGGACCACAGGTATCCCCATGTCACAGACCCATGCTTTATCTAGCGCAAAATGTTGCTACATCTCTGGAGCAGGCTGCCTTTTGCACATCAGTGTAGGCAAATTCCAAAGACACCATCTGTCGCCTTTCACCTTTTGTGCGTGTTATTGGACAGCTGTTGGCTTTTAACAGCACTTGCATCCGATTTTAGAACTATCTTCTATATCACTGCTTCTGCCCTTTACTGATCTTCTTAATTTTTGGTGTTTTATCCCGCCACGGGGTTACGTTCTCTTCTGCCAGCTGCCTTGGATGGTGCTTCTTCTCTTTAAAGCTGCTTACAAATATTTAAACATAAGAACATAAGAACATAAGAAGAGCCATGCTGGATCAGGCCAAAGGCCCATCTAGTCCAGCTTCCTGGATCTCACAGTGGCCCCACCAGATGCGTTTGGGAGCGCATGAGACTAGATCTCTGTCTCCTGATACCACTCCCCTGCACATGGCCCTTGAAGTATCCTGGTTTTAAGCTTGGAGATGACACATCTCCATCATAGTTTGTAACCTGTGATGGACTTTTCCTCCAGGAATCTGTCCAATCCCCTTTTGAAGGCATCCAAGCCAGATGCCATCACCACATCCTGTGGCAGGGGAATAGAATAGAACACATTAGAGTGGGATAAATTCTTTCCATAACGAGGTGCCTCTTCTGACGGCCACATATGCTTCACTAACACAAAATCTGTCTTGCTAGTTTCATCACAATGCTGGTCAAATCTGGGACGCAGTTGGGTTGTTGCTGTTTTGACTTATATATTGTACTTCTTCCTAGTGTTTGGAGCATTCTCAGGGTTGTTACCCAATAATTATGCAAACTACTTGCCCCCACCCTACACCCCCGTTTGCTGGGTATTCATTTTACCAATCTCGGAAGTGTGGAAGGCTGAGTCAAGACTGAACACAGGTTAGAAACGTAGCTTTGGGCTGCTCCTGGATTCATCCTTGAGCTTAGGTGACCAGGTCACAGTGGTGGCCAGGAGTGCATTTGCAAAATTAAAACTTGTATGCCAATTATGACTGTTTCTTGAGAAATCCGTTCTGGCCATGGTGACACATGCCCTAGTGACCTCCCAGCTGGACTACTGCAATGTGCTCTATGTGTGGCTACCAATGGAAAGTCTCAGGAAATTTCAATGGGTCCAAAATGCAGCAGCCAGACTGCTGACTGGGGTGGGTTACAGAGGTCATATTACATCCATACTAAAGCAGCTCCACTGGCTGCCAATCAGTTATCGGGCACAATTCAAGTTGCTGACCTTAACCTACAAAGCACAAAATGGCCTGGGTCCAAGCTACCTCAAAGACAGAATCTCGCAGTATGAAGCGGCTCGGGTGTTAAGGTGATCATCAGGAGAAGCCTTTCTCTCCATCCCACCACCTTCACAGGCGCGCCTCAGAAGAACCCATGAAAGGGCCTTCTCTGTTGCTGCTCCCAGACTTTGGAACTCCCTCCCACTGGAGGCCAGGACTGCCCCGTCCCTGCTGTCTTTCCAGAAGCAGGCAAAGACCTTCCTCTTCAGGCAAGCTTTCCATGAATGAGGGATTTCCTACTATGTAACTTTATATGGATTACCATATATGATTGCATTGACTGATTTTCTTAAGAATACCAGTGTTTTCTATGTTGCTTTCCACCCCTCATAATGGATTTTTGCTTTTCTTTTTGCATGCTCTTTGTAGCTCTACCGTTACTGTTAGAAGAGATGCCTCTTCTAATTCCCTGTTCTTAACTTGAATATGTCTTAAATATGTTCTGGACTGTATATTGTCTCACATAATTGTGAGCCACCTTGGGTCCTTTTCCAAGGAGAAGGGTGGGGTAAAATATTCAAACAAACAAACAAATAAACAAACAAATAAATAAATAAATAAATAAGTGTATTTATTTATGTATTTTAGAGTAAATAAATAATAAATAAATAAATAAATAAATAAATAAATAAATAAATAAATAAATAAATAAATAAATAAAAGAAACGGAGGCATGACTGCAGTAATGCAGTTTTACAGCTGAGCTGCACCACGTAACTTTGTATACAAAGGGATGCAGGTCTGCCTGCACCAAGGTGGCGGCTTGCCTCTCAATGGCCCCATTAACTTTTCTGGGATAGGCCTAAGTCATCATCTTCATTGTCTTAGAATGGCAGAGCTGAAAGGTGTCCTTGTCAAGGAGGCCCAGTGGGGAATCAAACTCCCCACGTCTGGCTGCACAGCCAGATCCCTAAACCACTGACCTCTCCAGCAGTTCTTCTGTGATTACACTGACAAGGTGGGCATCAAGCCAGCTTAGTTCCTGAAATCAGGAGCAAGTTTCCTTCCTAACAAAGTCATGCTGCTATCAAGGACACTCCTTCAGTTTCTTCCATCTCAGGGCAGTGCTAGGAAACGTTGATTCTTTTATTTTATTTTCTTGAGCTCCATCTCTCAGGGTTTTCCCAATCAAGGCAGCCATGGCTGGCTTAGGAGAGTTTGAGAAACTAGAATGCCGGCGAGGGGACTTTCCCCAAGAGCTGTATAAACAAGTATATGGTTCCGCCAGCTGAGGAATCCA
Source organism: Phrynocephalus versicolor (assembly GCA_023846285.1). Taxonomy (NCBI): domain Eukaryota; kingdom Metazoa; phylum Chordata; class Lepidosauria; order Squamata; family Agamidae; genus Phrynocephalus; species Phrynocephalus versicolor. Next base: position 2,711,794 of record JAHTLZ010000268.1, on the reverse strand, counting down.
GTTGACAAGCAGTTCCTACTAGGGATGGACAGGAAATGAAAAACAAAATGCTGTTTCATCATTTCATTACATAACAAAATGAAACGAAATAAAAAAAACGAGAAAGCAGCATTTCGTTATAGATGAAATAAAATGGTCGTTTTTGCATTGAAATGAACCGTTTCGTTCCATAGTTTTCAGGCTCCTGCCGAGCTGTCAATGGCTGGACCCCTTTAAACCTGGCCCAGTCGGTACCAGGGGATCCCCCTGGTGCTGACTAGGCCAGTTTTAAAGGAGCTCAACCGATAACAGCTCAGCAGAAGCTCTTTAAAATGGTTCCCAGAGTCCCGGGCACCAAATCTGGTGCCTCTAGGACCCAGGGGAGCCGTTTTGTTTCATTTCATTTCGTACATTTTTTTTAAAAAAAATGTAAGAAACTAAACAAAACAAAACAGGGGTGAGCATGAAATGAATCACAATGAAACATTCTTTTTACGTTTCGTGCCCATTCCTAGTTCCTACATTTGGGACATAATTTTCAAAATGCTGGTGGACAATCTGCTTCACCCTGTGGTTCTTCTCTATAATCCATTCCTATATTCATACTTCACCTGTCGATGATAGGTGGAGCTTATAAGCAGAAGGTTATGCAACCCACTTTTGTGAAGGGAGATGCCACCTTGGGTTGGTATCATATTGCTCAGACCTCCTGTGAGAGCAGACCCATCGATTCCTATTTCACAGAATTATAGAATAGTGACGTTGGAAGGGACCTATAAGGCCATCAAGTCCATGGAGGAATACAAATCAAAGGACACTTGCCAGGTGGTTGTCTAAATTTCTCTTGAATGCCTCCAGCCTTGGAGCACCCACCACCTCCCGAGGTCATGGGTCCATTGTCGTATTGCTCTAACAGTTAGGAAGTTTCTCCCGATAGTCAGACAAAAGTTGGGTTCTCTTCACTTGAGCCCACTGTTGCACGCCCTGCACTCTGGGGTGATCGAGAACAGATCCTGCCTCTCGTCTGTACGACACCCCCTCAAAAATATTTGAAAAGTGGTGTCAAATTGCCCCCTCAGACTTCTTTTCTCAGGGTTAAACATACCCAGTTCTTTCGGTCTTTCCTCAGAGGGCTCGGTTTTCTAGCCCCCTGATCATCCTTGTTACCCGCCTCCGAACTTGTTAGAACCAAATTTGTTAGGGTTATTACGTGCTGGCCAGTTGGAACTGACTTACAGTGGTCCTAAGAGGGCATTCAAGGTAAGTGAGATATTTAAGGAGTGATTTTCTCAGTTCTACCCATTGCCCAGTGAGCTTCCATAGCAGAGTGGAGATCCGAATGCAGGCCTCCTGCGTCCTTCTCTGTCTCTTGAACGACTACATCACATTGGTTACCCTATTGACTCCTGTAGGATCTTCATTGTCTCCTCCAGGCAAAGACCTTTCTCTTCAGGCAAGCTTTCCCTGAATGATGGACTACCTACGCTGTTTCCCCGGAAGTAAGACATCCCCCGAAAATGAGACCTACTTACAGTTTTGCTTTGTGTTTATAGACTTTGTGGTTGCATTAATGCCATGTTGTCTGTTACTGCTGTAAGATGTCCCTCAATTCCCAGCTCTCAATACTTGAATATGTTTTAATTGTATTGGACTGTATATTGTCCCTCATTAATGTAAGCCACCTTGAGTCCTTTCTCAAGGAGAAAGGCGGGGTAAAAATACTCTAAGATAAAAATAAAATAAATAAATAATAAAAGTGTCGATGGGGGTCATGCATTCAACAATGGATTCAACTAATCTACCCTACTTGGGGTGGCCGTAGTCTGGAAGCTGTTTGATGAAGCTCAACTAGAGTACTCTCGGTGAGGACAACATTTTGCAATGTTACTTGTGATCTTGATGAGTGCAAATCAAGATCAACTTGCTAGGACATTCTCCCCTGGTCATGAGGGGATTAGGGAGGGACAGGAAACAAAAAAAAGAAATTGTGTTTCGTCACTTTGTTTCGTTACATAACGAAACGAAACGAAATGAGGAAGCCGCATTTCATTATAGACAAAACAAAATGGTCATTTTTGCAATGAAATGAACCCTTTCATTCCACCGTTTTCAGACTCCTCCAGAGCTGTCAATGGCTGGAGCCCTGTAAACCTGGCCCAGTCATTACCAGGGGATTCCCCCTGGTACTGACTAGACCAGTTTTAAAGGGATCCAGATGATAACAGCTCAGCAGAAGCCGTTGAAAATGGCTACCTGAGTCCCAGGCACCAAATATGGTGCCTCTAAGACCCAGGAGAGTCTTTTCGTTTCGTTTCATTTTATTTTGTATGAATTTTTTTAAAAAACATTGGTAAGAAACGAAACAAAACAAAACGGGGGTGAGCACAAAGTGAAACAAAATGAAACATCATTTTTCCATTTTGTGCCCATCCCTAGAGGGGATGGGATGCCTCTGGCTGTACCTCCGTTGTATCACTAGAGGGCAGCACTTCAGAGAGCTGAGAACTTGGGACTTGGGAGAGAAATGGAGGTGAAAGATGACTTCATGATGAGATTTCCCAGTAAAAACATTGCCTATAAATGCAACCCTGATTTTCAGAATCCTAAAAAGCATTGACAAATTCCCAGGCAACTTATTTCCTCTCTTCACTACATGTATGCACTGTATTCTGTCAAGTCAGTACCGATTCATAGTGACCCTGCCCTGGGTTTGCAAGGCAGAGGATGCTGAAGTGCGTTAACATTCCTTCCTTCAGGGGGCACCCTAGGACTGGGCAGCTTGCTACCCATGCTGGCACTTCCGGGGTGCTCAGTGGGGAAAGGCTACCCAGGCTGGCACTTCCGGGATGCTCAGTGGGGAAAGGCTACCCAGGCTGGCACTTCCGGGATGCTCAGTGGGGAAAGGCTACCCAGGTGGGTATTTCCGGGGTGCTCAGTGGGGAAAGGCTACCCAGGCTGGCACTTCTGGGATGCTCAGTGGGGAAAGACTACCCAGGCTGGCACTTCCAGGATGCTCAGTGGGCAAAGGCTACCCAGGCTGGCACTTCCAGGATACTCAGTGGGCAAAGGCTACCCAGGCTGGCACTTCCGGGATGCTCAGTGGGGAATAGAACTCCCGGATAACTAAACTATTGAGTTCTCCAGCCAGCTCCTTCACGGCAAAGCTGATAAGAAACACAGGAACATCACAAGCATTCTTAGAAGAATCAAGGCTCTATCCCTGCCCCTGAATGATTGATGGGAGATGAAATTCATTAGAAAGAGCGGCGTCCGTCATTACCCTTACACCCATGAACCTGTCCTTCAGTACAATCCAGGAGAGCAAGAAGACAAAGGCTTTGTTACAACAGAAGAGGGCGGAAGCGTCCGTGGCGGTCAGCTTCTTCAGAGCCAGCAGGTAAAGGTAATTGGTCAGAGTCCAGAGTATGGAAAAGGGAGCTGTCCTTTTAAGAAACAGTTTCAAGGTCAGTCCGTCCTCACCAAAGATTCGGCTACATTCCCTGCAGGAAGAACGAAAAGGTGGAAAATTCAGGGTTCAGACAGATGCACCCTCACTTGGCTTCAACAGAAGGTATCGTACAAAGAGAAGGCAAGACTCCCTAGACAAGTGAATCATGGTGGGGAAAATGGAAGGCAGCAGGAAGAGAGGAAGGCTGAACATGAGATGGAGCGATTCAATAAAAGAAGCCACGGGTTTGAATTTGCAAGACCTGAGCCGGGCTTTTAATGTCTGCTGCTTTTGATGGTTATTAACGCACGGGGGTCGCCCTAAGTTAGAGGTGACTTGACAACAACGTTTATGAATGTCATAGCAGCTTCTTCACTTGTTGGCGAGAGCCCAGTTTTCGTCCCAGATTTTCAATTCCGTGATTTATTTACATTCTGGTATTCCTTCTGCCAGTTCTGAGTGGCTTACATGCCTTTTCCCCAGCCTCATCCTTCCAAGAATCCTGTGAGTTAACAACAGAGAGCGACTGACCTAAAACCACCCAGCGAGTCTCATGCCTCAGTAAAGAATTGAACCTAGCTCTTACAAGTTCTAGTTGTGCCCTAACCACTATACCACACTGCCTTTCATCCCATCAACTGATGTCCAATCATAAACCCAATTTGCAAGCTATGTGGAGATGGGTGAAATCTCCTGCTATACCCGAGATGGGGAACCTTTGGTCTTCCAGATGTTTTAGACCACAACTCCCAGCCCTTGATCCTTGGCAATACAGGCTCGGAATCCTGGGAGTTGCAGTCCAAAACATCTGGAGGGCCGATGGTTCCCCACCCCGGTGCTATACCAATCACACATTTTCACCACTTAAGGAAGCCCTGCTCTTCTTGTAATGTGTAGTTTGACCCTCCATCCATAAAATGGAGGCATGGCAAGACAATCTCCATTTGTATACATTTTTTTTTAAACAGAATTGGAACTTTCTGTTTAAAGCAGGCATGTCCAAACTTTGGCCCTCCTGATGTTTTGGACCGCAACTCCCAGAATTCTAAGGTTATATTGCCAATGACAAAGGACTGTGGGAGTTGCGGTCCAAAACATCTGGAGGGCCGAAGTTTGGACATGCCTGGTTTAAAGCAAGGGGAAACTCCTTTACCTCCACTTTAGAACTGGCCGGTAATGCTCTTTGTCCTTACATCCGAGTGCAAGGTACCCTACAACACACCCAGAGGAGCTGCCCTCTATAGCACCGCAGATAATATCAAATGTGGAGGACCCAAGGAGCAAAATTAATATTGAGTCTCCTCCCCCTCCCCTTCCGGCCATACCCCTTGCCAAAACTATTCCAGCATCCTTCACTACCCGGGGATTGAGATGTCAACAGGCGTTACCCTCGTAAAAGTCAGTCCCTACCTGATTTTTTTTATTGGAGACTGCTTTTCCCGGGCAGTGGCAAGATGTCCAGAGTAATAAACAGGGAAGAACATAATGTTCCAGTTTGTGGAAAACCAAGTCATGAAAAACGGGTAGTCAAAACTCTTGTATGTGATCTTGACAATCTGTGTCGTTCCAACCCAAGAGGACGAGACGGACAAAATAATCAGAACTCCCCAGACAACCTTGAGAAAGGTGGACGTACAAGACTCACAGCGCGTCTGTGCACGGCTCTCTTGGCTGGTGCTTTCGGCATGGGCTTGTGTGCCGCTTTCTCCTGCAAAGAGAGACACCAACGCCGCTGGTTAATGGAATGGTATCAAAAACAATGCCACTGATGCCTGGATAGGAGCAACTGCAAAAGCACAAGCCTGCTAAGATTTCAAATGGAGGAGCAGGGAATATCTTGAAGGAGCACTAAATAAAAGGATCATACCATCTCTGAGTTTTCTTGCATCAGGATCGTCCACTTAAAGGCCCCTATCCCAAGTCCCTTTAAATGCAGATTAAATTTGTAGATAAACCGTGTCCAAAAATGCTGTCCCCACAGCCACCGAGCTTTTGAAAAAAGAAAAGAAAAAGAAAAGCCGGTAACGCCCCCTTAAGCGAGGTCTCCAAGACTTACCAGAGAGGTAGGGAATTTTTTGCCTCGCTTAAAAAATCCACCTTTTAGGGAGGCAGACGTTGTGGGACCCCATAGATCAGGGGTGCCCAAACTTTTTGTAAGGAGGGCCAGATTTGGTGGCTGAAAATGTGTCAGGGGCCAGTTGCTCCCTAACCCTGCCACCCCACTGCAAGCCCCACCCACTGACCCATAAGCCCCACCCATTGACCCCTTGCAACCCCACCCGCAGGAAGGCAGGCAGGTGCCTAGCTTCACAAGGTTCCCGGTGATGCCGGTGGCGGCGGCTCCCCCCCCATGCATGAACCCAGCCCCACAAGCTTCCCAGTGGTGCTGGTGGTGGTGGCCCACCCCCTTGCCCACCCACCCAGCCCCACAAGCTTCTGCTCACCAGCCGGATGGCTCAGTCAGCCCCTCAAGCTTCCCGGTGGTGTCAGTGTTGGCAGAAGATTTTAAAAAAAACATGGGGCGAAGGAGGGGGAGGGAGGGGTAGGCCAGCCAGCCGTGGGCCACTCAGAATGGCTGAAGGGCCGGATTTGGCCCCCGGGCCGGACTTTGGGCAGTCCTGCCATAGATGATCTAGTTTTCTTTTTTTTCTTCTTTTTTCATAGCTCCAATTGGCTGTTCCTGGGGCCGACCGGGTGCTGGTTTTTTGTTTGTTTTTACTTCTCCCCATCCCTAGCGCCAGTTAGCTGGTCCTCTAGCTTGTCTGGCACTTTTTAATTTTTTAAAAAATTTTCTCCCACCCTCCTAGCCCAGGCAGCTGGCCGATGGTCAGCTGTTGTTGTTTTTTTACTTCCTCACCCATAGCACCAGTCAGCTGGTCCTTTTTAAAATCCTAGCACCACCTGCTGGCCATGCGGCTGAACTGCACTTTTTTTTAAAAAAAATCTTTGTATGTGGGAACTGCTATCCCACATCTTCAGTCACATGATGGGAGGAAGAGGAAAAGCTGGACATTCCAAAGATCAGGATCTTCCCGAGGTGAGATAGCAGCCTTCGTTACGTGATGTACCAGTGTGAAGGACTTAAAACTCCAAAAGTGTTTGGCAAGATGAATTTTACCAAGCATGTCTTTCTTAGATGTAAATCAGGAAAGATGCAGGCTGTAATAGTGCTGTAATTTAAAGAGGGAGGGAGGCAAGAACCTGTCAAGTAATGTAACTTTTAACAAAATGTATGTCATATAATATTTAACAGATTCAAAATGGTTTCTGTGTATAAATGCATAGTCATTTGTCAAGACAAAGGTGAATAGCGTAATCACATGAAAAGGTCACAATAATTATGTCCATGGATATATTAAGCCATGGATAATTGCTTAACATTGTCTGCCTATGTGTACTCATGTGATTGTTTAATTGATTTCGGCCCTATGTATAAAAGGCAGGATTGCAATCCATTTTGCTTTGGGACTGCTGTTTGGTGAGATGAGCAGTTTCCCCACTACTCTGTAATATTTATGCTGTGTGTTTTATCTCATGGTGTATTTGTGCATGTTTTCGTAATACAAGCTTTTATACTAAAAGTTTACTTCTGTATCCCAGCTTCAAATCTGTGCTTAGCAATTATCTTTCCACGCCACTGCATCACTCTGCTAATCTCTGAAACATTTGAAACTCAACCACTTTTTAACGGAACCGAACCAAAAGAGCGGCCGAAGGGGGCAGGGTGGAAAAAACGGTCCATGCAAGTGTGCGCATGCACACTGCCTTGCCTCACTGGCCGGTTGCCTCCTCCTCCTCCTCCTCCTCCTCCCTTTTGCTCCATCCGTGAGGCAGGGGAAGCGGGGGAAGTGACACAACCCATCACAGAGCATAAAATGGAGCTTAAAATGGTGGTGGATGCTGGCTTGCTCTCTCGCTTTCAGAGCGGGGTGGGTGGGTAGGTTGGGGGGCTCTGCATTTGCTCCCGGGGGCTGGATTCAGGACCCTAGGGGGGCGTATCCGGCCCACGGACCATAGTTTGATGAACTCTGTTTTAAAGTTATGGCTGAAGCAGCTGTGGATTGGAAACATAACTTTACAACAACAGTGCTAATGCAGCCTGAATCTTTCCTGACTTATATCTAAGAAGGACGGGCCTGGTGAAATCCATCTTGCCATGAACTTTGGGACTTGAAAATCTTCACACTGCTAGATGCCTGCTGTCGTGGATGATCCTCTCATGAAACCTCACAGACTCTTAGGATGATTTTTTGTTAGCAATCTATAAAGGTATCACCTACTCTTCCAATCATATTTTTGCAACGCTCATCCTTTTGCTTCAGTGGAGCTGCTAAGAATTCTTCCTCTCCAGGCAGAAAGTGCAGTTGGTTGCAGGTTTAGATTTTTGCACCCCTCTCTTGGTATCAGCAAGAACTGTTTGGTCCACATTTTTTGTGCCATCCCGGGCAAAGAGCCCTCAGGTGAATCCGAATGATGCTATAACTACTATGGTTTATTTTCTTATTCTCTCCCTCAAGGCCAATCGCTGGAGGAGGAGGAGGAGGAGGAGGAGAAGGAGAAGGAGAAGGAGGAGAAGAAG
>JAHTLZ010000268.1:2657587-2692005 GCA_023846285.1 Phrynocephalus versicolor | reverse complement strand
CTATGATTTATGTCCTTAATTTTAAATTGTGCAACACTCTGATACAAAATCAAAAAGAACGTTCCCTGGAGGGAGAGAGGGGATTTGAAGGCAGCAGATAAATAAATAAGGAAGACTGGGCTCACCTCTTTAGTTACATTCGGCTTTGTGAGGGGGCCCTGAGGCCACTTATAAGGACTGTCGGTTTCCCACATCAGGAACCAAGGACTTTAAAAGTAACCTCCTGGTAAAGCACATCTTTTATCATGTCTGAACTTCTGAGACCTGCTTTGAAGAAGGGGGATTTACACTCAAAAGCCTGCAATATTCTTTGTTTTTTTATTTTTAATAGTGGCCTATAAAGGTATCACCTGTCACCTATTTTTTTGCAGCTGTGTTTTGTGATGGCCAACGTAGCTCAAACCCCTTTTTTTGCTTTGACAAGGACTCGGCTTCACATGGGCAAAAGGAAGGAAGGAAAGAACCTCCACCCGGGCAATGTCAGCCAGGTGTACTTATAGACTCCTGAAAGATTTGTCTTGCAGGCAACGGGCTATATTGACCCTCTCAAAGAAGGCTCAGACCTTTGTTTGCTTCCTATCCTATTCCCTGCGTTTGTTTTCTTCTTGATCCACTGCCTGGTTTCTCCAGCTCCTGAGGTCGGCTCACACCACTGTTGGAAACAGTGTGCTCCTTCTGAGTTCAATGAAACTGGCAGGTCAATTCCTGGGGGTTGTGGTCATTCCTGCGAATCTTGTCATCTAGCATCTTGTACACGACCCCTAAACTCCGCTGCAAATGGCTGCCAGCTCCGGAGCTTACAATTGTTTCCCCACCAGCTCCGGAGTTTGCAGGAAATTAAGTGCGACCATGCCCACCTAAGCACGTCCCAGCGCACTTTTCATGTACCTGCTCTTGGAGGGTGAAAATCCCCTCTCCGGATGTAATCTGGTGAGTCCCGGGCTCTCCTCGCTTCTGTTTGTTTTTTTTTTGCCTCCCGCCCCTTTAAGAGTAGAATCAGGACAACAACGGGGCTGCTTGGACCGGCAGACAGAGGTGAGCCTGCATTCTTTTGTCCCTGTTTTTCTCCCTTCCCTCACGCAGACAGGAGCAAGGAAGTGCGGAGGGGTGGGGACGCAGGAAGAGCAACAAACCCCTAAGATCTCTGGTCCGAATTTAAGTGGCCAACGGATCTTAGGGGTCGTGTGAAAAGGCCTGGGGCCACGAACGCGCAGTGGCAGTTCAAATGGGGAAATGACCCAGAGATCTCTGCTACCACAGTTTTGGACCACTCGTCATATAGCAGGATCTGTTCCTTGATCATCTACAGACTAATAATGCGCTGGGTGAAAAAATATTTTCTTTTGTCTGTTCTTACTCTCCCAGCCCTCAATTTGAGGGGACATCCACTCAAATTGAGGTCTGGGAGAGTGAGAACAGACAAAAGAAAATATTTTTTCCACCCAGCGCGTTGTTAGTCTGTGGAACTCCCTGCCCCAGGATGTGGTGATGGCATCTGGCCTGGATGCCTTCAAAAGGGGACTGGACAGATTCCTGCAGGAAAAGTCCCTCACAGGTTACAAACCATGAGGGAGATGTATCATCTCCACGCTTAAAACCGGGGTACCTCAAGGACCAGATGCAGGGGAGTGGTATTAAGAGACAGATATCTAGTCTCATGCGCTCCCACACACATCTGGTGGGTCCACTGTGAGATACAGGAAGCTGGACTAGATGGGCCTTTGGCCTGATCCAGCATGGCTCTTCTTATGTTCTTATGTTTTTTTAATCCCAGCGGTTAGGACACAGAATAATGGGCTCAAACTACAGGCAGCCGGATTTAAGCTGAACACCAGGAAAAAGTTCTTAGCTGTGACAGCAGTACGACAATGGAAGCCATGGCCTCAGGATGTGGTGAGTGCACCAGCGCTGGAGGCACTCAAGAGAGAATTGGCTAACTATCTGTCAGATCTGCTTTGACGGGTTCCTGCCTTGAGCAGGGCGTTGTATACAATGGCCTTCTAGGCCCCTATAGGAGTCTCAGTGTTAAGGTCTTCTGCGTCCCCTGCCACAGTTCTGACAGCAAACAAGCGACATCAAACAGTTTTTCTACTAACTTGGCATGTTTAATTGGAGACCCTTGGATTGTCACCCCTTCAAAATGAAATATTTTACAGCACACGCCTGTTTCTAACTGTTGCAGGTTTTGTGTAGCATTTTAATCATTCCTCCAGGACAGTGGTTCTCAACCTATGGTTCCCCAGATGTTCCTGGACAGCGGCGTAGCAAAGTTTTGGGGTGCCTGGGGACCAAGTTGTTTTTGCGCCCCTCTGACTCTCCCCCACCCCATTGCATCCACCCAGCTCGGGGGGGGGCAATCCTGCAGGCATGGGGTGGGCATGTGGGGGTGTTTGTTTGTTTGTGTGTACGCGCGGTAGCCTGTGCATGCCTTATCTCTCCCGTCATGAGCAAGGCAAGGAAGCGGAGGGCACCACAGCCACCGTGCTCCCCGCACGCCTGCCTTAGGTGGGGGGGAGGAAGGCTGCTGGCGGGAGGGTGCACGGCTTCCTCCTCCTGCTCCCCCTCCAGGTGCCCCCAGATTGCTGCACCCGGGCAAAAGCACCCTCCCCCCGATACGCCCTTGTTCCTGGACTGCAACTCCCAGAAATCCTGGCCAGCTCAGCTAGTGATGAAGACTTCTGGGAGTTGCAGTCCAGGAACATCTGGGGACCCACAGGTTGAGAACCACTAGTCTAGGAGCTTTGTCTTATGGGGCCAACACTCTCAAAGCCCTGCTGGCTAACTCATCTTGTGGTGACCCCTTGCCCTGCTTGGGAGAGGCCACAAGCCCCCTTTGGCAGGTCACTGCTGCAGGTGCCATAGAGAACTTCCTTCTATATAGCCCCCCTCAGCCAATCGCAGCCTCCGGTGCCACTGACTGACATCCCCTCCACCCTATCAAGCTGTAACTCACTCTTTCCCTCCCTCCTCCAGACCCAAGCCGTTTGTGCCTTTTTCTTCACTGGCTCATGGCGACCCCTGTGAAATGGCCCAAAGGGGTCCTGACTCCCAGGTTGGGAACCCCTGGACTACAACTCCCAGCATCCTCTCGCACAGCATGGCCACTGACCCAGCACTGTATGAAACAGAAGCACCAATCCAGAATTTGGGACCGTTACTTCTAAAAACAACAGGCTAATGACCAATCATTATTTTTTTATGATGAACTTACTAATAAGAGAATGAATATCAATGCAAGGCGGGTATTGTTTCTTCTTCTTCTTGGTTTGTTAAGAAACCCTAGCAAAAATGCCCCTTAATGTCCTCACTGGTATCTCCACACGTAACGTTTCTGAAGTAAGAAGTGAACACTGGCCAGAATCCTATTCCATTTTTACTCCAGAGGAAGCAAAATAAGTTGCAGTCGCCAACTACAGCTAATAAACAACGTGCCACTCACATGCCTTGCCGGTGCATCCTGCTTGTTGACTTGCATGTGACCAGTCACCTGACCAGCACCTCATGGAATTAGCTGCAATTTGCGATCACGACAAAAAAAAAAAAACCAAACTTTTCGGCTGTTTACATTAACACAACATTGCTCATTACACAACCCCCTTCCCACCCCACCCCCGTTTTGCCTTATTTTCGTTACTGTGTTAAAAAGTAATTGCAAAAATAGGTTACAGGCAATACCTTTATAGGCCACTATTAAAAATAAACGAAACAAGGAACTTTGCAAGCTTTCGAGTTTACATAACTCTTCTTCAAAGCAGGTCCCAGAGGTTCAGACATGTTTTGTCATGGCCATGTGGCTCAACCCCCTTTTTGCTTTAAAAAGTAATGACATGGACCATCTGACGTTAAGTTTCCTTCCTCGGTTTCAGAGTCTGGAAACCAAGTTTGGTGAGGGACAGCTCAGGAAAATGGACATATTTAGACTGAGAAAGGCTACTCATTCCCCTCCACCAAGCTGGGTACTCATTTTGCTGACCTCAGAAGGATGGAAGGCGGAATGAACCTTGAGCCTACTACCTGGAATTGAACCCCAGGTCATTAGCACAGTTACAGCTGAAGTACAATAATTTAACTGCTGCCCCACAAGAAGAAAGGAGAAAGAGAAGATGAGAACATCCTCAGATATCTTGAGGGAGATTGCATGGGAGATGGTGGGGCACAAACCAATGGATTCAAACGGCAAAACAGGACACGCTGACCAAACATGAGGAAGATGTTTCTGATAGAAAGATACGTTTGCCTGTGAGGCCCACAGCCTTGGCAAGTTACAGACTCTCCTTTATTGTAAGAATTTAAACAGGGATTATCAGTGGTTCTCAACCTGTGGGTCCCCAGATGTTCCTGGACTGCAACTCCCAGAAATCCTAGCCAGCTCAGCTAGTGATGAAGACTTCTGGGAGTTGCAGTCCAGGAACATCTGGGGACCCACAGGTGGAGAACCACTGCTTTAGATGTACAGAAAGGGAGCTGGACTAGATTATCTTTAGTATCCCTTCCAAAATGACGATTTTATTTCTTCTAATATACTTTCCAAAAAAAAAAAAAGCACGGAGCACCCCTGTTATCTTAAAGGTGCTATTTTCAAGTAATTAAATTCAAGGCACATCTGGTACGACTCTCCTCTCTCCTTGTCCAGACATAATTTCATCTATGATCCCAGCCTTTGGGGAAATCTTGCTCTAGATTACCTGAGGAACATTTGAGATATCCAGTTTTTTAAAAAAGACATCCTTAAACCCTGGAATTTCAGCCTCTGGATCCATTAACCTTGGTCTGTTAGGCAGTCCATTACTGCCTAACAGTATTAGCAGATAATTCTCCATTGAGTCTAGCACTGCCAAGGCTTCCCCAAACCCATCCAGCTGGGATATGTAAGATTCTTCTATCAAAAGACGGGTGGTATAAAATAAATAAATAAATAAATAAATAAATAAATAACCAAGAACACCCTCTTCTTCCAGGGAAGAATATGTTTGCCGTGTAATAAAGGCAGATGGCTTAACAAAAAGATACACCTGGGCATTTGGGAACGAAAGTGCAGGAAAGTTGAAATACTGCACCAAGCGAGAAACCGCCGTGTTCCCACTCAAAGCTGCATTAAAATCACACATGCCTATATGACATTTTAGAGAACTACCCCAGGTTTCCAGTTGCTCAGTTTTGTTTCCTTGGGCTGTTTTAAATCCCCAGCCCTTTGAGACAGGTTGTCACAACCAACACAAGGTAACCCCACACTTCAAGCAGAGGAAAATTAAAGACTTTGCACTGGAAGGAAGATCATTGGGTGAAAAGACACAAGCAGAGACAAGAGGGTCAGGTAGCTAGCGACTCAAGGACAAAACAACAAACAATGCCCAACTTTATCCCCCCTCTAACCTTCTATTCAATCTTGTCCCTCCCTATTACGGCCCCCCTCCACCTCCAGAAACAAGTCTTGATCTACGGTAAAAACCAGACATTGGGGGACTCGACACCGACAAGAAGAAACCAATTCTTTCCAAACCCTCCCAAATCCTTTTGGCAAAACGGCCCTCTCTTGTAACACTATGTCGCCACCGCTGCTGTTTTAATTATTGCTCCCAGGGCTAGTGAAAATAAAAGAGGCAAGCTAATTCATTTCCTGAGGGAACACACGTAGGAGGTTTTCAAAAAAAAAAATATGCATTTACCGTCTGATCTAGGTGAGCTTAATGTGGACAGGCAGAGAGGTTCTAGCGGTGTCACTCTGGCGGTATGCTTCTTCATCCTCTGGGAGGCTTCGCTCTGGAGACGGTTACATCCTCTTTTTTACCTTCTGCCTCCACCTTCTGCTTCCGCTGTACCCCCCCCCACCCTTCTCCCCGACACCACAAAGTACCTTTCTGCTGCTGAGCCTAAAGAAAAGATGCTGCTCAGAAGACGCTGCAGCCAGCGAGGATGGCAGCAGTCTTGTTTCCCCTGGAAACCATTTGCAACACATTCGAACAACGGCTTGACCTCAGAGCTCGCACTTTCTCCCCTGTCGTGGCAGGCTTTGGGCACGGCCGGCCAGCGGTTCAAAACACAATATCCCAGTTGTATATATATAGAGAGAGACACACGGCTATTGCCCACGGCACCCGCCTGCAACTTTTAAGATGGAGCAAGCCCCGTCTTCACAAAAGCAGCTTGTCCGCCTCGACTGAGATCTGTCTGGGTGCCCACGAATCAGGCACACGTGCTGTTGGTGGCGACGGCAAGAGGATGGGGCAAACTCATTTGCTGGTGCTCCGTGCTCTGCAAATGGATGAGGAATCAAGTTGGATGTGCCCTACTAATTAACTTAGGAAGCTGCTACTGGGGGTGGGGGTGGTGGGGGGCGAGGAGGCAGGGGCTCCCCATGGCTTTAAGCCAGTGGTGTCCAAACTTTGGCCCTCCAGATGTTTTGGACCACAACTCCCACCGTCCTTTGTCATTGGCAATCTAGACTTGGAATTCTGGGAGTTGTGGTCCAAAACATCTGGAGGGCCAATGTTTGGACACCCCTGCTTTAAGATGACAACGCAGCACACAAAAATAAACCTTCCGGAGGTTTCTGAAAGTCACCTCTCACCCTCAAACCCCTTCCAAGACAGGGCCCATACTCAGAGAGGATGGAAGCTATCGCTCCGAAACCACCGGCTTGAGACTGTAATGGCTGTCAAGGGAGGTTGAAGACAGGCCAGTTTGGAGATCGCTCATTCGCAGGGTTGCCATTAAAGATGGGCACGAAACGAACAATTTTTTGTTTCCGTTTTCATTTTTTGTTTCGTTACGTAACGAAACGACAAACGAATTTTGTCTCTAAAATGAAACGAAACGAACAGAAACACCGGAAATTTTGTCGTGCATTTCATTTCTCTTACTGCAATATGGGTGAATTGCTGAAAATCCTTTAAAAAAATCACAAAAAATTGAAATAAATGGTAACGAAATGGTAACAAACCAAACCAAAACGAAAATGATTTTTTTGAAAAATTCGCGAAAAACAGAAACGAACCGAAACGGACCCTCCAAACGACAAACGACAAATGAAATGCCATTTTTTGGATTCGTGCCCATCTCTAGTTGCCATTAGTCCAAAGCAACCGAACAATATCAATTACCTCATGAGAAATCTTGAGGAATCAGGGGGGGAAAAACTTCCTAACTGTTAGAGCAGTACGACAATAGCGCCAATGACTTCAGGAGGTGGTGAACGTCCCAGTGCTAGAGGCGCTCCAGAGAAATTGGGACAACCACCATGGAGATCTGTTTCGATTTGCATTCCTGCATCAAGCCGGGCGTTGGATCTGACGGCCACATAGGCCCCTTCCACCTTCGCTACACTGTGAATCTATATGACTCGGTGCCACACAACGATAACAACAAGGAGCTCAAAACACACAAGGGGTTGTCTTTGTTGCAGTAGGGGACAGGCTCCTTAGGATGGCAGCCAAGTTCTAGAAAACAGCCAAGGGACACAGAAGAATATTCCATACCCAAAGTACCAACTTTGGAGAACCGTTTCTCAGCCCTCAAGGCCAGTCTTGAAAAGGAGCAAAAGCTACACAGAAAACATGGAAGGAAGTCTTCATTCCACTTCCTCTGAGGGCTTGATGAAGGATTTTTATGGAGCCCTGTGGCGCAGTGGCTAAATGCCTGGACTGCAGGTAAAACTGTGCTCACGACCTGGGGTTCAATCCCAGATAGCAGGCTCAAGGTTCACTCAGCCTTCCATCCTTCTGAGGTTGGTAAAATGAGTACCCAGCTTGCTGGGGGGGGGGCAATGTGTAGCCTGCATTCTGTAGTTAAAACTGTAAACCACCCAGAGACTACTTGAAGTGGTATGGGGCGGTATATAAGCAGAACACTTTGCTTTGCTTTGCTTTTTTTTTCATAGAATCATAGAGTTGGAAGAGACCTCAAGGGCCATCTAGTCCAACCCCCAGCCATGCAGGAACCCCTGTCACAGGAGGCCTGACAGAATGGCCACCCAGCCTCTGCTTAAAAACCTCCAAAGAAGGAGACTCAACCACCCTCTTTTGTGGCAGCATCTTCCACTGCCGAACAGCTGTAACCGTCATGAAGTTCTTCCTAATTTTTAAATTGAATCTCTTTTCCAGTAGTTTGAAACCATTGCCCCAAGTCATAGACTCATAGAATCCTAGAGTTGGAAGAGACCTCAAGGGCCATCCTGTCCAACCCCCTGCCATGCAGGAACCCCCATCACAGTACCCCCGACAGATGGCCATCCAGCCTCTGCTTAAAAACCTCCAAAGAAGGAGACTCCACCACCCTCCTTTGTGGCAGCATCTTCCACTGCCGAACAGCTGTAACCGTCATGAAGTTCTTCCTAATGTTTAAATTTAATCTCTTTTCCTGTAGTTTGAAACCATTGCCCCGAGTCCTAGTCTCTGAAGCCATGGAAACCCAACCTGTTCCCTCTTCAAGATGACATCCCTTCAAATATTTAAACACAGCTATCATATCCCTTCAAAGCCTTCTTTTCGAAAGATCCCTAAGCAGTTCCTTGAAAGACATTTCTTCCAGAAACTCAATCATCTTGGTTGCCTTCCTTTGTAAAAGTTCGAGGTTGTCAACATCCTTTTTAAATTGAGGTGCACAGAACTGGACACAGTACTCCAGGTGGGGTCTGGCCAGAGCAGAATAGAGCGGTGTTATCACTTCCCTTGATCTAGACACGACGCTTCTGTTGATGCAACCAAGAATCGCGTTAGCTTTCTTGTCCGCCGCGTCACACTGCTGACCCATGTTTGGTATTGTGAAATGGCTACCTCCAAATCTGCCCTTACCCCCAAAATTACATTTTCCCACTTGGGGTGGGAGGTAACCCAAGGACTTAATAAGCAGCAGTTGGCACATTCCCCACTCCTGGGAAGTGCCAGTCAGTATGGCTTTGGGCAAGCCCCAGGGCACCTCCAGGAAGAATTAAACAAGTTGACGGGCATACTGGGAAGCCAGATACTGTAGTTTTCTGGTCTACCAACTATTAAATTGTACAAAAAAATTTATGTAACTTCATGTAATACATTATGGGAAATATGCAAGTAAGATTATGGCTTGGCGATCAAAGGGTCTGCAGTTGAAATCAGCGTGACGGGGTGAACTCCTGTCGCTTGTCCTGCCAGCCCAGTGGTGTGTGTGTTTGTTTGTGTGTGTGTGCAAACTGAATTTCCACATGTTCATCTAAGGCCCCATTTAAAACAGCCTAAGGCTGTGCTCAAGTCCTGAAATACAGCACAACAAAGCAAAAAAGCGAAGTGTGCTGTTTATATACCCATAGCACTTAACGGCACTCTCTGGACAGTTTACAATTTAAATATGCATTGCTCATACCCACACCCACACACCCACACACACACCCACACACGTGCCCGCAAGCTGGGTACTCCTTTTACCCACCTTGGAAGGATGGAAGGCTGAGTGAACCTTGAGCTGGCTACCTGGGATCGAACCCCAGGTTGAGAGCAGTTATAACGGCAGTCGGCAGTACAGCTATTTAACCCCTGTGCCACGAGGCACAGATGGCACCATGAGGTTCAGCAGGACTCCTAATCCATGGTTATCAGTATCTACCAACTATTCCTCTAATTTCCTCTTCTGTTGTGTGGGAGGCTTCCTCCATGTACACATGGGTGGGCGGGGCCATCGTTTTAAACAGGAAGTTTTAAAATGGCTGCTGGTTTCCATTGCACATCCCCAACGGAGCTCTTGGGACAGATGTGGGATTGCTGCTTTGAAAGAACAGTGGTACTGTATCCACTCACTGACTTATCCGCACTCTTAAAATATTAGAAGAGAAATCCTAAAAATATGTATTTGTAGAGATGAAATTACCCGAACTGCTCAGTATGCGGAGCCAGAGACCAGGATGTGTAGAATATGCACTACCACAGAACCCCCATATCCACTGTTTCATTAACCACTGGTTCCGTTATCCACAGTTGGCAGAGGAAAAAGTAAATCAATAATTCAGCACCCACAAAGGAAGCTACTGTCACAAACAGCAGCCGTAGAGCAAGCCACGATCACAAAACAGTAGGGTTTTTTTTGGGGGGGGGAATGGCAGCATTCTCTCTTATCCGCGGTTTTTGTTATCCACAGGAAGGCCTGGAGCCAATCCCCAGCGAACACTGGGATCCTACTGTGTTAAAAGAGCATTTGCTATGATCCATGTTTATCAGCATCCACTGGGGGAGGGGGAGCTACCAGGGGGTTGAGGCCGTGGGACCAATCCAGTGCAAATTTGTTAATCCCAATTTGGACTGCTTAACGGTTTGGTGTGTCATCTCTTTCCTGGCATTCATACAACACAGCCTGGAAAGCCGGCAACCCAGGCTGCTGGCTCTCCACTTTTGGGGGCTGGGCTGGACCATTTCCCGACAGATGCAAAAGTTTCTTTAAGGGAGATTTGCTCCAATTAAAGCAACCCTAAACTGTGGTCAGCCTTGTGCTCTTGCAGCTGTCTAATGATCACACGCTAATGTAGTGACCATTATCCTTGCACTGAATTCTACAGCTTGTCTATCATTTGCTATGTATGTACATATGTATGCACATTTTTACTGTAAATTTATACCCTGCCTTTTCACACACGGCAATAAAATGGGCACGAAAGGACTGAGAGACTCTACAGACACAGAGGTCCCTCCTAAAAAGGCATCATTGCAGAAAAGTAAATTCTGGATAACACAAAACAGCCAACCATTTCTTTTATATATAAAAAAAACCTGTTAATACATGTATGCCATGTACTATGTTATTGAGAAGTCATTTTATAAAGCTGACACGGCCAGTCTAGACTAAGATTTGCAAAAACTCCCACATAATTATGCGGTTTAAAACTCCTTCCATTATCTGTGCTCAGCGCTGTTTACAAAGTACTTTTGTTCTCGAATCAGTTGCGGTGCTGATTTTATTTCCCATTTCAACATGGTATCTGTTTTGATTCTTTTTAATATTGGTACGCTTACTGTTTTTCGCTTTTAAATATTCTCTTTTAATGATGTGAGCCACCCTGGGTCTTTTTAAGGGTAAAACTATATTAAATCAATAAGTAAACAAACAAAATGAACTCAAAATGTGCTATCTTAACAGAACAGCATCTTTTCTTTCATTATGTGCTGTCTTTTACTTGCACTAAACTTGGATGGATTGTAGAGGAAAGTCAGAAGAAGGTTATCTGCAGATTTGGTGGGTCTAGGTGCCTGGGGACACTTTCCATGGGGACACTTTCCAGACCGATGAAGCTGTTTGGATGAACAGCGAAACATTTCTATCTCTCAGAAAAGAAGTCCAGTAGTCATGACTCAACTTCCAGATAAACTCACCTGTATGACTGAGAATCTTCACAGACATATTGCTTTGCAATTTGGGGCAGATGCCCTGAAGTTGGTGCGAGAATATGAAAGAACAGCAAGAAAAGTAGCAGACTACAGGAACCACTTACGTTTCAACTTGAGATGCAGACAACAAAGTCCCACCCCAACAAGCCTCCGCCTACAATCGACAGTAAGAAGCCATAGGGCTAACAATATCCTTCAAAGAGCTCAAGAACAACTGCTCAATGAGAGGATCAGACAAGTCCACTTTACCTTAGACACTTTGGAACACAGAAAAGACCACATTCACCAAGAACTACTCTCCACCCTATCCAAACCAGCAGTGGATGCAGTCATAGAATTTGTCCAGAAAGCACAACTGGCTCAGCATTGCAAAGGCAAAGAGAGGCAAATGAAGAAGTTTGATCTTCTCCTCTCCCGAAACAGTCACCAAAAGAGTTTGGCAGGAGGAAGAAGGATGAGGGGACCATGACAGGAGATGTAAAGGACAAATGGGTGAAGAACCTCTCAAACAGGGAACTCACCCAGACAGAGAGAGAGGTCCTAGCCAAAGGCCTAAATTTTGCCATCACACCCAAGCAGGTTCCTGTTGTGGATTTCATCACAGCTACAGAATCGGACATCCACAGCAACAATCTGCCAGCAGCAGAAGCAGAACTACTCAGGATAAAAGTCTCTGCTGCACTCTCCAGTGCTCAACCACCACCATCCAACCTCACCAGCCAAGAGAGAAGTGCTCTGACATCCCTCAGCAGGGATGAGAGCATCACAATTCTGCCTGCGGACAAAGGAAGGTGCACTGTCATCCTCAACACTGTGGACTACCACGAGAAGGTTATTACACTTTTCAGACTGATGAAGCTGTTTGGATGAACAGTGAAACGTTTCTATCTCTCAAAAAAGAAAACCAGTAGCCATGACTCAACTTCCAGATAAACTCACCTGGATGACTGAGAATCTTCACAGACATATTTTCCATGGGGGGAGTGTTCTTTGTGGAGGTACACACACGTTGGTCCAGGCACTCACAGTCTCAAGATTAGATTACTGCAATGCAATCTACGTGGGGCTGCCTTGTCGGCTAATGCAGAGGCTCCGGCTAATGCAGAATTCTGCAGCTAGACTAGTTATGGGGATAAGGAAATATCAACATATCACCCCCACGCTGGCCGCGCTGCACTGGCTGCCGATTCACTTCCGCATTAATTTCAAGGTTTTAATGATGACATACAAAGCCCTAAATGGTTTAGGGCAGTGATGGCAAACCTTCGGCACTCCAGATGTTCTGGACCACAACTCCCACAGTCCTTTGGTACTGGCAATCTAGGCTCTGAATTCTGGGAGTTGTGGTCCAAAACATTTGGAACGCCGAAGGTTCGCCACCACTGGTTTAGGACCTTGCTATCTGACAGAACGGCCCCTGCTGCAAAATACTGCCCATAACACCCGATCATCTCAGGGAGGGCATCTGAGGGGGTCATCGCTGAAGGAGGCCTGTAAACCTTTGACAAGAAATCGGGCGTTCTCAGTGGTAGCTCCTCACTTCTGGAATCAACTTCCCCCTGAGATTTGTTTGCCATCTTCCCTCCCGGTCTTTAAGAAGCATCTAAAGACGTGGCTATTTAAAAAGGCTTTCCCTGGTTATTAATATATGCTATGAAGAATTCACTGTTGATGCACTTTATTTTTTGTTTGTTCTTTGTCTGTTTTTAGGCCATCTTGTTCCTGGTTGATACTCAGATATAGATATTGTTTTATTTCTTATTATGTTTTTTAATATTGGATTGTTTATTTATTGTGTGTCTTGATTGATATTTGTTCAACTTTGTAAACCGCCCAGAGTAGCCGTGCAGCTAGATGGAGTGGTAAATAAATAAATAAATAAATAAATAAATAAATAAATAAATAAACCTCAGACATCAAAAATCCAGTCTTCACCAAACATGGAGGGTTTGTAGAGGAGAATCAGAGGATCAGGCCATGAAATGATAGTGTCTTTAGATGCCTTGGGGGACATTTTATAGTGGTTCAGTAAACTAAAAATGGCTAAAATGCATCAATTTGTATTCATTATGGGTTATAAATTTATGAACTAACAGATTTGTGATTTTGAACCAGTTTTGCAATTCCTTTTTAATTCGTGCCCATCTCTAGACAGCAGTTCTCAACAATGTCCAAATTTTATTTTATTGAATTCTGTGGAGGTTCTCAGTCACCCAGGTGAGATTATCTGTGAGTTGAGTCATCATGGCAACTGGACTTCTTTTCTTATTCCATCCTAGATCCTAAGATCTCAGGGCAGAGTAAAACTGTATCATCGGCCCTCTTCAACCTGGTTCTCTGCTATGTTGAAGTACAACCCCTGTCATTAGGAATGCTGGAAAGTGATTATGTGGAATGTGGTTGAACATACATAGAAAAGGACTACATGTACAGTCACACCCCCCGCCATTTCGCAGTTCAGGTACTGCGTTCCTGCTATATCGCGGGATCGCAGTACCTGCACCTCAAAGCCGTGCGGGGGGGGCGGCGGGGAACGATCAGGTTGCTCCCCACCGCCTCCCCGGGCCCCTCTGAAAGGCCTTGGAGCCGCGCAGAGGGGCAGCGGGGAGCAATCGGGTCGCCCCGCCCCTCCGAGAAGCCGCCGGTGTGGGCGGGCGGCGGCGGGAGGTCAGATCCTGCAACACCACCTGTGCGCGCTGCGCCAAGACTTCTCGGACAGGTGCGCGGTGCCCCCCCACCCGCCCCCAGGCCCCACCCACCCACTTCCGCATATTGCGGATTTTCATGCATCGCGGGTGGGGTGGGTCCCTAACCCCCGCGATCGGCGGGGGGGTTACTATATCAAGCCAAGCATACTAGTTCAAAATTTGTTTCACATCATAGCCAACGACATATTCCACTCCAAGAGGCCTGCAAATAGGGCATACAAGCAACTTCCATAGCGGTACAGCAGATAACCATCGTGAAGTGATAAATGGTCATTGGAAGTTCTGCTATTCAGAAATCCCCTTTCTCAGTGGCTTTGGAAAGCAGCAAGTTATAAGTAAAGTAAGGTTCAAACAGTATGATGTAGTGAACACATCATTAGACCTGGAAATTCAGTAAGAGCTACGAACAGGTCTGTTTACCATCATATAAGCTTCCCTTCGCTCAGCATGTTGCAAAACCAGCTTGATGTTGGTTTTTGATGTTCATGAGGGACCCGCTGACAAAATACCAGAACTAGGGGATGTCCACTCAAACTGAGGGCTGGGAGAGTGAGAAGAGACAAAAGAATTTTTTTTTTTACACAGCATGTACAGAGAGGTGAAAGAAAGCCAACAGGAAACCATTTATATAAACAGTGAAAGGTGTCGACAGGAAAAAAAATTCTTATGAAATGTAGTGCTGGAGGAAAACTTTGCAGATATTCCACCAGCAAGGGAAACAAAGTACAGTAGGACACCCATATCCGCTGGGGATTGGTTCCAGTCCTACCCATGGATAATGAAAACCGCAGATAAGAGAGAACACCCCCCAAAATCACCAAACAGTAGCTTGCTTTATGGCTGCTGTTTGTGGCAGTAGCTTGCTTTGTGGCTGCTAAATTATTTATTTAATTTTTTTCTCCTCTGCCAACCGTGGATAACTGAAACTGTGGTTAATGAATCAGTGGACACGGAGGTCCTACTGTAGGTCTTAAATCAAATAAAGCCTGGCAACTTCTCTAGATACAAAAATGATACAGCACAGGCTGTTCTCCTTCATGAGAATGCAGGATTCTCTGGAAAAGACAATCATGATGGGAAAGGCGGAAGGCAACAGGAAAAGAGGAAGACCCAATACAATATTGTTAGTCTGTGGAACTCCCTGCCACAGGAGGTGGTGATGCCATCTGGCCTGGATGCCTTTAAAAGAGAATTGGACAGATTCCTGGAGGAAAAGTCCATCACAGGTTACAAACCATGAGGGAGATGTATTATCTCCAAGGTTAAAACCGGGGTACCTCAAGGACCAGAGGCAGGGGAGTGGTATCAGGAGACAGAGCTCTAGTCTTGTGCGCTCCCAGAGGCATCTGGTGGGGCCACTGTGAGATAGAGGAAGCTGGACTAGATGGGCCTTTGGCCTGATCCAGCAGGGCTCTTCTTATGTTCTTATGTTCTTATGATTTTTGGTGGAAGAAGAGGGAGAAACCCCAGAGAGGGGAGGTGCTTCGGAGGCGGGAAATATAAAGAGTGAGGAAAGCGCGGGAAGGAAGGAGAAGGGAGGAAGGGAGAAGGAGAGCGGAGAATGGAGACAGGAGGCAGAAGCCGAGGAGTGACGCGGGTCTTCGGATTTCGGGAGGTGGTGGGTCCCTGGAGGAAGGCCCCTTCAGAGGGAGGTGGACAGGCCAACTGGAAGGCACTGTTGCCAGACTGGGCTCACCACCTGAGTTGTGGAATGCTATGCAGTGGTCAGGGACCTCCCCTGAGGAAGCTGACCGACACAGAGCACTTTGGGAGACTACCAAGCCCTCCGGACTATTAGCTCTACAGATGGACGCTTGGGCTTCACCCGTTTACGAGGCGGGTTTAGTTGAAGAGCTGACCAAAGATAACGTTGTTACACCTGTTCCTGAAGAAGAACTTAATAAAGATGCTTCTTTTTCATTACCGTCTCTGCTGTTTGAGGGGTCTACAGGTGAGGGATTGCCAGAGGCAGGGAACAGACCTCCTCACAAACTTCATAACCTATCTGGCCCTTTTTGGACTAATCTTTGTTTAGATCCACCAATTGAGACGTACAAAATAATGCAGGGCATGAGTAAAGTGGATAGAGGGACGCTCTTCTCCCTCTCACAAAATACCAGAACTAGGGGACATACACTCAAAATGAGGGCTGGGATAGTAAGAACAGACAAAAGAAAATATTTTTTCACCCAGCGTGTTGTTAGTCTGTGGAACTCCCTGCCACAGGAGATGGTGATGGCATCTGGCCTGGATGCCTTCCAAAGGGGATTGGACAGATTCCTGGAGGAAAAGTCCATCACAGGTAACAAACCATGAGGGAGATGTGTCATCTCCAGGCTTAAAATTGGGGTACTTCAAGGGCCAGATGCAGGGAGTGGTATCAGGAGACAGATATCTAGTCTGATGAGCTCCCAGAGGCATCTGGTGGGGCCACTGTGAGATACAGGAATCTGGACTATATGGGCCTTTGGCCTGATCCAACAGGGCTCTTCTTATGTTCTTATGTTCTTATGACTTAACTTAACTGGTGGGTCAGTCGGCAGGTGGGATTAAAAAAAACATTCACGTCTATCGTCATTTCCTCATCAGTGTTGAGGGCAGCGGTAAGTGCTGGATGACAAGCAACACACCCCATTATCAACTCATTTTACGGGACGAGAATACTAATGGGACTCATGGAACAAAACAGAAAAACAACACAAACAGAGGCAGAAAGCAACACGTGAAAGAGATACTAACAAAGCCGAGGCATCTTGAGCCAAAACCCAAGGGCAAGGCAACAGGCTTTTACATCTCTATTCCAAATGAGTGCATTAAAAATAATAATAACAGTCGCACAAACCAAAGATGTTAAGAGAAGGAAAATGCAGATTTAAGATTGGTCATGCATGTAATTGACAGCTGGGTTCGAATGAATTCTCAACTGGTGTGTTTGTGCTTTCCCTCCTTTGTGGAAAACAGACTGTAACTAGTTCGCCGCAAACCAGACATTCCAGCAGTGGGGTTAGCAATTATTTAACCCAACTCTCCCCCAAGAAGAAGAAGAAGAAAAAGATTGGACAGCAGTGAAGGAACCAGTGAAGATCATCAAGTCTAACGAGGTGTCACTGGGGACCAATACACTCTTGTATTCCTAACCACCATGTACAGAGAGCTGAAAGAAAGCCAAGAGGAAACCATTTATATATGGTAAACAGTGAAAAGTGTCAACAGGAAAAAAAATTCTTGTGAAATGTGGTGCTGGAGGAAAATTTTGCAGATATTCCGCCAGCAAGGAAAACAAGTACAGCAAGACACCCCCCCTCCGTCCCGTATCTGCTGGGGATTGGTTCCAGGCCTACACATGGATAATGAAAATCGTGGATAAGAGAGAACACCCCCCCCAAAATCATCAAACAGCAGCTTGCTTTATAGCTGCTGTTTGTGACAGTAGCTTCCTTTGCAGCTGCTAAATTATTAAATGAACCAGTGGTTAATGAATCAGCGGATACGGGGGTACTACCAGGGCCGGCGCGTCCATTAAGCCGAACTAAGCAGTTGCCTAGGGCACCAAAATGGACAGAGGGCGCTGGCCAGCCTGCTGACCCCCCCGCCGCCGCCCCACCGCTGGCCACCGCTGTCCGTCCCCCCGCCGCCCGCCGCCGTTCACCCGCCACCCCCGCACTCATCGCCGCCCCCCCGTGTCCGTCGCCATCTGCCCCCACGCCCGTCGCCTCCCACCCCTGCCCCACCCCACCCCGCGCCCCTCACCTAGGGTGCAAAAAAACCTAGCGCTGGCCCTGGGTACTACAGCAGGTCTTAAATCAAATAAAGCCTGGCAACTTCTCTAGATACAAAAACAATACAACACAGGCTGTCCTCCATCATAAGAATGCAGGATTCTCTGGAAAAGGCAGTCATGATGGGAAAGGCGGAAGTCAACAGGAAAAGAGGAAGACCCAACACAAGATGGATGAACTCCCTAAAGGAAGCCACAGGAGATTACCAGGACTATAGATCATGAGACATTTTTGTGGTCACTCATTTGCAGGGTCACAGTAAGTCTGAGGCAACATGGAGATGCATCACAACAACTATTCCAAGAGAATTCAGAGGTGAAATAAAAGATTTGGGGTGCTTCCCAGGGAATGTCCGCCCAGAGTTCCTTCAAGGAAAGCTGGGCGATATATAAATGGAAATAAATAAATAAATAAATAAATAAATAAATAAATAAATAAATAAATACTTTCTTAAATTCTATTATACTGGTTAAAATCACTTTACTAAAAAAAAAAAACCATTATTTAGTCAGCTGGCCTAGAGTGCCAAGCACAGAGCAGGCATTCCCTCTTTGGACAGCAATTGAGAGCTGTTGCCTCAGGAACATCGGTGCTCGGCCATCTTGAGACGCAATGGCTATCCTGCGACCTATTTCCTGGACTAGGCTCAAGGCTGATTCTCCCCAGACTCCAGATGTTTCAATGGCTACAGGGACAAAGTCAATTCCTGTTGCCGTATCTTCGTATTTTTGTCTTTTTAATTGATTAATTGATAAATAGATAGATAGATAGATAGATAGATAGATAGATAGATAAATAGATAAATAGATAAATAAATAAATAAATAAATAAATAAATAAATAAAGAAAGTGTTCAATAAGTGATCAACCTTCCTTGGTCACAGAGTTATGCAAGACATCCAATATCACCGTCTACCCATTATTTCTACCTTCTTGGCTCCTTACTTTCCAACAGTTGATTTAATCTTTCCAGAGAGAGAGAAGAAAAGAAATAAATAAAGGAAAGCTCCGTCTGAAACAGCGAAAGACTATTTCATCAATTTTCAAAAATTTATTTTTGTATTTATTTAATTGATTTATATACCATGATGACCATTATAGCAGAAAGTTATCCTGGGGCGGTTAGGTGTGGGACCCTGCTGTGTTTGCATAAAAAGGGTTTTTTTAATGGGGTAAAGTTATCTCTTCTTAAAAAAAATAGAGGCTACCTTCTCCGCTAAAAGGGACCAATTCTCATACATATGCACACGCACAAGCTTTTCTATCCTGCTCCAAAAGAACATAAGAACATAAGAAGAGCCCTGCTGGATCAGGCCAAAGGCCTATCAAGCCCAGCTTCCTGTATCTCACAGTGGCCCCACCAAATGCCTCTGGGAGCATATGAGACTAGATCTCTGTCTCCTGATACCACTCCCCTGCATCTGGCCCTCGAAGTACCCCGGTTTTAAGCCTGGAGACGATACATCTCCATCATGGTTTGTAACCTGTGATGGACGTTTCCTCCAGGAATCTGTCCAATCCCCTTTGGAAGGCATCCAGGCCAGATGCCATCACCACATCCTGTGGCAGGGAGTTCCACAGACTAACAACACGCTGGGTGAAAAAATATTTTCTTTTGTCTGTTCTTACTCTCCCAGCCCTCAATTTGAGTATATGTCCCCTAGTTCTAGTATTTTGTGAGAGAGGGAAGAGCTTCCCTCTATCCACTTTACTCATGCCCTGCATTATTTTGTACGTCTCAATCATATCCCCCCCCCCCTCAGGCGCCTTTTTTCCAGACTAAAGAGCCCCAAATGTTTTAGCCTTTCCTCATAAGGGAGATCCCCTAGGTAATCATTTTAGTCACTCTCTTCTGCACCTATTCCAGTTCCACTATGTCTTTTTCGAGATGCGGTGACCAGAATTGTACACAATACTCCAGGTGTGGCCTTACTATCGTTTTGTATAATGACATTATAATGTTGGCTGTTTTATTTTCAATCCCCTTTTTGATGATCCCTAGCATGGAATTGGCCTTCTTCACCGCTGCCACACATTGGGTAGACACCTTCATGGAGCTGTCCACTAACACACCAAGATCTGTCACGGATAACTCAGAGCCCATGAGTTGATAGATGAAGTTTGGATTTTTTGCCCTAATTTACATTTGCTACATTGAAACGCATTTGCCATTTGGCAGCCCATTCCCCCAGTTTGGAGAGATCCTTCTGGAGCTTTTCACAATCCTCTCTGGTTTTTACCACCCAGAAAAGTTTTGTGTCATCCGCAAACTTGGCCACCTCACTGCTTATCCCTGTCTCCAGGTCATTTATGAACAGATTGAAAAGCACCGGTCCCAGGACAGATCCCTGGGGCACACCGCTTTTCACTTCTCTCCATTGTGAAAATTTCCCATTGACACCTACTCTTTGTTTCCAGGATCTCAACCAGTTCTCAATCCATAAGAGGACCTGTCCTCTTATTCCCTGACTGTGCAATTTTCTCAGCAGCCTTTGGGTGAGGGACTGTGTCTAAAGCCTTCTGAAAATCCAGATAGACAATATCCACCGGTACACCCAAATCCACATGCCTGTTGACCTTTTCAAAGAATTCTAAAAGGCTTGTCAGGCAAGACTTACCCTTAGTGGAGCCATGCTGATTTTCTCTCAGCAAGGTTTGTTCTTCTATGTGTTTTAATATTTTTTAAGATTTTCTCTTGGATAAGGCAAGGAAGAAATTGTTTAGCTAGGGCTACAACACCCATCCCCCCACCCACCCCAAAACACTTGACGTCTCCCTTCAGGGGAGAGTCATGACCCACAGTTTGAAAAAAACTGCTTTAAATTTTGGTAATAAAGCACCAAGCAAAGCAAAGCAATTTTTTTCTGTCTCCCACAGTGCAGAAATTGAATCATACAATCATAGAGTTGGAAGAGACCTCAAGGGCCATCCAGTCCAACCCCCTGCCATGTAGGAATCCCCATCACAGGACTCCCGACTGATGGCCACCCAGCCTCTGCTTAAAAACCTCCAAAGAAGGAGACTCCACCACCCTCCTTTGTGGCAGCCTATTCCACTGCTGGACAGTTCTGTCAGGAAGTTCTTCATAACGTTCAAATGGAATCTCTTTTCCTGTAGTTTGAAACCATTGCCCCACGTCCTAGTCTCTGAAGCCATGGAAAACAAACCAGTCCCCTCTTCCATATGACATCCTTTCAAATATTTAAAGATAGCTATCATATCCCCTCTCAGCCTTCTTTTTGTAAGGCTAAACATTCCCAGCTCCTTAAGCCGTTCCTCATAAGACATTTCTTCCAGACCATCAACCATCCTGGTCTCCCTGCTCTGTACCCCCTCGAGGTTATCAACATCCTTTTTAAATTGAGGTGCACAGAACTGGGTGGAATGGTTTTTTTGGGTGCTGGGGCAGGGCCCAGAAAAGAATCCTTCTTAGGAGCCACATGATTCCCAGATGATTTCTGTAGCGAAAGCACATTTTTTTCTAAGGGCATTCTTGTAATTTGGATTTCTCCCACTTGATGACTTCTCTGTGTCGTGCAAATTAAAAACATAAAACACAAAGTAAACAATATTACGCTAATAAAAGAAGTCCGATAAAAACCAGAGGGAGCCAGTTGTGGCACCTAACGACACCGAAAGCAATTATCCGGAGCAGGGATAAAATAGCACAAGAAACTAAACGTTTTATAGGAAATAATTCCTAAATTACCTGGGGAAAAAGACAAGGCCCTCGCACAATGCTGAGGGGCATATAACGTGTACTGCAACTCAGCACAGCTCCCAGGGCTTATAAAAACAAGGCAGAAGGCATGCAAAATATAAATATAAACGTCATTAAAAATTCATTAGGACATGATACTGCATTAAAATAATTTGGAACATGATAACAAGTACACGTTGTACTGGAAGGGTTGCAACTTTAACATGAGAGAAGAATCTACTCCGTTACTGGGCACGTTCCTGGTTGTAAGACGGCAGAGAAGTGGTTGCCGACCAAGGGTTTCTCAAAAAGTTTTTGGTTAACAACTCCCATCATCCTGGAGCAGGGGCCATGCTGGCTCGTGACGATGGAGTTTGCAATTCAACAACATCTCATGCTACAATCGGGATTGGGAACCACTCATCATCATCATCATCATCATCATCAACAACAACAACAACAACATCAACATCATCCTTTCCATACCTGCAGAGAAATTGGAATTCATGGCTCTTCCTTCAGCCCCTTTTTACTCACAAAATGAGAGGAAGAGTGAGATTCGTAAGGTTACCGCATGAATCCCATTCCCCAGAGGTGACGGGAACCCAGATCTCATCCATAGTTCTAGCTCATGAACTATAGACTTTCATATCTGCTCCAGAGTCCCAGTGTACCTGAGGGCGTAACATGATTGAGATGTACAAAATAATGCAGGGCATGAGTCAAGTGGATAGAGGGACGCTCTTCTCCCTCTCACAAAATACCAGAACTAGGGGACATCCACTCAAACTGAGGGTTGGGAGAGTGAGAACAGACAAAAGATTTTTTTTTTTAGCCAGCGTGTTGTTAGTCTGTGGAACTCCCTGCCACAGGATGTGGTGATGGCATCTGGCCTGGATGCCTTCAGAAGGGAGAATGGACAGATTCCTGGAGGAAGAGTCCACCACAGGTGACAAACCATGATGGGGATGTGTAAAAGGCTTAAAAAGAGGGTACTTCAAAGTTCAGATGCAGGGGAGTGGTATCAGGAGATAGGTATCTAGTCTTGTGCCTTCCCAGAGGCATCTGGTGGGGCCACTGTGAGATATAGGAAACTGGACCAAATGGGTCCTTGGCCTGATCCAGCAGCGCTCTTTTTATGTTGTTATGTAAGCAGTCCATAATACTGTTCAGCTAAATTTATATTCAAGGCGGCGGGCATAAGACCTCACTACATTGAATATATTATAGGAGTTTCCTGCAGGGGTGATTCACTAAACTAAGATATATTTATGATGGTTTTTTTAAATTTTAGCATTTGTATTCTCTTGTATCTGTTTTCTTATGTATTAATGTGGTTTATATGTACAGTGGACCCTCGTATAACAAACAGTTTGTATAACATAACATCTGTACAATATAAAAAATTCCGGAGATAAGGGAAATTTGCTTAACAGAATTACCTATGGGGCGAATCGGTACAACATAAAAATGGTCGCGATTAGGGATTACTCCGTTTTCAATGCATTCCTATGGGAAATTTGTATAAAGGAATATTTGCTGAACAGAATTTCATTTGGAACTAATTAATTCCTTTATACAAGGTACCACTGTGTTCTGATATGGCCAAAATGGCTAATCAAACTAAACTAGACTAAATTAAACGGAAACCTAGTTCCAGCCCTGTTCTCTTTCATCTCCTTCTTTCGCAACAACTCCAAAGATGGAGAACCTCTGGCATCCACAGGGGCTCTCCGTGTGTGTGGAAAAGCAGGCCCCCGATATGCAAACAACAACAACAACAACAACAAAATCTAAAGCGGTACTTCCCACCATTGAGTCCGCAGATGTTCTTGAACCAATCATCCAAGAAACCTTCCCTGCCAGATGCACTGGCCAAGATTTGCAGGAGTTAAAAACATAAGAACATAAGAAGAGCCACGCCGGATCAGGCCAAAGGCCCATCTAGTCCAGCTTCCTTTATCTCACAGTGGACCCACTAGATGCGTCTGGGAGTGCATGAGACTAGATCTCTGTCTCCTGATACCACTCCCCTGCATCTGG
Organism: Phrynocephalus versicolor; assembly: GCA_023846285.1. Classification (NCBI taxonomy): domain Eukaryota; kingdom Metazoa; phylum Chordata; class Lepidosauria; order Squamata; family Agamidae; genus Phrynocephalus; species Phrynocephalus versicolor. The sequence continues at coordinate 2,668,434 of JAHTLZ010000268.1, read as the reverse complement.
CCCTTGAAGTACCCCGGTTTTTTAAGCCTGTCAATGACACATCTCCCTCATAGCTTGTAAACTGTGATGGACTTTTCCTCCAGGAATCTGTCCAATCCCCTTTTGAAGGCATCCAGGCCAGATGCCATCACTACATGCTGTGGCAAGGAGTTCCACAGACTAACAACACACTGGGTAATTCATTTATGTTGATTTAAACCCATTTTGGCATTTTACATGGTTTGAAATCAGCTCGTTTTCCCTTCTGTTTTAAGAGCACGCTGTTCTTAAATTGTGTAATTTTTGCAAGTGATACATCGCTAAATCAGGTGCGTAGGAGGTGCCACCTGGTGTCATAACAGTCACTAGAAACTAGTGGGGAAACACCACAGGTGGGACCCCAACTGATTAATTATGAAAATACAGTGGTACCTCTACTTACGAGTTTAATCCGTTCCAAATGCATGCTCATAAGTTGAACAACTCATAAGTAGAGCAGCTACTTATCAAATAAAAAATAAATCAAATAAAAATCAAATATAAATAAATTTCAAAAAATAAAAAGTTGTAAGTAGAGCAGACTGCATCTATACATTGTAAGGCAGCAGTTAAAAGGCCAATGGATTTCCGCTCTTAAATCAGTCAGAAAAGCCAGTGGAACTTCCTGCCACAGGATGTGGTGATGACATCTGGCTTGGATGCCTTCAAAAAGGGGACTGGAGAGATTCCTGGAGGAAAAGCCCATCACAGGTTACAAACCATGATGGAGATGTGTCATCTCCAGCCTTAAAACCGGGGTACTTCAAGGGCCAGATGCAGGGGAGTGGTAGCATCAACAGAAGCATCGTGTCTAGATCAAGGGAAGTGATAGTACCACTCTATTCTGCTCTGGTCAGACTCCACCTGGAGTCCTGTGTCCAGTTCTGTGTGCCTCAATTTAAAAAGGATGTTGACAACCTTGAGTGGGTACAGAGGAGGGCGACCAGAATGGTTGAAGGTCTGGAAGAAATGTCTTATGAGGAATGGCTTAGGGAACTGGGAATGTTTAGCCTTTTAAAAAGAAGGGTGAGAGAGGATATGATAGCTATGTTTAAATATTTGAAAGGATGTCATATTGAAGAGGAAACAGGTTTGTTTCCCATGGCTTCAAAGACTAGGACTTGGGGCAATGGTTTCAAACTGCAGGAAAAGAGATTCCATTTGAACATTCGGAAGAACTTCATGATAGTTAGAGCTGTTCGGCAGTGGAATATGCTGCCACGGAGAGTGGTGGATGGCCATCTGCCGGAAATACTGTGTTGGGGGTTCCTGCATGGCAGGGGGTTGGACTGGATGGCCCCTGAGGTCTCTTCCAACTGTGTGATTCTATCAATTACTCACAAGTAGAACCGCTCGTAAGTAGAGGTACCACTGTACAGTGGACCCTGGTATAACAAACAGTTGGTATAATACAAAATCTGTACAACATAAAAAAATTCTGGAGATAGGCGAAATTTGTTTAACATAATTGCCTATGGGGAAAATCTGTACAACATAAAATGGGATTACTCCATTTTCAATGCATTCCTATGGGAATTTGTATAAAGGAAAATTTGTTTAACATATTTTCATTTGGAACAAATAAATTCCTTTATACAAGGTACCACTGTATTAGAAAGGGGGGGCTTCCATGTTTTTAAATGGGGGCGATGCTCCTGGTTCATGGACTATCCTACGTGTACAAGTGTGCCCATTCTATACCCACTGGTCTCCTGATGTTTTGTTGGCCCCTTCATTGGCAGAACACAGAGAACAGGATGGGTGGTTGAAATGCTGAACATACTGATGCAGTGATAAATGGTTCAAGGAAGACTTTGTTTTTTAAAAAAATGCAAAAGGGATAAGAACACAAAAAAAATCCATGCAGGCACAAACGAGAGTAGCATTCACACCCACAAAACTGCATTGCATTGAACTGCTTTTAGAAGTGTGGCAAATGATGATCATTGGGGGGGTGGGGGTTTGCTTTGCTGCCCATATAAATCAATTTCACCCTGTGTGTCTTGTGAACGATAAAAATCTAAATCAATTTAAATGACACTTAAATACAGCTCGTATTCCAGTGTGACTGCAGCCCAAGTTTAAGAGATATCAATAAATCGTAGTTGCTCCTAGGGGTGACTAGTAATGACTGTTTTAAAATGTATTTTCTAACAAACAGCAAGACAAAGGGGGGGGGGAGGAAAGGGAAAACAAATATCACCACAGGGCATCATCCTTAGTTTAATGGCGGTTTGGTTTCTCCAATGTAGAAGTCTGCACACACTTCACTGCAATAGAGCGCATGTACTGTACTATATTGCTCCTCTTGTGTTTTGGTGTTGGGTCCTTTGGGTGGATGAGTCTCTGCCTTAGTATGTTTGTGGGTTTAAAGTAAATGGCAATCTGTTGTTTGCCAACAATCCTTTTAAGCTTTTCAGACAGTCTAGCCATGCAGACCTCTACATTGGGGAAACAAAACAGCCATTAAAAAGGAGGATGGCCCAACACAGGAGGGGCAACAGCTTGGGACCAGAATCAGCAGTAGAGATGGGCACGAATCAAAAAAATGGCATTTCGTTTGTCGTTTGGAGGGTCCGTTTCGGTTCGTTTCCATTTTTCGTGAATTTTTGCAAAAAAAAATCGTTTTCATTTTGTTCGTTTCGTTACCATTTCGTTACCATTTATTTCATTTTTTGTGATTTTTTTTAGGATTTTAAACAATTCACTCATATTGCAGTAAAGGAAACAAAACGCACGACAAAATTTCCGGTGTTTCTGTTCGTTTCGTTTCATTTTAGAGACAAAATTCGTTTGTCGTTTCGTTACGTAATGAAATGAAAAAACGAAAACAGAACCGAAAAATTGTTCGTTTCGTGCCCATCTCTGATCAGCAGTACATCTCCATTTGAAGGACAAAGGGCACTCATTCAAAGATGAGGATGTACACATATTAGACAGAGAAGAGAGGTGGTTTGAGAGAGGGGTCAAGGAAGCTATTCATGTGTGTATTGAAAACCCCTCTCTCAAATGAGGTGGGGGAGTCAGGCACAGTCTATCTACTACTTATCAAGCAGTACTTTCATCAATCCCCAGATAAATCAGAAGCACTTCACACCTCCACCAGCAAGGCCACAGCTAACAACCCCATAATTAATGGGTGTTGGGAAGCGTTGCATAGGTGGGACTTTCATGTACCCCAGGCTATTGTCCACCTAACGACCCTATTCAGGCCATTGTCCATCTAACAAACCTATTCAGGCCACTGTCCACCTAACGAGCTTATTCAGATCAGGGTGATGTGAAATCAAGGTGAACTATAAATTGGAGGCCTTGCCACTAACTTTCCTCAGAATGACGAAGCGGCTTGGATGAATAGCGAAATGTTTTGATCTCTCAAGAAAAAGAAGTCCAGTTGCCATGACTCAACTTCCAGATAACCTCGCCTGGATGGCTGAGATTCTTCACAGACAAACAGAGACATGAATACACAAGGGAAGCAAATTCCTAGAGAGTCTAACCATCCAAGTAGAGTTGTGGGGAAACAGAGGATATGAAAACTGACCATCCCCAGAAGCAGTCCAGAGATATCCTGACATCCTTTCGCCTAGCCAGCATGAAGGTGCAGAAGAGAGCAACTAAAATGAGAGCAACTGGGCTGGGGCACCTCCCTTATGAGGAAAGGCTAAAACATTTGGGGCTCTTTAGTCTGGAAAAAAGGCGCCTGAGGGGAGATATGATTGAGACGTACAAAATAATGCAGGGCATGAGTCAAGTGGACAGAGGGAAGCTCTTCTCTCACATACAAAATACCAGAACTAGGGGACATACACTCAAATTGAGGGCTGGGAGAGTAAGAACAGACAAAAGAAAATATTTTTTCACCCAGCGCATTGTTAGTCTGTGGAACTCCCTGCCACAGAATGTGGTGATGGCATCTGGCCTGGAGGCCTTCAAAAGGGGATTGGACAGATTCCTGGAGGAAAAGTCCATCACAGGTTACAAACCATGATGGAGATGTGTAATCTCCAAGCTTAAAACCGGGGTACCTCAAGGACCAGATGCAGGGGAGTAGTATCAGGAGACAGATATCTAGTCTAATGCGCTCCCAGAGGCATTTGGTGGGGCCACTGGGAGATACAGGAAGCTGGACTAGATGTGCCTTTGGCCTGTTCCAGCATGGCTCTTCTTATGTTCTTATGTTCTGTTATGTAAGGATGTCTCAAAAGGCGCTCCTGTTTAACGATCAATTATGAGCTTCTGACTCTTTCAACGTAATAATTTAGCTGTTCGCGGACAAAAGCATATGCTGGGGATAAGCTCCTTTTAAGAAGACAGGATGTCTGCATCCCCAGCCAAAAAAGAAATGTGCATTGTGTTCTCAAAGTGCATTGTTAATTTCAAGCTGTAGTACAGTTTGGCTGGAAATAATAAAAGATTTAGAGGCCCTGAGACTCTATTATTTCTTTGAGAGGGGACAGGAATAATCTAGCTTTAATTGAATGTCAAATAATTATTAATGAACAAATGTGGGGCAAATTACAAAGCTCCTTATGTCTTCTAATGTTGTACTTATGAAACGCCTAGGTTTTTATCCTGTGAAATCTGTGCTGAAGCCACTTATCGCAAAACAATATGGGGAGAACAATGGTGAAATGTTTTATATTTGTGTCTATATATTTATAGTTGCAATACTTAACACAGGGTGTTCAAAACTCAGTACCTGTTTCCTACTGTGTTTAATACAAAGAGACCAAAATTAGGTGCAGTGTTTTGCTTATACTGTTTTCTGGTAGGTACTGTGCAAGCTTGGGAGTCACACAGCATTCTTTAACAAATCCTGCAGGATTTTTTTTTTTTTTTGCAGTGTATAATGACTGATAAAACTCTTGTATAGCCTTTAACTTTTCCTTCATTTGTATGCATCTCTTGCCTGAGGAGTCTTTTATAATCCCTATTGTATTTTTGTCTTGTCTTTTCTGTGCTAGCCTGGCTAAAAGTTTTGAGTTCTTATTGCTATATTCAAAGAAATTTCTTCTTAGATACAAAAGATTCCTTTGTGTTTGTTGTAAATCTAGATCTTCTAACTCCTTTTTTCTTGCTTCAATCAACCTCAGTATCTTGTTATCCTTAGTAAGAAAGAATTGGGATTCTAAATCTGCTATTAATTTTTCTAAATTTCTTTTATTGAGTTCTTCCTGTTTTTTGTTTTTAATATTTTCCTTTATAATAAGACCTCTAGCTACCGCTTTCAGGGTGTCCCATATGATTGGTGTTTGGCTACCTGCCCTTTCATTTATATCCCAAGTTTCCAACCAATCTTTTTTAACCTTTTCCAATACTTCTGGATGTTGAAATATTTTTAAATTCATTCTCCACCTTCTAGCTTCTCTATAGTTTTTATTTGTAGCTAAATCAATCGACATTAAAGCATGATCAGATGTTTTTATGATCTCAATCTCGGTATTATTTATCTTGGGTATTAAGCTTTGTGCAACAAACACAAAATCTATCCTGGAATAGGTTTTGTGTACTGGTGAGTAGAAGGTGTATTTTGCTTCATCTCCTTTCAGTTCTCTCCAGACATCCTTCAATCCTGTTGTGTTTATAAACTTTGCTAGAGTTGTATGTCTTGTCCTCCACTCTTCCTTTTTACAGACCGATTTATCTTTAATTTTATCTAGGACCATATTAAAATCCCCTGCCATTATTAAATATCCCTTTTTAACCAATTCAATCTGATCCCAAAGGAGATTGTAAAAGCGACCTTGATTAACATTTGGTGCGTACAAATTTACCAAAGTATAATAATCTTTCCCCATTAGAACTTGCAGTATTATATATCTACCTTCTGAATCTTTTACCACATTCTCAACAACACATTCACAATTCCTTGAGATTATAATGGCAACCCCTCTTGCTTTAGATGTGCCGAAGCTTTTTTCATATATATCAACATTTGGAATTTTTAATTCATTAATACCATCTCTTGTTTGGTGCGTCTCTTGCAAGAAGGCAATATCTATTTTGTGCCTTTTAATCATCGCTTCAATTCTGTTTCTCTTCGAAAATGACCCCAGACCTTTTACATTTAATGTTGCTAATTTTATAAACTTTCCCATAACCTAGTTCTTTTGGATACAATATTCTGGAATGGTCCCGTTGTGCACATAAAAATAAAAACACCAATAATTAATAAAAAATAAACTAAAATAAATCCAAATCTAATCCTCCACCCTAAAAAACTATTAGGAGGATATAGAAAGGTATATCACTAAGAATTTAAAGGGGGTCTTGGAACAGGAAGATATGCTGGAAATGGAAAAGCCAATTACTGACCAAGAGATAAATGAGGTAATAGACAAATTAAAGAATAATAAAACGCCCGGAGTCGACGCTCTGGGACCTGAATTTTACAAACTTTTTAAAGCAGTATTGACACCCAAGTTAAAGAAGCTATATAATGAAATTTTGGATGGTGAACAAATTCCGAGATCCTGGACCCATTCTTTAACTATTTTAATTCCAAAACCTAATAAAAATTTAATGGATATTGGGTCATATAGACCAATATCCTTATTAAATCAAGATGCCAAGATTTTTACAGCAATTCTGGCTAAAAGAATGAATAAATTCATAGCTAAATATATTAAAGAGGATCAATGTGGTTTTATTAAAGGCAGACAAATGGTAAATATTATTAGAAGGAATTTGAATGTTCTTTATGAAATGGGAAAGAGTACTACTAAAGCTGGCATGTTATCTCTAGATCTTTTTAAAGCTTTTGATTGTGTTCAATGGCCCACATTAAAAATTTTGTTACAAAAATGGGGATTTGGGAAAGCCTTTTTGGGAGTAATAAATCAATTATATTCAAAGGCCACTTCCTCAATAATAGTTAACGATGGATTGACCGAACAAATCACCCTAGGCCGAGGAACTAGACAAGGATGTCCTCTTTCTCCAGTTCTCTTTTGTATTGTTATAGAGCTCCTGGCAAACGCTATAAGGGACGACAAATCTATTAAAGGTATAGGGAAAGACGGGGCAACTAAAATCAGTTTATTCGCGGACGATGCTCTTTTGACTATTGTAAATCCAATAGAGAATATTCAAAGAATAAAAACTCATTTAGAAGAATTTGGAGAAATAACAGGATTATGTGTAAACTGGCAAAAATCAGAGAGTTTATTGTTCAATTATGGAAAACACGATTTAAAGATGATTGAAGAATCCGGACTTAAACCAGGAAAAAGCATTAAATATCTAGGATTAGAACTCCATAAAGAATTCACTAAAATTAAAGAAAGAAATTTTTCGAAATTAGTAGAAGAGATGAAAAACAAACTATCATCCTACTCCAAACTAAAACTATCGTGGTTTGGTAGAATTGCATTGATAAAAATGAAAATACTTCCAAAAATTAATTTTATTTTTAAAATGCTACCGGTTCAATTTTTAGAAAAGGAAATTAGAACTCTACAAGACATGGTAAATAGGTTTTGTAACGCAGGGAAAAAATCAAGAATAAATAAAAGCCTATGGTATAGATCTCAGAAAGAAGGAGGAATAGGTATACCCAATATAAGAAATTACTACATAGCCAATCAACTCAGTTCTTTGGGGGAAATTCTTTTTAAACCACAGAAGCTAATATGGTGGGAGCTAGAGTCTTTGGATATAAAGGGGGAAATAAACACATTTTTATTCACAGAAGTTAAAAACAAAGTAAAGATTGACAACCCCCTATTGAACAGTTTAATTGTTATATGGAGAACATACAGAAAAATCTTGTCTCCGAAGGGATCCCCACTGGCTCTAGTTACTGACTTGGAAAGCTTCCCAGTCAACTTGAAGCATTATCTGGAGTTATTTAAAATCAAGAAAATAGCTAGACTAAAGGATTGGATGCTTAAGATCAAAACAACCCATGATATAAAAAATATTTTGCAACCCAGTGACTTAACATGGTTAAATTATATTCAACTAGGAAAATGGACGAAGGACTGGGGAAAAAGAAATAATCAAATCAGAGAGTGCACAAAATTTGAACATCTCTTACTATCGCTAGAGTCTTATCAGGAAAATTTAGAGAAAGGAATAACACGTAAAATATATAAAATATTAGGGGACTCATTAGAAATGAAGGAGTTAAATACCTTGAGAGAAGTCTGGAATCAAGATCTTAATGTACCGATAGAGAAAGAAGACTGGAAGAAAATTTGGAATATGAGAATTTTGAGATCATTATCGGTCAGGATAAAAGAAAACTACTTTAAATTGGTCTCTAGATGGTATTTAACCCCAGTTAGACTAAATAGAATGAATTCTGGTTACTCTAAGATATGTTGGAAATGTGAAAAAGAACTTGGTACTTACATGCATCTTTGGTGGGAATGTGAAATAGTCCAAAGGTTCTGGAAAAAAGTGTTTTTAGAGCTAAGCAAAACAATTAAGATAGATATAGATTGTAATCCAGAGATAGCATTACTATCATTGTTAATAAGCAAAGATTATGATGTTACAACAAAGGAATTAATAGCAAATTTTATGACAGCTGCTAGATTAATTATAGCAAAAAATTGGAAGTCAAAATTAGAATTTAAGATGAATGATTGGTATAATGAACTTTGGGATATAGCTATAAATGACAAGTTGTCCTGCAGTTTAAAGGTTAAACGAGGAGAAATGAAAAAAGACATCTTCTACGATATTTGGGGTAAATTTTTAGATTATGTATTAGTTGAAGGAAAAGGGAAAGAGTCCACGAATATCTCACAACAATTCTGGAGAAGAGAACTTTAAGAAGATTACTAGAAGAATAGAAGACGGAGCAACGAATAAGATATGGATGGACCCGTGGGATGGGGGTGCACTTATATTGTTTGTTGTATTTTTTTTATCCTCATTTCTTATGTTGTTTGTATGTAATTAAATTTATAATAAAAAATAATTAAAAAAAAAAAACAAATCCTGCAGGAATGACAGAGCTGTGTTATCATAGTATGCTTTATGGCTGTTCCAGAATGAAGGGTTTATCCTTCTTTCAGAATCTGTTGTTTTCCAGGTTATGTTGTTCTCTGGCACTCTTTACATTACCATTCGCCATTCTGATGCCCTCCGGTGCGCTGGACTACAATTCCCATCACACCCAGTTAGAATGGCCAACATGACTGAGACATTACAAGAAGTCCAGCTATTTTAGGCATGGACGTTACATGCTGGGCCTCTATATGATTCCTGTTATCACGTTTTCTTCTTCTGTTTGGAGACGCACAGTGGAGAATCGAACTCCTAACCACTTAGTCTACAGCCAGATGCTCTCTTATGAGGAAAGGCTAAAACATTTGGGGCTCTTTTAGTCTGGAAAAAAGGCGCCTGACAGGGGATATGATTGAGACGTACAAAATGATGCAGGGCATGAGTCAAGTGGATAGAGGGATGCTCCTCTCCCTCTCACAAAATACCAGAACTAGGGGACATGCAGTCAAATTGAGGGCTGGGAGAGTAAGAACAGACAAAAGAAAATATTTTTTTCACCCAGCATGTTGTTAGTCTGTGGAACTCCCTGCCACAGGAGGTGGTGATGGCATCTGGCCTGGATGCCTTCAAAAGGGGGATTGGACTGATTCCTGGAGGAAAAGTCCATCACAGGTAACAAACCATGATGGGGATATGTGTCATCTCCAGACTTCAAGGGCCAGAGGCAGGGGAGTGGTATCAGGAGACAGATATCTAGTCTCATGCACTCCCAGACGCATCTGGTGGGGCCCCTGTGAGATACAGGAAGCTGGACCAGATGGGCCTTTGGCCTGATCCAGCAGGGCTCTTCTTATGTTCTTATGTTCTAACCACTGAGTGATCCAGCCAGCTACCACAGGATTAACCCTACTAAAATTAATGGGATTGACTTCGGGGTACATGTAGAAATTGCCTGGGGAAGGCACCGCAAATCTTCCCAGGGTGGGAGAAAGACACACGGATGGCCACTGAAGCCTTCCATTATAATGTTTATGGCCAAAAAGGCCCCCAAAGAAAGACAAAAACAAGGCTGAAATTCTTGATTCTTGTTGCAAACCATGTGCTGGGGTTGTCCGCCTCCATCCCTGCCTCCCTCCCCCCTTCTTTCCCTCATTTTCATTCTTGTCTAATCTCCACATAATCCCTTCCTAACACTTTTCTCGGGAAATCTTGCTTCTTCTCTCCATATTGTAGCAATGCAGATAACTCCACAAAGCCAGAAGGGCTCGGAGGGTGATTATATGCCAACAACAATATAGAACCAGAAAAGGAGGGTGGAATTTAATCGGTCTGGGTTGTCAGAGTTGGATCAGCCTTATTTACAACGCATTAGCACTCCGTTCTAGTAGGAGTGCTTCATAGAGCTGAGTTGAGTGTCACTTCTTGTTCTGACATGCTGTCACGTCACCTCTGGTCTACGATGGCCCTGTGAACGAACAATCCCCAAAAGGTCCTCCTGTCCTCAAGAGCCATGCCCAGCTCTTCCAAACGTAAGCCTGTGGCTTCCTTCAGGGAGTGAAGCAGTCTCGTACTTGGTCTTCCTCCTTTCCTGCTGCCTTCTGCCTCCCCAACCCCAGTGTTATTATCTTCTCAGTTTGTCCTTCTGGCAGTCCAGGGGATCTACCAAGTTCTCCTCCAGTGCCACAAGCAAATCATTTTTTCTGGTCAGCTTTCCTAGCTCTTCAGCTTTCACAGCCCATACATGATAATCTGGAATACAAGAGGGTGGGTGGTCTTTGCCTTGCTATCTATCTATCTATCTATCTATCTATCTATCTATCTATCTATCTATCTATCTATCTATCTATCTATCTATCTATCTATCTATC